>JAINUW010000713.1:0-580878 GCA_020205615.1 Panax quinquefolius | reverse complement strand
ACGACTCTCGATGTGAATAAGCATGTTAATGAAAGTGGAGAAAGGCTTTAAGAAATGTAAGAAGTCTTATAGTGGGATGCGAAGACTTGAATAACTTTAAATGAATGAACACTTTCGGTTTCCACTTAGGTAAAATATAATGAAAGCATCATCTTCGCAAGTGTTTGAAAAGAAAAAAAGCACTCGAGTTTATAGTGTGTACAAAGCAAAATGGAGCGAGGGTTTTCTAAGCCTTTTGTCTCTTTAAAATGGCCACCCCAAGCCCTCTATTTATAGAGGGGGCCATAGTGTTCTACGTCTACAAGGGGTGTCCGGACATCACTCTAATGGGCCTCGCATGTAGTCTCAAAATCGTCCACGCGTACAGCAACGTTGTCCCCTCGAACCTTCATGATTATACGATACACAATTCCTCGTCATAATCGTACCAATCGAGAATCCATCTATGTACTACGGGCCTAAGATAAATAAATATTTACCACAAATCGGTTATCTTTGATAAACACATTTTAATCTTTCAACAATTATTCATTATTAATATTATAACTCCATGATATTGACAACTAGATCATTCACGAGGAAATAGAAGGCTTTACGATAAGGACTTCTCCTTATTAGCGTATGATTAAATAACTAACTAACCCTTTCCTTGCAGAACTTTCTAGACAATGTCAATCTGAAAATAATAATATGAATAATTGTGTAAATCTCAATATTGATTTAATAATATAAAATATTATGCGGATGATAATGTGACAATAATTGAATCAATAATATGAGATCTTATCGACAACTCTTGTAGCAATTATTGAATGGCCCAGAGTGACTTCTTACGTAAGCATCGATAATCGGAGATCTTATGCAATACCATGTGCTACTTATGCGATAGCAGCGTATTACTATACTTTTATCATAGGATATTTTAATAGTTAGCGGTAAAAGTTTTGTCGTTATTTTTTATAAAAAGATTATTTAATCACTTTCTATATCAAAAAGTCATTCCATTGTGTAGTTCACCAATGATTACTTGCAGATTGTCTGGATATTCCCAGAGCCAAACGAATATTTTATGACCACTTGCTTACTTTGTAAAATTTGCACATATCACTTATATCTTATTATTAATGAAATTTAATTTTCTCTATTTATTATTTTGAAATAGTAAGGGTTGATGTGATTAATGTGGATAGTTAGGGGTAAAATCATGAAATACTTCAAAATAAGCAAGTGGTTATAAAATATTCATTGTTGTGGGGAATATTAGTTTGGTGGTGGAATATTAAATCTTTGTCGGGGAATATTAAATGCGACGGTAGCGACCGTGTGACCCATGTGAGCCCATGTGAGCGATTGGATGAAGAAAGACAAATATAAGTGGTTTAAAAATAACGGCGTAGTTATTCTGATTATCTTTGTTAAAATACTAAATTGGTTAAAACACGATAGCACACGGTATTGCACCATTTGTTGATTCTTACGTGAAAGCCTTTACTCGATAATGGTTACTGATAATTCTTTTGATTCGATATTTTATTGAGTTAATAATTCTTTGCGTTGATATTTTATATTCTTTGTTGTTTGATAATTGTCATTACGATATTTTTTCATTATCGAAGCAATAATTCATATTATCTGAATAATATTATTAGATAACATTATTGGCAATGTCTAGAAAGTTACATCTAGGAGAGGTTTGGTCACTAATTGCGGCGCCCGATGAAGAAAAATTCTTATTGGAAAGCCCCTCTTTCACAGGGCTGCTGCAGGTTGTCGATATTGTGATTACGTAATATTATTTGTGAATAATTAATTATTGATTCATATGATGAGAAAAATATTGATTTTATGTGGATATAGATGGAGAAAAATTTTAATGTGACAATTGTTTGAAAATTGAAATTTTATCTTTTTACGATAAAATAATTCTTTTAAATATATTATTATATTTTAATAATATAATAATGGTGATATTTTACAACGAATGTGGGATATATGAGTATCTGAGGAGGAAGAGTATTTTTGTTGCAATAAATGTTTAAAACATATTAAACATGTCGATGGACCCCATTTATTGGTGAAATTTGATTATAGCACATAAAATCCCCCCGTTTGTGGATTTGGTCAATTTCTGTTTGGAATTTGGAAAAACTTTCTTACTGTAAGTTGTAGAAATTGAATTTCCTATAAAAACTCATGAGATTCGAATTTTTTGATAGAAGGGCTATTTATTATGAATTATTGAAGTTAGAAGCTCAAAATAATTGATTTTGGAAGTTTAAAATATTTTAAATAATAAAAACGTTTTTTGTTTGTTTTGTGGGCTACAACATGTGCATAATGAGCTGAGATCAGATCTAGGAAGGTGGGCGTAGAAATCTTAATATATATATTAATATTATATTAAATTTTACTACTTTTGGTGTTCTAGCGTTTTCTATAAATAGGGTCTTGGGTTAGAATTGAAAATCACACGAAAGCTGAAGTTTTCTCTCTCTATATTATCGGCGTATTCTTGTGAGTATTTTGAGTATACTTTGAGTATTGTTAGGCGGTGCAAGTTCCCTTTGACCTTATACGGGTATTCATTAAAATCTTAATCTTTCGAGAGGTAAGGGATGTTATTTTCTTCTCGAATGATATTATTTCTTGATATCATTATCTTTGAAATATTGGTTGGAACTTTTTATCAAATTTGGAACTTTTTCATGTCGGGTTACTATTCATGAGAGTTCTTATTCACGAGTTCTTATTCATTATTCATTCTTTATTCACGATTCTTATTCACGTTCTTATTAAGTACTTAAGCGTGAAGATGTTTTTTGTGGAATTTCTATCTTTTGGTGTCGGATTCTATTCACGTATCTGGCACTATTCACGTATCTGACACTATTCCGGCGTATCTGACCTTAGAAAAAAATGAAATTTCTTCTTTTTGTCCAAAATATCTATTACGGATACTAGCTTTGATTGTATCCATGTTTTGATCATTCTTGAATTTTACACCACTTATGATTATTTTTGAGGTATTTTTGAACATGGATAAAACAAAATCTGAATCCTTAATCCTTAATCCTTGTCATTTTGTTTCCTTTGGATTCGTTTCTTTAAAAATATTTTCATCATCCTCGGTCTTAAATGATGATATTATTGAATATCTTTGGCTTTGTAGTGCAAAGATGAATGATTTCTGAAGAATATCTTTGGTAGTAGTGCAAAATGAGCAGTGTTTAGATGAACATGACCAAGTGATGAATATCTTTGGCTGTAGTGCAAAGATGAATATTTGATTCGGATGTATATTGATTGATGTTGTTCGAGGGATAAAAGATGAGCGATGAACTTTTAAATTCATACATAGAAGATAGTAGTTTGCATTCTCTACTTAACTCTTCTAATGAATTATTATTTCATTGCGAATATTGATTTAAAATTTGTTGTCTATTGTATTCTATTAGATTTTTCCTGTTGAAGACTAACGATAATTTGTTGTATATTATCTTAGTCATAATATTCTTTCTTGGGGCTAGTTGAGCTCACCCTTTTCCTTTTTGTTCCATTTTTCTTCTCGGGAGAGAGAATATAGCGAGATGCAGTCGGGTATGGAATGAAGGTTTTAGAAAGAATTGTTTAGTAGTCCTCACCATTTTGTAAAATAATGTATCGATAAATGTGATGAGGATTTATTTGAGTATAGATATTATCTAGAAGATAATATTTGTATTCAAACTCACAGATTTCTTGTTGTAATAATAAAGTTGTAGTTGTTTACATACCATGTATTGACAACTTCGAATGGGTGATGTATACCTATTTTGAGGCGTCACGGTTGGTATCGAGCTTAGGGATATGATCTCTGGCGGAGATCGGGGAATAGAACTAGGAGGGAGGCAGAGTAAATCCTTAGCTAGTGTGTCTACTAAAGCTTATTTTTTAGTTGGTCGATATATAAGGATATTATGTGATATATTGATTTCCTTAATTAACCCTTGTTTTATGGCGGTGTTTGAGAATGTCGTTGAGAATATTAACAATGGAAATGAGGCCAGTGGAGCGCTTTGTACTCACCAGCGAGGAGAGCGTCAGCAGTGGCAATGTTCCTCTGTGAACAACACCACCTGGCGAGATGATGAGCGAGGGGATGTTTAGAAGTTTTTTGCGATTCATGCAAAATCGAGACGAGGAGACTTCGTGTTCAAAATCTGAGGAGAAATGATAGCAATTCACGGGTTGTCCACGACCACGATTCGAAGTTGGGACCACGAATTTAAGGAAAGCGGATCCGATCATGGCGGAAACATGGGTCAAACAAATTACAAAGATATTCGATGTCTTGGGATGCGGAGAGAAAACGAAGGTTCCATTCGCCACCTTTATGTTAAAATGGCGAGGCGAGACTCTTGGTGGGAGTGCGTGAAGCGTACCCATCCGGCCGCTTTTCGGCGTGTCTTGGGAGCGTTTGAAACTATTTAATGACAAATACTTTCACGAAAGTGTTAAATCGTATGAAGGAAGTGGAGTTTATTAGGCTGGAACGAAAACAACATGGCGGTGTCTCGATGCGAGGCAAAGTTTGCGAGTTATCGAGTTTTGCACCTCATTTGGTGGAGAATGAGGAGCGTGTATGGGATGTTTCTTAGAGGTTTGAAACCGGCGTCGTCGATATCTCATTTCTCATAAATTTTCTCTCTATTAGGATGTTGTAAGCAGGGGCTCGATTATTAGGCGAGATACTTGAGTATATTCATTTGAGGACCCTGACGAGGATCGTACCGAGAGATAGCGATCAGCGAGAATAATGATAACCGGGGGAAAAAAGCGGACGGACAAAAATGGTAACCACTCGGGTGGTAATCATAGCCATGAAAATAGAAGAAGCGAAGCGAGTCGGGAGGAGATTTTAAAAGAGAGATTTAACAATGACCATGTGATGAAGGCAGCGGTCTTGCGTGACAAGCCCGGTTCTAAGGGAGGAAAAACGACCACCGGTCGTATATTACTAAATCGGAAAAAGAGGACATATCGGTCAAGCGCCCTAGACAGATTCAAGGTATGCTATAATTGTGGAAAGGAAGGACATATCGCTCGAGATTATCTGATGTGCGAAACCTAGTTCGGTGAGGACGGTGACTCAAAAACATCCCGAAAAAAGTCAAAGTCAGCGATTAGGGAAGGCGTTTGTTGTGGTGGTCATAATCGAGAAACCCAAGCGAGGTGATCATCGGGTAAAAATTATTTATAAATTCTTGCGAAGTTTATACCTTACTTGATCTGGGTGCTACCCATTCATTTATCTCTCTGCGTGTGCTCAGCGTTTAAACTTGACTCAGGAGAAATTAGACTTTGACTATCTGTGGAAACTCAGATTAGGAGAAACTTTCATCACATCCATTTGTTTATAAATCTTGTTTGATTCAAGTTGGCACCATCACCTTACACATTGACCTTATCTCTTTAAAGATACTTGCTTTTGATGTGATTTTAGGGATTGATTGGTTAACTACTCATCATACCAAAATTGATTGTTTTAAATAAGGTTGTTAGTTTTCATATTCTAACCAACTTTGTTATGCAATTCAACAACTAAACCATTAAAATCAATCAACATCATATCTAATCATAAAAGCTATTAGTTTATTGAAAAGCGGATGTCGAAGCTTTCTTAGCCCATGTTATGGATTTGAATAAAGACACGTCAAATTTGAATAATATTCTGTTGTTATTGACTTTCTGGCGTATTTCTGAAGAACTTCGGTCTACCCCGAGCGTGAAGTTGAATTCTTTATTGATCTTGAACTTTGTACAAAGCCCATTTCTAAAACCCCCATATCGAATGGCTCTATTGAACTTGAGGAGTTAAAGGTCCAACTACGAGGAATTGTTGGACATCGGTTTCGTTAAATCTAGTACATCTCCTTGGGGTGCTCTGTTTTATTTGTAAAGAAGAAAGAGCGGGGTATCGACTTTGTATTGACTATCGGGAATTGAACCATGTCACCATCAAGAATAGGTATCCTCTACCTCGTATTGATGACTTGTTTGACCCGATTGCAGGGGCACAATTCTTTTCAAAAATCGATCTTAGATTACGGATATCATCGGTGAAGATTAGGCGAGGATATTCAAAGGCGCCTTTAGAACTTCGATGCGGGCATTATGAATTCTTAGTCATGTCTTTGGATGACTAATGCTCTATGCTGACTTTCATGGATATGATGAGCCAGTATTCAGGAATATTTGGATCGATTCGTTGTTGTCTTTATTGATGACATCCTTATATATTCAAAAGTCGTGAAGATCATGAGCACCATTTGAAATTTGGTACTCGAAGGCTTCGTGAAAACAAACTATATGCCAAATTGAAGAAATCACGAGTTACGGCGAGGAAGTAGCATTCCTTGGAGCGCGTGGTGTCGAAAACATGGAGTATCTGTTGATCCGTGAAGATTGAAGCAATCTGAAGTTAGAACAGCAAAAAAGTCGGTGGTGAAATCGTAGCTTTTGGGCTTAATTTGGTTATTATCGGAGATTAGTGGAAGGGTTTTCTCGAATCGCTACTCCATTAACTTTCGGCTAACTTCGGAAGGATACAAAATTAGTTTGGAGCGAAGAATCGAGAAGAGTTTCCAAGAGCTTAAGAGGAGACTTATTTATTTTGTTCTACAATACCATCTGGTTCGGATGGATTTGTTATCTCTGATGATGCTTGAGCAAAGGGTTAGGATGTGTTCTCATGCAGCGTGGGAAAGTCATAGCCTATGCCTCGCGACAACTTAAAAGAGTATGAGAGGAATTATCCTACTCATGATCTAGAGTTAGCGGCCCGATCGTTTTCGCTAAAAATATGGAGCACTCTATATGGGGAGAAAGTGGAGATATATTGAGACCATAAAAAAAGCCTTAAATATTTCTTCACTCAAAAAAACTCGACATCGGCGGCGACGTTGGCTCGAGCTATTGAAGACTACGACCACACTATTGATACCATCACGGAAAAGCGAGCGTGGTAGGCGGCGCGTTGAGTAGAAGATCATATCACGAGGAGCAGTGCGATGATGTCAAGTATCTGCGTAGAAACCCGACTTTAATAGAAAAAGTTAAGGTTGCTCGAAACCCAGGGGGGAGAGGCGATCGTATGAAGAAGAAAGTACAAAGGAGCTATTAGGGCGAGAATTGATGAAGAAGGAATACTTGAGTCCACTCTAGACTTTGTGTTCTAACGACTACGATTTGAAGTACAAGATTATGATGGAGGCACACAATACACCATTTGCAATCCATCACGGAAGTACTAAAATGTATCGTGATCTTGACATACATTTTGGTGGAACAATATGAAGAGAGAGAGATTGCAAAGTTTATCTCGATGTGTTTAACTTGTCAGCGTGTAAAAGGCGGAGCATCTAGTACCTAAGGGTCGTTGCAACCACTTGAGATTCGAAATGGAAGTGGGAACACATTACCATGGATTTAGTTCTGGGTCTTCTACGGTTTCTCGGGGCATCAATCTTATTTGGGTTATTGTTGATAGATTAACCAAATCTGCTCATTTCTTGCCGTCTGGGAGACTTATTCACTTGAGCGTCTTGCTAGTATATGCGTGAATGAGATTGTGAGGTTGCATGGCATGCTGTATCCATAGTTTGGGATCGTGACCCAATTCACTTCAAGATTTTGGGTTAGCTTGCAAAAAAGCTATGAGCGCAGTTTCTGATTGATTCGGCATACCATCCTCAAGCAGACGGACAATCGAAAAGGACTATTCAAACTCTTGAAGATTTATTAAGACTACTGTGTCCTAGACTTCAAAGAGGCGGTTAGGATAAGTATTTACCATTGGTGGAATTCTCCTACAACAGCGATTATCGAGCAAGTATAGGTGTAGCTCCATTTGAAGCATTATATGGGCCGAAAGTGTAAGCTCTCTCGGTATGTTGGGGCGAGGTGGGTGAAGCAACATTTTGTTGGGACCCGAGTTGATGCGTATGACTACGGAAAAGATCCAATGATTAACAAGCGTATACAAAGCGGCACAAGATCGACAAAAAAGAGTTATCACGGATCTTCATCGAAAGGCGTGGAATTTAGTGTAGGGGATCATGTATTATTGCGAGTTGCTCCATGGAAGGGAGTTACAAGATTTGGGAAGAGAAAGCTCGATCCACGATTTATTGGTCCATTTCAAATTCTTGGCCAGAGTAGGAAATGTAGCTTTATAGACTTGCGTTACCTCAGTATGTCTACGTGTTCATAATGTGTTTCACATATCATACTTAAATAAATATGTGAAAGACCGAACCACGTTATAGAATTAGAACAGGACGAAATAGCCAGAAGACTTAGCGTGTGAGGAGGTACTGTCGAAGATCTTGGATAGGAAGGAGCATGTCCTACTGGAGCAAAGGTCATACCCACAAGTTAAAGTTTTGTGGAGGAATCATCTTTAGAGAAATGACACAGGAATTGGAAGCGGAAATGAAAGCGAGGTATCCTCACCTTTTGAAACACACAGTCGTCGTCGTCGATTTAGAGGGCGAAATTTCATAAGGAGGGAGTTGTAAGACCCCAACTTATTATTAATGAAATTTAATTTTCTCTATTATTATTTTGAAATAGTAAGGGTTGATGTGATTAATGTGGATAGTTAGGGGTAAAATCATGAAATACTTGAAAATAAGCAGTGGTTATAAAATATTCATTGTTGTCGGGAATATTAGTTTGGTGGTGGAATATTAAATCTTTGTCGGGGAATATTAAATGCGCACGGTAGCGACCGTGTGTGGGCCCATGTGAGCGATTGGATGAAAAAGCGACAAATATAAGTGGTTTAAAAATAGCGGCGTAGTTATTCTGAGATTATCTTGTTAAAATACCGGTGGTTAAAACACGATAGCTTTGCGGTATTGCACCAATTATTGATTCTTACGTGAAGAAGGCCTTTACTCGATAATGGTTCTGATAATTCTTTATTCGATATTTTTTATTGAGTTAATAATTCTTTGCGTTGATATTTTATATTCTTTGTTGTTTGATAATTGTCATTACGGTATTTTTCATTATCGAAGCAATAATTCATATTATCTGAATAATATTATTAGATAACATTATTGGCAATGTCTAGAAAGTTACATCTAAGGAGAGGTTTGGTCACTAATTGCGGCGCTTGATGAAAGAAATTCTTATTGGAAAGCCCCTCTTTCTGAGGAGCTGCACGGTTGTCGATATTGTGATTACGTAATATTATTTGTGAATAATTAATTATTGATTCATATGATGAGAAAAATATTGATTTTATGTGGATATAGATGGAGAAAAATTTTAATGTGACAATTGTTGAAAATTGAAATTTTATCTTTTTACGATAAAATAATTCTTTTAAATATATTATTATATTTTAATAATATAATAATGGTGATATTTTACAACGAATGTGGGATATATGAGTATCTGAGGAGGAAAGAGTATTTTTGTTGCAATAAATGTTTAAAACATATTAAACATGTCGATGGACCCCATTTATTGGTGAAATTTGATTATAGCTTTGTAAAATCCCCGTTTGTGGATTTGGTCAATTTACATTTGGAATTTGGAAAAACTTTCTTACTAAAAGTTGTAGAAATTGAATTTCCTATAAAAACTCATGAGATTCAATTTTTCTGATAGAAGGGCTATTTATTATGAATTATTGAAGTTAGAAGCTCAAAATAATTGATTTTGGAAGTTTAAAATATTTTAAATAATAAAAAAACGTTTTTGTTTTTGTTTTGTGGGCTACAACATGTGCATAATGAGCTGAGATCAGATCTAGGAAGGTGGGCGTAGAAATCTTAATATATATATTAATATTATATTAAATTTTTTACGCTTTGGTGTTCTAGCGTTTTCTATAAATAGGGTCTTGGGTTAGAATTGAAAATCACACGAAGCTGAAGTTTTCTCTCTCTATATTATCGGCGTATTCTTGTGAGTATTTTGAGTATACTTTGAGTATTGTTAGGCGGTGCAAGTTCCTTGACCTTATACAGGTATTCGATTAGAAGTCTTAATCTTTTCGAGGTAAGGGATGTTATTTTCTTCTCGAATGATATTATTTCTTGATATCATTATCTTTGAAATATTGGTTGGAACTTTTATCAAATTTGGAACTTTTTCATGTCGGGGTTACTATTCATGAGTTCTTATTCACGAGTTCTTATTCACGAGTTCTTATTCATGATTCTTATTCACGATTCTTATTCACGAGTACTTTAATTAAGCGTGAAGCGTGAAGATGTTTTTGTGGAATTTCTATCTTTTGGTGTCGGAGTTACTATTCACGTATCTGGCACTATTCACGTATCTGACACTATTCACGTATCTGACACTATTCATAGAAAAATGAAATTTCTTCTTTTTGTCCAAAATATCTATTACGGATACTAGCTTTGATTGTATCCATGTTTTGATCATTCTTGAATTTTACACCACTATGATTATTTTTGAGGTATTTTTGAACATGGATAAAACAAAATCTGAATCCTTAATCCTTAATCCTTGTCATTTTGTTTCCTTTGGATTCGTTTCTTTAAAAATATTTTTCATCATCCTCGATCTTAAATGATGATATTATTGAATATCTTTGGCACATAGTGCAAAGATGAATGATTTCTGAAATATATCTTTGGTAGTAGTGCAAAGATGAGCAGTGTTTAGATGAACATGACCAAGTGATGAATATCTTTGGCACATAGTGCAAAGATGAATATTTGATTCGGATGTATATTGATTGATGTTCGAGGGATAAAAGATGAGCGATGAACTTTTAAATTCATACATAGAAGATAGTAGTTTGCATTCTCTACTTAACTCTTCTAATGAATTATTATTTCATTGCGAATATTGATTTAAAATTTGTTGTCTATTGTATTCTATTAGATTTTTCCCTGTTGAAGACTAACGATAATTTGTTGTATATTATCTTAGTCATAATATTCTTTCTTGGGCTAGTTGAGCTCACCCTTTTCCTTTTTGTTCCATTTTTCTTCTCGGGAGGCGAGAATATAAGCGAGTGCAGTCGGGGTATGGAATGAAGGTTTTAGAAAGAATTGTTTAGTAGTCCTCACCATTTTGTAAAATAATGTATCGATAAATGTGATGAGGATTTATTTGAGTATAGATATTATCTAGAAGATAATATTTGTATTCAAACTCACAGTTTCTTTGTTGTAATAATAAAGTTGTAGTTGTTTACGTACCATGTATTGACAACTGAGAATGGGTGATGTATACCTATTTTGCGGAGAAAACGAAGGTTCCATTCGCCACCTTTATGTTCCGTGGTGAAGGACTCTTTGGTGGGATGCGTGAAGCGTACCCATCCGGCCTTTTCGGCATGTCTTGGGAGGCGTTTGAAACTATTTAATGACAAATACTTTCACGAAAGTGTTAAATCGTATGAAGGAAGTGGAGTTTATTAGGCGGGAACAAAACAACATGGCGGTGTCTCGATCACGAGGCAAAGTTTGCGAGTTATCGGTTTGCACCTCATTTGGTGGAGAATGAGGAGCGTGTATGTAGCGGATGTTTCTTAGAGGTTTGAAACCCGGCATCGTCGATATCTCATTTCTCATAAATTTTCTCTCTATTCGGATGTTGTAAACAGGGCTCAATTATTAGGCGAGATAACGAAATGCAGTCAATGAGGACCCTGACGAGGATCGTACGGAGATAGCGATCAGCAGAATAATGATAACCAATGGAGAAAGAAATAGACGGACAAAATGGTAACCACTCTGGTGGTAATCATGGCCGTGAAAATAGAAAAGCGAGTCGGGAGGAGATTTTAAAAGAGAGATTTAACAATGACCATGTGAAGGCAGCGGTCTTGTG
This sequence comes from Panax quinquefolius, assembly GCA_020205615.1. NCBI lineage: Eukaryota > Viridiplantae > Streptophyta > Magnoliopsida > Apiales > Araliaceae > Panax > Panax quinquefolius. Next base: position 569,013 of record JAINUW010000713.1, on the reverse strand, counting down.
CGACAAGTGGTTCTAAGGGAGGAGAAACGACCACCGGGTCGTATACTACAAATCACGGAAAAGAGGGACATATCGATCAAAGCGCCCAGCAGTTCAAGGTATGCTATAATTGTGGAAAGGAAGGACATATCGCTCGAGATTATGCGATAGCGAAACCTAGTTCAGCGAGGGCGGTGACTCAAAAACATCCCGAAAAAGTCAAAGTCAGCGATTAGGGAAGAGCGTTTGTTGTGGTGGTCATAATCGCGAGAACCCAAACGAGGTGATCACGGGTAAGCTATTTATAAATTCTTGCGAAGTTTATACCTTACTTGATGATCTGGGTGCTACCCATTCATTTATCTCTCTGCATGTGCTCAGCGTTTAAACTTGACTCAGGAGAAATTAGACTTTGACCTATCTGTGGAAACTCAGTTAGGAAAACTTTCATCACATCCATTTGTTATAAATCTTGTTTGATTCAAGTTGGCACCATCACCTTACACCGCCGACCTTATCTCTTTAAAGATACTTGCTTTTGATGTGATTTTAGGGATTGATTGGTTAACTACTCATCATGCCAAAATTGATTGTTTTAAATAAGGTTGTTAGTTTTCATATTCTAACCAACTTTGTTATGCAATTCAAACAACTAAACCATTAAAATCAATCAACATCATATATCTAATCATAAAAGCTATTCGTTTATTGAAAAAGCGGATGTCGAGCTTTCTTAGCCCATGTTATGGATTTGAATAAAGACACGTCAAATTTGAATAATATTCTGTTGTTATTGACTTTCTGGCGTATTTCTAGAAGAACTTCCGGTCTACCCCGAGCGTGAAGTTGAATTCTTTATTGATCTTGAACACAGTACAAAGCCCATTTCTAAAACCCATGTCGAATGGCTCTATTGAACTTGGGGAGTTAAAGGTCCAACTACTGAGGAATTGTTGGACATCGGTTTCATTAGTCTAGTACATCTCCTTGGGGTGCTCTGTTTTATTTGTAAAGAAGAAAGCGGCGGGAGTATCACGACTTTATATTGATTGACTATCGGGAATTGAACCATGTCACCATCAAGAATAGGTATCCTCTACCTCGTATTGATGACTTGTTTGACCCGATTCAAGGGCACAATTCTTTTAAAAATCGATCTTAGATTACGGATATCATCAATTTGAAGATTAGAAGCGAGGATATTCAAAGGCGCCTTTAGAACTTCGGTATGGGCATTATGAATTCTTAGTCATGTCTTTGGATTGACTAATGCTCTATGACTTTCATGGATATGATGAACCAAGTATTCAAGAATATTTGGATCGGTTTGTTGTTGTCTTTATTGATGACATCCTTATATATTCCAAAAAAGTCGTGAAGATCATGAGCACCATTTGAAAATTGGTACTCCAAAGGCTTCGTGAAAACAAACTATATGCCAAATTGAAGAAATGCGAGTTACGGCGAGGAAGTAGCATTCCTTGAGCGCGTGTGGTGTCGAAACATGGAGTATCTGTTGATCCGTGCGAAGATTGAAGCAATCTGAAAGTTGGGAACAACAAAGTCGGTGGTGAAATCGTAGCTTTTGGGCTTAGGTGGTTATTATCGGAGATTAGTGGAAGGGTTTTCTCGAATCGCTACTCCATTAACTTCATTAACTTCGGAAGGATACAAAATTCGTTTGGAGCGAAGAATGCGAGAAAAGTTTTCAAGAGCTTAAGAGAGACTTATTTATTTTTGTTCTAACAATACCATCTGGTTCGGATGGATTTGTTATCTCTGATGATGCTTGAGGCAAAGGGTTAGGATGTGTTCTCATGCAGCGTGGGAAAGTCATAGCTTATGCCTCGCGACAACTTAAAAAGTATGAGAGGAATTATCCTACTCATGATCTAGAGTTAGCGTGATCGTTTTATTGCTAAAGATATGGAGGCACTATTTATATGGGGAGAAAGTGGAGATATATTCGGACCATAAAAGCCTTAAATATTTCTTCACTCAAAAAGAACTCAACATGCGGCGGCTGACGTTGGCTCGAGCTATTGAAGACTACGACCACACTATTGATACCATCTGGAAAAAGCGAGCGTGGTAGGCGGCGCGTTGAGTAGAAGATCATATCTTGAGGAGCAGTGCGATGATGTCAAGTATCGCGTAGAGCCAACTTTAATAGAAAAAGTTAAGGTTGCTCGAGCCCGCAGGCGGGAGTGATGCGTATGAAGAAGAAAATCTGAAGGAGCTATTAGGAGCGAGAATTGATGAAGAAGGAATACTTGAGTCCACTCTAGACTTTGTGTTCTAACGACTACGATTTGAAGTCTACAAGATTATGATGGATGCACACAATACACCATTTGCAATCCATCACGGAAGTACTAAAATGTATCGTGATCTTGACATACATTTTGGTGGAACAATATGAAGAGAGAGATTACAAAGTTTATCTCGATGTGTTTAACTTGTCAGCGTGTAAAGGCGGAGCATCTAGTACCTAAGGGTCCGTTGCAACCACTTGAGATTCCGAAATGGAAGTGGGAACACATTACCATGGATTTAGTTCTGGGTGGTCTTCCTACGGTTTCTCGGGCATCAATCTTATTTGGGTTATTGTTGATAGATTAACCAAGTCTGCTCATTTCTTGCCGTCTGGAAACTTATTCCTTGAGCGTCTTGCTAGTATATATGTGAATGAGATTGTGAGGTTGCATGGCATGCTGTATCCATAGTTTGGATCGTGACCCAAGATTCACTTCAAGATTTTGGGTTAGCTTGCAAAAAGCTATGAGCGCAGTTTTGATTGATTTAGTTGACATACCATCCTCAAAGCGGACGGACACGATCGAGAAAGGACTATTCAAACTCTTGAAGATTTATTAAGACTACTGTGTCCTAGACTTCAAGGGCGGTTGGGATAAGTATTTACCATTGGTGGAATTCTCCTACAACAACGATTATCGAGCAAGTATAGGTGTGGCTCCATTTGAAGCATTATATGGGCGAAAATGTCGCTCTCCAATATGTTGGGATGAGGTGGGTGAAGCAACATTGTTGGGACCCGAGTTGATACGTATGACTACTGAAAAGATCCAAATGATTCGACAACGTATACAAAAGCGGCACAAGATCGACAAAAGAGTTATCACGGATCTTCATCGAAAGGGCGTGGAATTTAGTGTGAGGGATCATGTATTATTATTGAGTTGCTCCATGGAAGGGAGTTACAAGATTTGGGAAGAGAGAAAGCTCGATCCACGATTTATTGGTCCATTTCAAATTCTTGGCCAGAGTAGGAAATGTAGCCTATAGACTTGCGTTACCTCCAAGTATGTCTCGTGTTCATAATGTGTTTCACATATCGTACTTAAGTAAATATGTGAAAGACCGAACCACGTTATAGAATTAGAAGCAGGACGAAATAGCGAGAAGACTTAACGTGATGAGGAGGTACTGTCAAGATCTTGGATAGGAAGGAGCATGTCCTACGCTGAAAGGTCATACCACAAGTTAAAGTTTTGTGGAGGAATCATGCTATAGAGGAAATGACACAGGGAATTGGAAAGCGGAAATGAAAGCGAGTATCCTCACCTTTTGAAACACCGAGTGCGTCGTCGATTTAGAGGACGAAATTTCATAAGGAGGGAGGTTGTAAGACCCCAACTTATTATTAATGAAATTTAATTTTCTCTATTTATTATTTTGAAATAGTAAGGGTTGATGTGATTAATGTGGATAGTTAGGGGTAAAATCACGAAATATTTGAAAATAAGCAAGTGGTTATAAAATATTCATTGTTGTCGGGGAATATTAGTTTGGTGAATGGAATATTAAATCTTTATCGGGGAATATTAAATGCGACGGTAGCGACCGTGTGTGGGCCCCATAATGAAAGCGATTGGATGAAAGCAGCGACAAATATAAGTGGTTTAAAAATAGCGGTAGTTTATTCTGAGATTAATCTTGTTAAAATACACGGTGGTTAAAACACGTGCGTTGTTGAAAACGATTATTGCACCAATTATTGATTCTTACGTGAAAGGCACTACTTTCGATAATGGTTACGATAATTCTTTATTCGATATTTTATTGAGTTAATAATTGCTTGCGTTGATATTTTATATTCTTTGTTGTTTGATAATTGTCATTACGAGGTATTTTTCATTATCGAAGCAATAATTCATATTATCTGAATAATATTATTAGATAACATTATTGGCAATGTCTAGAAAGTTACATCTAGGGAGAGGTTTGGTCACTAATTGCTTGCCATGATGAAAGAAATTCTTATTGGAAGCCCCTCTTTCTGAGGCTGCACAGGTTGTCGATATTGTGATTACATAATAATATTATTTGTGAATAATTAATTATTGATTCATATGATGAGGAAAATATTGATTTTATGTGGATATAGATGGAGAAAAATTTTAATGTGACAATTGTTGAAAATTGAAATTTTATCTTTTACGATAAAATAATTCTTTTAAATATATTATTATATTTTAATAATATAATAATGGTGATATTTTACAACGAATGTGGGATATATGAGTATCTGAGGAGGAAGAGTATTTTTGTTGCAATAAATGTTTTAAAACATGTTAAACATGTCGGTGGACCCCATTTATTGGTGAAATTTGATTATAGCACAGTAAAATCCCGTTTGTGGATTTGGGTCAATTTCTGTTTGGAATTTGGAAAAACTTTCTTCTGCAAAGTTGTAGAAATTGAATTTCCTATAAAAACTCATGAGATTCGAATTTTTTGATAGAAGGGCTATTTATTATGAATTATTGAAGTTAGAAGCTCAAAATAATTGATTTTGGAAGTTTTAAATATTTTAAATAATAAAAACGTTTTTTGTTTGTTTTGTGGGCTACAACATGTGCATAATGAGCTGAGATCAGATCTAGGAAGGTGGGCGTAGAAATCTTAATATATATATTAATATTATATTAAATTTTACGCTTTGGTGTTCTAGCGTTTTCTATAAATAGGGTCTTGGGTTAGAATTGAAAATCACACGAAGCGAAGTTTTCTCTCTCTATATTATCGGCGTATTCTTGTGAGTATTTTGAGTATACTTTGAGTATTGTTAGGCGGTGCAAGTTCCTTGACCTATACAGGTTATTCCATTTAGAAGTCTTAATCTTTGAGGTAAGGGATGTTATTTTCTTCTCAAATGATATTATTTCTTGAATATCATTATCTTTGAAATATTGGTTGGAACTTTTTATCAAATTTGGAACTTTTTCATGTCGGGTTACTATTCATGAGTTCTTATTCACGAGTTACTATTCATGAGTTACTATTCACGAGATTCTTATTCACGAGTACTATTAAGCGAAGCGTGAAGATGTTTTTTGTGAAATTTCTATCTTTTGGTGTTACGGAGTTACTATTCACGTTATCGGCACTATTCACGTATCTGGCTATTTATTCATTCATAGAAAAATAAATTTCTTCTTTTTGTCCAAAATATCTATTACGGATACTAGCTTTGATTGTATCCATGTTTTGATCATTCTTGAATTTTACACCACTTATGATTATTTTTGAGGTATTTTTGAACGTGGATAAAACAAAATCTGAATCCTTAATCCTTAATCCTTGTCATTTTGTTTCCTTTGGATTCGTTTCTTTAAAAAAATATTTTCATCATCCTCGGTCTTAAATGATGATATTATTGAATATCTTTGGCTGTAGTGCAGTGCGAAGATGAATGATTCTGAAGAATATCTTTGGCCGTAGTGCAAAGATGAGCAGTGTTTAGATGAACATGACCAGTGATGAATATCTTTGGCTTTGTAGTGCAAAGATGAATATTTGATTCGGATGTATATTGATTGATGTTACGAGGATAAAAGATGAGCGATGAACTTTTAAATTCATACATAGAAGATAGTAGTTTGCATTCTCTACTTAACTCTTCTAATGAATTATTATTTCCATTGCGAATATTGATTTAAAATTTGTTGTCTATTGTATTCTATTAGATTTTTCCTGTTGAAGACTAACGATAATTTGTTGTATATTATCTTAGTCATAATATTCTTTTTTGGCTAGTTGAGCTCACCCTTTTCCTTTTTGTTCCATTTTTCTTCTCGGGAGGCGAGAATATAAGCGAGTGCAGTCGGGGTATGGAATGAAGGTTTTAGAAAGAGATTGTTTAGTAGTCCTCACCATTTTTGTAAAATAATGTATCAATAAATGTGATGAGGATTTATTTGAGTATAGATATTGTCTAGAAGATAATATTTGTATTCAAACTCACAGTTTCTTGTTGTAATAATAAAGTTGTAGTTGTTTACGTACCATGTATTGACAACTCGGAATGGGTGATGTATACCTATTTTGGGGGCGTCACGGTTAGTATCGAGCTTAGGGATATGATCTCTGGCGGAGATCGGGGAATAGAACTAGGAGGAGAGCAGAGTAAATCCTTAGCTAGTGTGTCTACTACTAAGCTTATTTTTTAGTTGGTCGGTATATAAGGATATTATGTGATATATTGATTTCCTTAATTAACCCTTGTTTTATGGCGATGTTTGAGAATGTCGTGAGAATATTAACAATGGAAATGAGGCCAGTGGAGAGCGCTTACTACTCACCAGCGAGGAGAGCGTGCAGCAGTGGGCAATGTTCCTCCTGTGAACAACACCACTGAAGCGGATGATGAGCGAGGGGATGTTTAGAAGTTTTTTGCGATTCATGCAAAATCGAACGAGGAGACTTCGTGTTCAAAATCGAGGAGAAAATGATAGCAATTCACGGGTTGTCACAATGAAGCGATTCGAAAAGTTGGGACCACGAATTTAAGGAAAGCGGATCCGATCATGGCGGAAACATGGGTCAAACAAATTACCAAGATATTCGATGTCTTGGGATGCGGAGAACGAAGGTTCCATTCGCCACCTTTATGTTAAAGTGGCGAGGCGGACTCTTTGGTGGGAGTGCGTGAAGCGTACCCATCCGGCCTTTTCGGCATGTCTTGGGAGGCGTTTGAAACTATTTAATGACAAATACTTTCACGAAAGTGTTAAATCATGATGAAAGTGGAGTTTATTAGATGGAACAAAACAACATGGCGGTGTCTCGATGCGAGGCAAAGTTTGCGAGTTATCGAGGTTTGCACCTCATTTGGTGGAGAATGAGGAGCGTATGGCGGATGTTTCTTAGAGGTTTGAAACCCGGCGTCGTCGATATCTCATTTCTCATAAATTTTCTCTCTATTCGGATGTTGTAAGCAGGGCTCGATTATTAGGCGAGATAACGAGTACGGTCAACCGAGGACCACAACGAGGATCGTACCGAGATAGCGATCAGCAGAATAATGATAACCGGCGGAGAAAAAAGCGAGCGGACAAAATGGTAACCACTCTGGTGGTAATCATAGCCATGAAAATAGAAAAGCGAGTCGGGAGGAGATTTTAAAGAGAGATTTAACAATGACCATGTGAAGAAGCGGTCTTGGCGACAAGCCCGGTTCTAAGGGAGAGAACGACCACCGGTCATATCTTTAAATCACGGAAAAGAGGGACATATCGGTCAAAGCGCCCTAGCAGTTTCAAGGTATGCTATAATTGTGGAAAGGAAGGACATATAAACTCGAGATTATGCGATGGCGAAACCTAGTTCAATGAGGACGGTGACTCAAAAATTGTCCCGAAAAAAGTCAAAATCAGCGATTAGGAAGGCGTTTGTTGTGGTTGGTCATAATCGAGAAACCCAAACGAGGTGATCACGGGTAAGCTATTTATAAATTCTTGCGAAGTTTATACCTTACTTGATCTGGGGTGCTACCCATTCATTTATCTCTCTGCATGTGCTCAGCGTTTAAACTTGACTCAGGAGAAATTAGACTTTGACTATCTGTGGAAACTCAGTTAGGAAAAACTTTCATCACATCCACTTTGTTTATAAATCTTGTTTGATTCAAGTTGGCACCATCACCTTACACATTGACCTTATCTCTTTAAAGATACTTGCTTTTGATGTGATTTTAGGGATTGATTGGTTAACTACTCATCATGCCAAAATTGATTGTTTTAAATAAGGTTGTTAGTTTTCATATTCTAACCAACTTTGTTATGCAATTCAAGCAACTAAACCATTAAAATCAATCAACATCATATCTAATCATAAAATTATTAGTTTATTGAAAAAGCGGATGTCAAGCTTTCTTAGCCCATGTTATGGATTTGAATAAAGACACGTCAAATTTGAATAATATTCTGTTGTTATTGACTTTCTGGCGTATTTCTGAAGAACTTCCGGTCTACCCCCCAGAGCGTGAAGTTGAATTCTTTATTGATCTTGAACTGATACAAAGCCCATTTCTAAAACCCCATATCGAATGGCTCTATTGAACTTGAGGAGTTAAAGGTCAACTACGAGGATTGTTGGACATCGGTTTCATTAAATCTAGTACATCTCCTTGGGGTGCTCTGTTTTATTTGTAAAGAAGAAAGGCGGGGAGTATGCGACTTTGTATTGACTATCGGGAATTGAACCATGTCACCATCAAGAATAGGTATCCTCTACCTCGTATTGATGACTTGTTTGACCGATTCAAGGGCACAATTCTTTTCAAAAATCGATCTTAGATTACGGATATCATCATTGAAGATTAGAAGCGAGGATATTCAAAGGCGCCTTTAGAACTTCGATGCGGGCATTATGAATTCTTAGTCATGTCTTTGGATGACTAATGCTCTACGACTTTCATGGATATGATGAACCAAGTATTCAAGGAATATTTGGATCGGTTTGTTGTTGTCTTTATTGATGACATCCTTATATATTCCAAAAGTCGTGAAGATCATGAGCACCATTTGAAATTTGGTACTCGAAAGGCTTCGTGAAAACAAACTATATGCCAAATTGAAGAAATCGAGTTACGGCGAGGAAGTAGCATTCCTTGGGCACGTGGTGTCGAAACATGGAGTATCTGTTGATCCGTGAAGATTGAAGCAATCTGAAGTTAGAACAGCAAAATCGGTGGTTGAATGTACGTAGCTTTTGGGCTTAAATTTGGTTATTATCGGAGATTCGTGGAAGGGTTTTCTCGAATCGCTACTCCATTAACTTCGGCTAACTTCGGAAGGATACAAAATTCGTTTGGAAGCGAAGAATCGAGAAAAGTTTCAAGAGCTTAAGAGGAGACTTATTTGGCTGTTCTAACAATACCATCTGGTTGGGATGGATTTGTTATCTCTGATGATGCTTGAGGCAAAGGGTTAGGATGTGTTCTCATGCAGCGTGGGAAAGTCATAGCCTATGCCTCGCGACAACTTAAAGAGTATGAGAGGAATTATCCTACTCATGATCTAGAGTTAGCGGCCCGATCGTTTTCGCGCTAAAGATATGGAGCACTATTTATATGGGGAGAAAGTGGAGATATATTCGGACCATAAAAAGCCTTAAATATTTCTTCACTCAAAAAGAACTCAACATCTGGCGGCGACGTTGGCTCGAGCTATTGAAAGACTACGACCACACTATTCAATACCATCACGGAAAAGCGAGCGTGGTAGTAGGCGACGTTGAGTAGAAGATCATATCACGAGGAGCAGTGCGATGATGTCAAGTATCGCATAGAGCCAACTTTAATAGAAAAAGTTAAGGTTGCTCGAGCCATAGGCCGGAGGCGATCGTATGAAGAAGAAAGTGAAAGAAGGAGCTATTAGGAAGCGAGAATTGATGAAGAAGGAATACTTGAGTCCACTCTAGACTTTGTGTTCCTAACGACTCGATTTGAAGTACAAGATTATGATGGAGCACACAATACACCATTTGCAATCCATCACGGAAGTACTAAAATGTATCGTGATCTTGACATACATTTTGGTGGAACAATATGAAGAGAGAGATTGCAAAGTTTATCTCGATGTGTTTAACTTGTCAGCGTGTAAAGGCGGAGCATCTAGTACCTAAGGGTCCGTTGCAACCACTTGAGATTCGAAATGGAAGTGGGAACACATTACCATGGATTTAATTACGGGTCTTCCTCACGGTTTCTCGGGGCATCAATGCTATTTGGGTTATTGTTGATAGATTAACCAAGTCTGCTCATTTCTTGCCGTCTGGAGACTTATTCATTGAGCGTCTTGCTAGTATATACGTGAATGAGATTGTGAGGTTGCATGGCATGCACTGTATCCATAGTTTGGATCGTGACCCAAGATTCACTTCAAGATTTTGGGTTAGCTTGCAAAAAAAGCTATGGACGCAGTTCTGATTTGATTCGGCATACCATCCTCAAAGCAGACGGACAATCGATCGAAAAGGACTATTCAAACTCTTGAAGATTTATTAAGACTACATGTCCCTGAACTTCAAGGCGGTTGGGATAAGTATTTACCATTGGTGGAATTCTCCTACAACAACGATTATCGAGCAAGTATAGGTGTAGCTCCATTTGAAGCATTATATGGACGAAAATGTGTCGCTCTCGATATGTTGGGACGAGGTGGGTGAAGCAACATTGTTGGGACCCGAGTTTGGTGCGTATGACTACGGAAAAGATCCAAATGATTCGACAACGTATACAAAAGCGGCACAAGATCGACAAAAGAGTTATCACGGATCTTCATCGAAAGGGCGTGGAATTTAGTGTAGGGGATCATGTATTATTGCGAGTTGCTCCATGGAAGGAGTTACAAGATTTGGGAAGAGAGGAAAGCTCGATCCACGATTTATTGGTCCATTTCAAATTCTTGACGCCGAGTAGGAAATGTAGCCTATAGACTTGCGTTACCTCAAGTATGTCTAAATGTTCATAATGTGTTTCACATATCATACTTAAATAAATATGTGAAAGACCCGAACCACGTTATAGAATTAGAACCAGGACGAAATAGCGAAGAAGACTTAGCGTGTGAGGAGGTACTGTCAAGATCTTGGATAGGAAGGAGCATGTCCTACTGGCAGCAAAAGGTCATACCACAAGTTAAAGTTTTGTGGAGGAATCATGCTATAGAGGAAATGACACAGGGGAATTGGAAGCGGAAATGAAAGCGAGGTATCCTCACCTTTTGAAACACACAGTCGTCGTCGATTTAGAGGGCGAAATTTCATAAGGAGGGAGGTTGTAAGACCCCAACTTATTATTAATGAAATTTAATTTTCTCTATTTATTATTTTGAAATAGTAAGGGTTGATGTGATTAATGTGGATAGTTAGGGGTAAAATCATAAATACTTGAAAATAAGCAAGTGGTTATAAAATATTCATTGTTGTGGGGAATATTAGTTTGGTGGTGGTGGAATATTAAATGCTTGTCGGGGAATATTAAATGCGACGGTAGCGACCATGTGTGGGCCCCCATAATGGAAAGCGATTGGATGAAGAAAGCGACAAATATAAGTGGTTTAAAAATAACGGCGTAGTTATTCTGAAGTAATCTTGTTAAAATACCGGTGGTTAAAAACACGATGCGTTGCAGTATTATTGCACCAATTATTGATTCTTACGTGAAGAAGGCACTACTCAATAATGGTTCACGATAATTCTTGTTCGATTATTTTATTGAGTTAATAATTGCTTTGCGTTGATATTTTATATTCTTTGTTGTTTGATAATTGTCATTACACGGTATTTTTCATTATCGAAGCAATAATTCATATTATCTGAATAATATTATTAGATAACATTATTGGCAATGTCTAGAAAGTTACATCTAAGGAGAGGTTTGGTCACCTAATTGCTTGCCATTGATGAAGAAATTCTTATTGGAAAGCCCCTCTTTCACAGGGAGGCTGCACGGTTGTCGATATTGTGATTACATAATATTATTTGTGAATAATTAATTATTGATTCATATGATGAGAAAATATTGATTTTATGTGGATATAGATGGAGAAAAATTTTAATGTGACAATTGTTGAAAATTGAAATTTTATCTTTTTACGATAAAATAATTCTTTTAAATATATTATTATATTTTAATAATATAATAATGGTGATATTTTTACAACGAATGTGGGATATATGAGTATCTGAGGAGGAAGAGTATTTTTATTTGCAATAAATGTTTAAAACATATTAAACATGTCGATGGACCCCATTTATTGGTGAAATTTGATTATAGCACATAAAAATCCCGTTTGTGGATTTGGTCAATTTTATTTGGAATTTGGAAAAACTTTCTTCTGCAAAGTTGTAGAAATTGAATTTCCTATAAAAACTCATGAGATTCGAATTTTTTGATAGAAGGGCTATTTATTATGAATTATTGAAGTTAGAAGCTCAAAATAATTGATTTTGGAAGTTTAAAATATTTTAAATAATAAAAACGTTTTTGTTTTGTTTTGTGGGCTACAACATGTGCATAATGAGCTGAGATCAGATCTAGGAAGGTGGGCGTAGAAATCTTAATATATATATTAATATTATATTAAATTTTACTGCTTTGGTGTTCTAAGCGTTTTCTATAAATAGGGTCTTTAGGTTAGAATTGAAAATCACACGAAGCTGAAGTTTTCTCTCTCTATATTATCGGCGTATTCTTGTGAGTATTTTGAGTATACTTTGAGTATTGTTAGGCGGTGCAAGTTCCTTGACATTATACGGTATTCGATTAGAAATCTTAATCTTTAAGAGGTAAGGGATGTTATTTTCTTCTCGAATGATATTATTTCTTCAATATCATTATCTTTGAAATATTGGTTGGAACTTTTATCAAATTTGGAACTTTTTCATGTCGGGGTTACTATTCATGAGTTACTTATTCATGAGTTCTATTCATGAATTCTTATTCATGAGTTCTTATTCACGATTCTTATTCAGTACTATTAAGTGAAGCGTGAAGATGTTTTTTGTGAAATTTCTATCTTTTGGTGTCGGATTCTTATTCACGTATCTGGCACTATTTCACGTATCTGACACTATTCATAGAAAAATAAAATTTCTTCTTTTTGTCCAAAATATCTATTACGGATACTAGCTTTGATTGTATCCATGTTTTGATCATTCTTGAATTTTACACCACTATGATTATTTTGAGGTATTTTTGGACATGGATAAAACAAAGTCTGAATCCTTAATCCTTAATCCTTGTCATTTTGTTTCCTTTGGATTCGTTTCTTTAAAAATATTTTTCATCATCCTCGGTCTTAAATGATGATATTATTGAATATCTTTGGCACATAGTGCAAAGATGAATGAATGATTTCGAAGAATATCTTTGGTAGTAGTGCAAAGATGAGCAGTGTTTAGATGAACATGACCAAGTGATGAATATCTTTGGCACATGGTGCAAAGATGAATATTTGATTCGGATGTATATTGATTGATGTTACGAGGGATAAAAGATGAGCGATGAACTTTTAAATTCATACATAGAAGATAGTAGTTTGCATTCTCTACTTAACTCTTCTAATGAATTATTATTTCCATTGCGAATATTGATTTAAAATTTGTTGTCTATTGTATTCTATTAGATTTTTCCTGTTGAAGACTAACGATAATTTGTTGTATATTATCTTAGTCATAATATTCTTCTTTTGGCTAGTTGAGCTCACCTTTTCCTTTTTGTTCCATTTTTCTTCTCGGGAGGCGAGAATATAGCGAGTGCAGTCGGGGTATGGAATGAAGGTTTTAGAAAGAATTGTTTAGTAGTCCTCACCATTTTGTAAAATAATGTATCAATAAATGTGATGAGGATTTATTTGAGTATAGATATTGTCTAGAAGATAATATTTGTATTCAAACTCACGATTTCTTGTTGTAATAATAAAGTTGTAGTTGTTTACATACCATGTATTGACAACTCGAATGGGTGATGTATACTATTTTGGGGGCGTCACGGTTGGTATCGAGCTTAGGATATATGATCTCTGGCGGAGATCGGGAATAGAACTAGGAGGGAGAGGCGAGTAAATCCTTATTTAGTGTGTCCTACCTAAGCTTATTTTTTAGTTTGGTCGATATATATAGGATATTATGTGATATATTGATTTCCTTAATTAACCCTTGTTTTATGGCGATGTTTGAGAATGTCGTGAGAATATTAACAATGGAAATGAGGCCAGTGGAGACGCTTTTACTCACCAACGAGGAGAGCGTAACAGCGAGTGGCAATGTTCCTCCTGTGAACAACACCATTGGCGTAGATGATGAGCGAGGGGATGTTTAGAAGTTTTTTGCGATTCATGCAAAATCGATGACGAGGAGACTTCGTGTTCAAAATCTGAGGAGAAATGATAGCAATTTCACGGGTTGTCACGACCAAGCGATTCGAAGTTGGGACCACCGAAATTTAAGGAAAGCCGGATCCGATCATGGCGGAAACATGGGTCAAACAAATTACAAGATATTCGATGTCTTGGGATGCGGAGAACGAAGGTTCCATTCGCCACCTTTATGTTAAAGTGGCGAAAGCGGACTCTTCTTGTGGGAGTGCATGAAGCGTACCCATCCGGTACTTTTCGGCATGTCTTGGGAGGCGTTTGAAACTATTTAATGACAAATACTTTCACGAAAGTGTTAAATCATATGAAGGAAGTGGAGTTTATTAGGCTTGGAAGCGAAACAACATGGCGGTGTCTCGATCGAGGCAAAGTTTGCGAGTTATCGAGTTTTGCACCTCATTTGGTGGAGAATGAGGAGCGTATGTGCGCGATGTTTCTTAGAGGTTTGAAACCCGGCGTCGTCGATATCTCATTTCTCATAAATTTTCTCTCTATTCGGATGTTGTATGTAGCGAGGGCTCAATTATTAGAAGCGAGATAACGAGTAATGCGGTCAATTGAGGACCACAACCGAGGATCGTACGAGAGATAGCGATCAACGAATAATGATAACCCGGTGGAGAAAAGCAGAGATGGACAAAATGGTAACCACTCTCGGTGGTAATCATGGCCATGAAAATAGAAGAAGCGAGTCGGGAGGAGATTTTAAAAAGAGAGATTTAACAATGACCATGTGAAGGCAGCGGTCTTGGCGACAAGCTGGTTCTAAGGGAGGAGAAACGACCACCGGTCATATCTTACAAATCACGGAAAAGAGGACATATCGGTCAAAGCGCCTGACGATTCAAGGTATGCTATAATTGTGGAAAGGAAGGACATATCGCTCGAGATTATGCGATGGCGAAACCTAGTTCAACGAGGGACGGTGACTCAAAAACATCCCGAAAAAAGTCAAAGTCAGCGATTAGGGAAGAAGCGTTTGTTGTGGTTGGTCATAATCGAGGAACCCAAGCGAGGTGATCACGGGTAAGCTATTTATAAATTCTTGCGAAGTTTATACCTTACTTGATCTGGGTGCTACCCATTCATTTATCTCTCTGCATGTGCTCAGCGTTTAAACTTGACTCAGGAGAAATTAGACTTTGACTTTATCATGGAAACTCAGTTAGGAGAAACTTTCATCACATCCACTGTTTATAAATCTTGTTTGATTCAAGTTGGCACCATCACCTTACACATTGACCTTATCTCTTTAAAGATACTTGCTTTTGATGTGATTTTAGGGATTGATTGGTTATACTCATCATACCAAAATTGATTGTTTTAAATAAGGTTGTTAGTTTTCATATTCTAAACCAACTTTGTTATGCAATTCAAGCAACTAAACCATTAAAATCAATCAACATCATATCTAATCATAAAGCTATTCGTTTATTGAAAAAGCGGATGTCAAGCTTTCTTAGCCCATGTTATGGATTTGAATAAAGACACGTCAAATTTGAATAATATTCTGTTGTTATTGACTTTCTGACGTATTTCAGAAGAACTTCCGGTCTACCCCGAGCGTGAAGTTGAATTCTTTATTGATCTTGAACACAGTACAAAGCCCATTTCTAAAACCCCATATCGAATGGCTCTATTGAACTTGAGGAGTTAAAGGTCCAACTACGAAAATTGTTGGACATCGGTTTCATTAAATCTAGTACATCTCCTTGGGGTGCTCTGTTTTATTTGTAAAGAAGAAAAGCGCGGGAGTATGCGACTTTGTATTGACTATCGGGAATTGAACCATGTCACCATCGAGAATAGGTATCCTCTACCTCGTATTGATGACTTGTTTGACCCGATTGCAAGGCACAATTCTTTTCAAAAATCGATCTTAGTTACGGATATCATCAATGAAGATTAGGCGAGGATATTCAAAGACGCCTTTAGAACTTCGATGCGGGCATTATGAATTCTTAGTCATGTCTTTGGATGACTAATGCTCATGCTGACTTTCATGGATATGATGAACAGTATTCAAGGAATATTTGGATCGGTTTGTTGTTGTCTTTATTGATGACATCCTTATATATTCCAAAAGTCGTGAAGATCATGAGCACCATTTGAAATTTGGTACTCCAAAGGCTTCGTGAAAACAAACTATATGCCAAATTAAAGAAATCACGAGTTACGGCGAGAGAAGTAGCATTCCTTGAGCGCGTGGTGTCGAAAAACATGGAGTATCTGTTGATCCGTGAAGATTGAAGCAATCTGAAGTTAGAACAACCAAAAGTCGGTGGTGTTGAAATCGTAGCTTTTTGAAGCTTAGTTGGTTATTATCGGAGATTAAGTGGAAGGGTTTTCTCGAATCGCTACTCCATTAACTTCAATTAACTTCGGAAGGATACAAAATTTGTTTGGAGCGAAGAATGCGAGAAATGTTTCCAAGAGCTTAGAGGAGACTTATTTGGCACTGTTCTAACAATACCATCTGGTTCGGATGGATTTGTTATCTCTGATGATGCTTGAGCAAAGGGTTAGGATGTGTTCTCATGCAACGTGGGAAAGTCATAGCCTATGCCTCGCGACAACTTAAAAGAGTATGAGAGGAATTATCCTACTCATGATCTAGAGTTAGCGGCGATCGTTTCGTTAGCTAAAGATATGGAGGCACTATCTATATGGGGAGAAAGTGGAGATATATTCGGACCATAAAAAGCCTTAAATATTTCTTCACTCAAAAAGAACTCAACATGCGGCGGCGGCGACGTTGGCTCGAGCTATTGAAAGACTACGACCACACTATTCAATACCATCCTGGAAAAGCGAGCGTGGTAGTAGGCGCGTTGAGTAGAAGATCATATCACGAGGAGCGAGTGCGATGATGTCAAGTATCGCATAGAGCCAACTTTAATAGAAAAAGTTAAGGTTGCTCGAGCCCACCAGGGCCGGGTGATGTCGTATGAAGAAGAAAGTACAAGAAGGAGCTATTCACGGAAGCGAGAATTGATGAAGAAGGAATACTTGAGTCCACTCTAGACTTTGTGTTCTAACGACTACGATTTGAAGTACAAGATTATGATGGAGGCACACAATACACCATTTGCAATCCATTCTGAAGTACTAAAATGTATCGTGATCTTGACATACATTTTGGTGGAACAATATGAAGAGAGAGATTGCAAAGTTTATCTCGATGTGTTTAACTTGTCAGCGTGTAAAGGCGGAGCATCTAGTACCTAAGGGTCCGTTGCAACCACTTGAGATTCGAAATGGAAGTGGGAACACATTACCATGGATTTAGTTCACAGGTCTTCCTACGGTTTCTCGGGGCATCAATGCTATTTGGGTTATTGTTGATAGATTAACCAAGTCTGCTCATTTCTTGCCGTCTGGAGACTTATTCACTTGAGCGTCTTGCTAGTATATACGTGAATGAGATTGTGAGGTTGCATGGCATGCACATCCATAGTTTGGGATCGTGACCCAAGATTCACTTCAAGATTTTGGGTTAGCTTGCAAAAAAAGCTATGAGCGCAGTTCTGATTGATTCGGCATACCATCCTCAAAGCAGACGGACAATCGAAGGACTATTCAAACTCTTGAAGATTTATTAAGACTCTATGTCCTGAACTTCAAGGGCAGTTGGGATAAGTATTTACCATTGGTGGAATTCTTCTACAACAACAGTTATCAGGCAAGTATAGGTGTAGCTCTATTTGAAGCATTATATAGACGAAAGTGTCGCTCTCCAGTATGTTGGGACGAGGTGGGTGAAGCAACACTGTTGGGACCCGAGTTGGTTAAATATGACTACGGAAAAGATCCAAATAATTAGACAACGTATACAAAGCGGCACAAGATCGACAAAAGAGTTATCACGGATCTTCATCGAAAGGGCGTGGAATTTAGTGTAGGGGATCATGTATTATTGCGAGTTGCTCCATGGAAGGGAGTTACAAGATTTGGGAAGAGAGGAAAGCTCGATCCACGATTTATTGGTCCATTTCAAATTCTTGACCGAGTAAGTAAAATGTAGCCTATAGACTTGCGTTACCTCAAGTATGTCTACGTGTTCATAATGTGTTTCACATATCTCGTATGCCGTAAATATGTGAAAGACCGAACCACGTTATAGAATTAGAACCCAGACGAAATAATAGAAGACTTAACGTATGAGGAGGTACTGTCAAGATCTTGGATAGGAAGGAGCATGTCCTACTGCATGAAAGGTCATACCACAAGTTAAAGTTTTGTGGAGGAATCATGCTATATAGAGGAAATGACACAGGAATTGGAAGCGGAAATGAAAGCGAGGTATCCTCACCTTTTGAAACACACCAGTACGTCGTCGATTTAGAGGATGAAATTTCATAAGGAGGGAGGTTGTAAGACCCCAACTTATTATTAATGAAATTTAATTTTCTCTATTTATTATTTTGAAATAGTAAGGGTTGATGTGATTAATGTGGATAGTTAGGGGTAAAATCATGCAAATACTTCAAAATAAGCAAGTGGTTATAAAATATTCATTGTTGTTAGGGAATATTAGTTTGGTGTGGTGGAATATTAAATCTTTGTCGGGAATATTAAATGCGGCAAGTAGCGACCATGTGTGGCCCCCATGAAAGCGATTGGATGAAGAAAGCACAAATATAAGTGGTTTAAAAATAACGGCGTGGTTATTCTGAGATTAATAATGTTAAAATACCGGTGGTTAAAAACACGATGCATTACGGTATTGCACCAATTGTTGATTCTTACGTGAAGGCACTACTCAATAATGGTCACGATAATTGTTGTTCGATTATTTTAATGAGTTAATAATTGCTACATTGATATTTTATATTCTTTGTTGTTTGATAATTGTCATTACACGATATTTTCATTATCGAAGCAATAATTCATATTATTTGAATAATATTATTAGATAACATTATTGGCAATGTCTAGAAAGTTACATCTAAGGAGAGGTTTGGTCACCTAATTGCGCCGCCAAGAAGAAGAAATTCTTATTGGAAAGCCCCTCTTTCTGAGGAGCTGCTTGGGTTGTTAATATTGTGATTACATAATATTATTTGTGAATAATTAATTATTGATTCATATGATGAGGAAAATATTAATTTTATGTGGATATAGATGGAGAAAAATTTTAATGTGACAATTGTTGAAAATTGAAATTTTATCTTTTTCGATAAAATAATTCTTTTAAATATATTATTATATTTTAATAATATAATAATGGTGATATTTTTACAACGAATGTGGGATATATGAGTATCTGAGGAGGAAGAGTATTTTTGTAACAATAAATGTTTAAAACATATTAAACATGTCGATTGGACCCCAATTATTGGTTGAAATTTGATTATAGCACAGTAAAATCCCCGTTTGTGGATTTCGGTCAATTTCATTTGGAATTTGGAAAAACTTTCTTACGTAAAGTTGTAGAGAATTGAATTTCCTATAAAAACCAAATGAGATTCGAATTTTCTGATAGAAGGGCTATTTATTATGAATTATTGAAGTTAGTGAGCTCTCAAATAATTGATTTTTGGAAGTTTAAAATATTTTAAATAATAAAAACGTTTTTTGTTTGTTTTGTGGGCTACAACATGTTCATAATGAGCTGAGATCAGATCTAGGAAGGTGGGCGTAGAAATCTTAATATATATATTAATATTATATTAAATTTTACTGCTTTGGTGTTCTAAGAATTTTCTATAAATAGGGTCTTTAGGTTAGAATTGAAAATCACACGAGCTGAAGTTTTCTCTCTCTATATTATCGGCGTATTCTTGTGAGTATTTTGAGTATACTTTGAGTATTGTTAGGCGGTGCAAGTTCCTTTAGCACTATACCCGTTATTCGATTAAAGTACTAATCTTTCGAGGTAAGGGATGTTATTTTCTTCTCGAAATGATATTATTTCTTCAATATCATTATCTTTGAAATATTGGTTGGAACTTTTATCAAATTTGGAACTTTTTCATGTCGGGTTACTATTCATGAGTTACTATTTTACTATTCACGAGTTACTATTCATGAATTACTATTCACGAGTTACTATTCACGAGTACTATTCATGAAGCGTGAAGATGTTTTTTGTGGAATTTCTATCTTTTGGTGTCGAGTTTACTATTCACGTATCACGGCACTATTCACGCATATCTGACACTATTCAATAGAAAATGAAATTTCTTCTCTTTGTCCAAAATATCTATACGGATACTAGCTTTGATTGTATCTATGTTTTGATCATTCTTGAATTTTATACCACTGTGATTATTTTTTAGGATGGATAAAACAAAGTACGAATCCTTAATCCTTAATCCTTGTCATTTTGTTTCCTTTGGATTCGTTTCTTTAAAAATATTTTTCATCATCCTCGGTCTTAAATGATGATATTATTGAATATCTTTGGCTTTTGTAGTGCAAAGATGAATGATTTCTGAAGAATATCTTTGGTAGTAGTGCAAAGATGAGCAGTGTTTAGATGAACATGACCAACTGATGAATATTTTTGGCTGTAGTGTAAAGATGAATATTTGATTCGGATGTATATTGATTGATGTTACGAGGATAAAAGATGAGCGATGAACTTTTAAATTCATACATAGAAGATAGTAGTTTGCATTCTCTACTTAACTCTTCTAATGAATTATTATTTCATTGCGAATATTAATTTAAAATTTGTTGTCTATTGTATTCTATTAGATTTTTCCTGTTGAAGACTAACGATAATTTGTTGTATATTATCTTAGTCATAATATTCTTTCTTTGGCTAGTTGAGCTCACCTTTTCCTTTTGTTCCATTTTTCTTCTCGGGAGGCGAGAATATAGCGAGTGCAGTCTGGGGTATGGAATGAAGGTTTTAGAAAGAATTGTTTAGTAGTCCTCACCATTTTTGTAAAATAATGTATCAATAAATGTGATGAGGATTTATTTGAGTATAGATATTGTCTAGAAGATAATATTTGTATTCAAACTCACAGTTTTACGGTTGTAATAATAAAGTTGTAGTTGTTTCTGTACCATGTATTGACAACTCAGAATAGGTGATGTATACCTATTTTGGGGGCGTCACAGTGTATCTTCTTGCCATATAATTATCTTCATTGTCTCAAACTGAGAATTATATTCCAATCATACTCCAAGATTATATAGATAATGCTCATAGATATAGTCAGCAAGTGGATGTGCACAACCATATCTTATGATAACACGAGTTTGTATGTGGTCAGACATCATGTATGATAGTGGAAACACACCCTTTAAGTTCTTAGTACAATTATGTCCTCCTCATTCTAATGGGGTGAATTTTTGACGCTTTCAAAGTCGGGTTCTCATCACCCTATTGTTGTTCACCAAAACCAATTATTAAGACACGTATAAAATATGACACACATATCTTAAGTTCTCAATACAATTATATATTGTCATGCTGTTTTATAATGTATTGAGAAACTTCCACAGTCTCGGACAATCACACTATTCCCATGCTATCCCCGCTCGACCCAGCTACAGTCTTACTACCTGAAAGGAATTGTGAAGTAAAAGGGTGAGCAAAAATAACCCAGTTAAGATTACTATGACTAAAGATAATTAAATTATGAATAGCCTTCATCAGTAATAAATTAGATATTTAGAACATATATTAGATGATAAAAGTTTTCAACCATAATTGCAGTGGAATCAACAATCCATTAGAAGAGTCCAGTAGAACATAATGTCTACTATCTTCTCCAAATTAAAAGTTCATCATCAATATTTTATTCCTATAACACTAATCAACAGTTCTTCGTTGTACCCAAGACAAAGAGAACTTTCACCACCTGTTTTTACCTGAAACACCAAAGATCATGGTTATACCACTTCACAGTTCATGTTTATAATTATGCCATTAAATTCATCTTTTCACTCCATGCCAAAGATATTCAACTATAAAACCAATAATCAACAGTCCATCTTTGCACTATGGGCCAAAGATATACAACTGTAAAACCAATAATCAATAGTCCATCTTTGCACTATGGCCAAAGATATACAACTGTAAAACCAATTATCAACAGTCCATCTTTGTACTACGGGCCAAAGATGTACAACTGTAAAACTAATAATCAACAGTCCATCCTTTCACTACGGGCCAAAGATGTTAAACTGTAAAATCAATAATCAACAGTCCATTTTTTCACTACGGGCCAAAGATGACTTTTACCACATCATTTGTCTGTAACATTATAGGTCATGATTATACCAATACACAATTCTTGGTCATAATCATACCAATCAATAATCCATCTATGCACTACGGGTCAAAGATGACTTTTACCACATCATTTATCGGTAAAATTACAGGTCATGATTATACCAATACACAATTCGTGGTCATAATCATACCAATCAATAGTCCGTCTATGCATTACGGGCCAAAGATGACTTTTTAATGAACGAGAATTTTGTATTTAATTTTAAATATTTATTGAATTAAATAAATATTTGAGTTGATTTATTTATTGAGATAAATAAATATTCGATGAAATTGTTGTGTAATAATTTAGTTAAGTGTGTATATTAACTAAATTAATGTATGCTAATTTTATGGATTAAAGATTTAGTTTAATGAAATAATTAAATTAAATAAATTTTTTGATAATAGTAATATTGTGTAGTGGTGATGTTCTAGTTTAAATTAAAAATTAAATTAGATATGTAATAATTTGTTGAGCATAAATATAATTATAATGAAAATTATAATTGTAATTGTAAGTTAAGTGTAAAAATTTGACTTAATTAAGTTAACTAAATAATGGTGTGACAAATAAACTATAATATAAGGAAAATATAAAAATAAATTAAAAGGAGATTTTGGAGAGGATTGCCAAACATAGCCTTGTGGTCTTTGGCATATTATAACTGATAAAACATTTTTGGGTTTTAACCTGAAAACTTAGGCTGCGTATTATATAAGTTAGAGTATACGTATAATCCTAAGGCTAAAGCTAGAAGATAAAAAACAGAGGAAGAACAAGAGAGAATTACAAAGAAATTGAGAATTCTTTGAGAATTGGGAATCAAGGGGAAGAAGAAGGTTTGCCAAAGCCTTGTGAAAGTCCAATAATAATCTAGAAGGGAAGGGTTGAATAGATTATTACATATTAAAAAATTATCTTAGGCCTTTTTGAATTTTTGGACAATTTATTTGTAGTGTTAGAAATTAATATGCAAGACAATAAAAATTCAATCACACAATGCACATAGATTTGTCTGTTTCACAACATACATCCCGGGTATGCTACTACGTCCAATCTCAAGCTCCTCTCCAGGACTTGAGATCCTATTACTATCAGTAATAAATACTCCTTCAATAGGCGGAGAAGCCATTACAAAGTTTTAAAGACAAACTTCCAACTGTTCCTAACTAATCTATCTTGGACAGCAATCTCCCCGCTCCCTCCTCAAGCTTAGTTGTACTTCTTTTGAGTTCAGTTCTATTCTATGATCTGGTCTTGAAACAACAACCTCTTCCTTACCTCACAAGTACACTAGAGACCCAACTTTCCGCTAACCTCTCTAAGACTCTGGTCTTAGTCAAAGAATTACTCGTCTTTCTCACAGGTACATAAAATAAACTAATTCTGACCTTTTCTCTTTTTACAAATAATTTTACAACAATAAGCTTCTTAAATAAACAGATCAAAATTTAGTACAGATGGATGCTTCTTAAATAAGAAGATATAATTCAGTACAGATTGATGCTTCTCAAATAAGCAAATATCAATTAAAGAGCAAATGTATTTATAAAGGTTCAAAGACTTTTATACTTGAGAAAATATGCTTCTTAGTAAACAGATATTAATTTATGCTTTGATCAAATAATGCTTATGTGTAAGCAAATATGTAAATTATGCACTGTTATAAAAGTTTAAATAACTTTTATATTTTATGTGAAATGGTGCTTCTTGAATAAGCAGATATATCAATTTTAACTTTAGCTCAAAAATGCTTATGTTTAAGCAGATATATAATTTAATGCAAATTTATAAAGAATTATTTATTCTTTATGGAGTAAAGAAAAGTCACTTTAAGTTTAAATAACGTTTAGAGTGAAAATGCTTCTGAGTAAGCAAATAAGTTGTTTAAAGCTTTGAATCACATATGCTTCTATTTAAGAAGATATATTCACTTAAGTTTATGAAATAAAAGTTTAAATAACTTTTATATTATGCAACAAATATTTTATGAATAAATGAATTTATGATCAAATACTTCTGATGACAAATATCAAGTATTATAAATAAATCAGTTAAGAAATAATTGATATAACAAACATATTTGGTTAACTCAGATAATATATAATAATATTTTATCTATTATGTGATTGTATAAATAACTCAGATAATGGCCATAACCTTTTCATACGAACTCCGATTGAGGTGATTCAGGATGATTCGGAAAGATAACGAGTAGGCCTACAACTTTCATTCTTTAAGTGTTTCGATTTGAGGTCGAGAACAGGAGTAAAAAGGAACATATTTAGGACTGATGTGTATTCAAAGGCAATCGGAGGGCGTTGGGCATGCACATATGCAAATGTAGTGCTTTTGACGATAAAAGATGTTGTTCTAAGTTATAAAAAATGAATATTAGTAAATATAATGATGCTTAACATTAATACATGATGTTTTAGATAAGTTGTATAAGCTAACTAAGTGTACGCATAGCCGAAAGCAAATTAGGCGTCATGACGAATGATTGTTGAAACGCCGTGACAAGTGTTAATGAACTTAAAAAATATTTTAATTAAAATGAAATGAACATTACAAGATATGGAATGTGATTAATATAAAACTAATAAGGAGTCCTAGGAAGACTTAAACACTTGAATGAACTTTGAGTTTGACGAAGAAGAAATATAGTATTGATTAATAAGTTATATTATATTGAAACTCAACATTGTAAGAGTTGAGAATGTGATTTGGATGCTAAAAGTCTTATGTTATATTTTAGTGAGTTTTTAAATTCGTGTTATATGGTTGATTAATATGGTTAAACCTTAAGCTAAAGGTTATAACTTAACTAAGATAAGAATTGAATCTATGAGGATAATGTGTATGTAGCTAATTGATGTAATAATCCTAATGGTATGTGTAGGATATTGGAGTACGTGAGTTGTCATTGTATAGCTTATGCAAGAGGCAAGTTCCCTAACCTTTGCTACTTTATTATTCAGCAAGGTTTACTTTTCACTGTCATATTATACTTATGCAAGTTCTCTATCTCTAATCTCTTATTGAGTAGTTAAGTTATTATTGTTATGCAAGTCTCCTAACCTTAATTTACGTTACAAGTTTCTTGAAGTTATTATTCTATTTAGCAAGTTATCTAACTTTAATCTTTCATTGTGCAAGTTCTTGTTCCTAACTTGTTATTGTTATGCATATTCTTTAACTCTGAATTATTGTTGAGTAAGTTTCGAAACTACGCTTTTTATTGAGCTTATTAATTAATCTTTGTTTCTTCATCCCAAACGAGATTTCTTTGGTTATTCAAAGTCTGTACTATTTTTGAAAGCTTGTTCTTATTGAAAAACATTTGTTCAGCTTGAATTAATTGTTGTTTGATCTCTGATCACCAATGTCATTGTACAATCTTACATTGTTGTACCGAACTCTTAGTTGACTAGCGATTCTTTATTGATTCAACTAATCCTTAGTTGATGAATGTTCTAAACTCTAAATTACCCTTAAAGTCAGTCCAAACCAAACTTCATTTGGTTTGCTTATGAATCTGTATAGTTTTAAGAGTGTATAGTCGATGACTAATACTTGTTCAGCTGATAAACCATTCATATCCTATCTCTTATTGATACATTAGCATAATTCGATTGTAACCAAACTCTTGAATAGTTATTGATCCCTACTTGATTCAACCAGTACTTGGTTGATGAGCGTTCTAAAGATCTAGAATTCCTTTGAAGTTAATTCCAAACCAAACTTCTTTTGGTACGGAACCTAATAATCTAAGCTAAGATGAAAAACCCTATATCAGGGAATTATTTTAGAGCTACGCAATGGCGTTAAAATGTTTACGCAATACATAGTACAAAGGGTTGATCACCTGGAGTATGAGACAATGGTCCATATAGTCGTTTAGACTATTAAAGGTTACAGTAGAAACACTTGTTAACCTAGGACATAGAAGATGATTATGGTCTTTTAGACTGTTAAAGGTTAAAGTAGAAACTTGACAACCTAGAATATAGTTCGTGGTCTTGTAACCCTCAGTGTGTTCTTTTGATGATGATATCTGTTGTTAACTTAAAATTCATTATTCCTTTAAACTCATAGCTTTTGAATTAGAGTTTATTGTTCCGGTAAGAGTACTTTACCATTGAAATCTCAGTTAATTGTCATTCATAGAATGTTATTGTATACTATCCTTCTTGCGGGCAATTGTTTGTTCACTCTTGTACAAAATAATGCAGATGAAGTTAAGAAGTTTGAAGAGCTTTCTACAAGCAATGGCAAGGGAAAAGTGCTTGATTAGAAGACGTTTAATTTACCATTTATTTATGAAGCTTATGTAATAGATTTAATTATGATTATGTTATAATATTCTGTTGATGATTGTAATAATAAAGGTTAGATGACCTAGGATTTATTTGAGATTATGTAACTCTATAATGGGAGATTTATTGTTTAAACTTTTGAGTTTAATTATATCCTTTGTTTATGGGTAGTTAGTTATGATTTAATTGAATAGTGAACACTAAATCTGTGGGATTGAAGTACCCGGATTTAGGGGTGTCACAAGTTGGTATCAAAACTTTAGGTTATGAACCTTAGGTGGGAAAACCTTAGGCTATAACCTTGTAAGAGATCGAAAACATAGAGGTGATAAACTCTGATTGAGTGCTAAGGAATAAATTGAGGAAATTCATTGAAGATAAAATGATAACATACTTTATGTGTTTATATGATAACAAACCAATGTGCTCGCGTGCATTATGTATAATGAGTGGTATGAGTAGTAAATAAAACTTAAAAACTTGGTTGTAGGGCTGACTGATGTAGGAGGGAGTAGGAGCCCTGTGACATTCATACAGTCTGGGAATAGATAGTATCGGGGAAGCTATGGCATTATGTCAGTTTTAGGAGTTGAGCATGAGCTTGAGTTTGATCGTGGGGATGAATTTGAGGAGGTAAAGATAAAAGATGAGAAAAACAAGGAGGATCTTGAGTGGTGATTTCTTAATATTATCGGAACTAAAGTGATCGATGAAGTGTATGATCATCACAAAGAGTTATAAGTTAAGGTCGAGAAGTTAAAAGGTCAAGCTATAGAGCACTAAACCACGCAGAACCTTACCGCACGACTGGTGTAAGACCCCAATTTTTATGAATAAAGATTAATTTTTCTCTAAATGTTATTTTGAGTAAAAAGGTGTGGATTTGATATAATGTTATAGTTGTGGGTAATATTTACAAATTTTGCAAAGTAAGAAAGTTTTCATAAAATATTCGTTTGGTCAGGGAATATTCATTTTATCAGGGAATATTCATACGACGGCACAATCATTGGTGGGGACCCCACAACGGAATTACTGTCGGAGTTAGAAAATGACAGAAATAACTTTTTATAAAAATAACGACAAAAGTTTTACCGTTAACTGTTGAAATATCCGGTGATAAAAGTACAATAATATGTGTGGTTGCATAGTAGCACACGGTATTATACAGTATCTTTGATTATTGATGCTTACGTGAGAAGTCACTCAGTTTTATTCAATTATTGCCACAGTAATTATTGCATAGTATCTCACATTATTGATTCAATTTTTGTCACAATATTTTATATTATTAAATTAATAATTGAGATGACAAAGTTATTCATATTATTATTTGCATTATTGACAATGTCTAGAAAGTTCTGTCGAGGAAAGGGGTTTGGTCACCTAATTGTGCGCCAATAAGGAGAAGTCCTTATTGGAAAGCCCCCTCTTTCATGAGAATGATCTGGTTGTTAATATTGTGAGATTATAATATTATTTTTGAATAATTATTATGTGGTGGGTATTGGTTCAATTTTGTTATAAATGAAGGAATTTAGCATGAAATATTTGTTGAAAGTTTGGAAATTATTTTCTCCGATAAAATTCATTCAAATATATTATTATAATATTATAGTATTTTTATAATTTAAATGGTAATATTATTATAATAATATATAATTTTTAGCATGTGAGTAAAAGTAGAGTAAAGGTTATCATTTTGGTTTTGAATTCTTAGTACATTTTTCTCTTACGTATTTTTTTCTAAATTGGTTGGTGGGCAAAATAGTTACGCAAATGAATTCTTTGTTGCCAAATTTGTGGGCCCCAACCTTGGAAAATAAGGAAGTTAGGCTTGGAAAGCAGAGAAAAAAAAGTTAGGCGAAGAGGAAATTTTGCAAGGTTAAAGCGAATAGTTTGTTTTTCCTCCGAGTATTACACTATAAATAGGGGGTAATCCCTCCTTCCTCAACACACCATTACAATATCAGTAATTCTTATTCTATATTATTGTGAGTATTTTTCTTGAGTATAAGGATACTTTGAGTATAACTTTACATAAAGATTTTCTCATAATAATATCCTAAGGTAAAGGATATTATTTTATTGCAATACTCATAAGAAATATTATTTTCATTCATACTCCATATTATGTAAGGGATATTATTTCATTTCATATTCCTAAATTTAAACTTACTGTGGAAAGTATTGCTTCCATACTCCTTGAAATTAGTAGAATATCCTTAAAATTTGCGCTTCATCTATTATCGTTTCACAAGGATATTTTTCTGAATATTCTTGTTAAAATTTAATCTTTTCATGCCGGGGTACTATTCATGACAAAAATTGATTTCTTTTTTGTCCGAATTATTTTTACATGAATATTATTCTTGAATTTTACTCCACAAAGCAGTTATCATGTTGACAATTTGGACATTCCTAAACTCGGATAAATTGAATTATAAATCTTTAATATTTATCATTGATCTTGTTTAATTGAATTCTTATATCATTGTCATCATCCTCATGCTTATATTGTGATGAAAGTCATCTTTTTTGAAGTAGTGCATAGATGGACTATTGATTGGTATGATTATGACTATGAATTATGTATCGGTATAATCATGACCTGTAATGTTACAAATGATGTGGTAAAAATCCTCATTGGCCCGTAGTGCATTGACGGACAATTGTTGACATGATCATGACCATTGGTGATAATAACGAATATCCTTGGCCGTAGTGTATGGATAATTCGTGGATGTGATACTAATGAATATCTTTGGCCTGTAGTGGATGGATAATTCAGTGATGATGTGTATTATTTATCGTCGTTCTATAGTGATAAAATATTGATGATGAACTTTTAGATCATAGAAGATAGTAGATATCATGCTCTACTTTACTCTTCTAATGAATTATTTATTCCGCAGCAGTTAAACTTGTTATCTATTGTATTCTATCAGTTTAACACTATTGAAGGCTAACAATAATTTATTCTGCATCATCTTAGTCATAATATTCTTTACTGGGCTATTTGAGCTCACCCTTTTCTTTCATTATTCTATTTAGGAAATGAGAATACGGATGGGACTAGTCGGGGAAAGGAGTGATGGTCCGGGATGGTGGCTATAGTAGTCCTCACTATTCTATGAAATAGTGTGATAATAATTGTAATGAGGACTCCATTTGAGTTTGGATATTGTCTATGAGATAATATCCGTGTTAAAACTTTCAGCTACGTTTTTGTCATATTGTATAAATGAAGTTTGTATTTGAATTTTGTACCATGTAATTGGCTACTCATAATGGGTTGTGTATACCTATTTTGGGGGCGTCACAATTGGTATCAAAGCTTAGGGATATGATCCCTGGCTGAGATTTGAGGCTAGAACTAGGAGGGGAGAGACGGATAAATCCTTCACTAGTATGACCTACATAAGCGTATTTGTTATTTAATTGATCGGTTAGAATATAGGGATAATATGTGGCATGTCAATTAACTCTTATTTTGTGGCAGTGTTTGAAAATGGCATCTGAAAATGTTGAGATAAACAATGGTGCACATGAGACCGTTGAGTCACCGATGATCAATAGCCAAGATAATGTGCATCACAAAGGCAATAATCCTCATATAAACAACAACACCGACCAAATGATGAACGATGGGGTGTTTAGGAGCTTTCTGCAATTCATGCAACATCAAGCGAAAGAGACTCCTGTTCAAAATGCAGGTGGAAACACTAGTAACTCTCAGATGGTCACCGCTAAGCAATTCAAGGAGTTGGGACCACCGGAGTTTTTGGGAAAGCCAGAACCACTTAAGGCAGAGACGTGGATTAAGCAGATCACCAAGATATTTGATGTCTTGGGATGCTTCGAGGAGCACAAGGTTCCCTTTGCCACCTTCGTGTTGAGAAGAGAGGCAGATCATTGGTGGGAATCTATAAAATGTACTCAGTCTGCCGCACTGAAGATGTCTTAGAAGAAGTTCTAAGAATTTTTCAATGACAAGTACTTTCCTGAAAGTATTCGCCACATGAAGGAAGTAGAATTCATCAAGCTGGAGCAAAACAATATGATCGCATCGCAGTACAAGTATAAGTTTGCGAGTTATCCCAATTTGCATCCCATTTGGTAGATAATGAGGAGCGTATGACGTAAATGTTTCTACGAGGTTCAAAACCCGAAATACGTCAATACCTCATTTCTCATAAACTTTTATTGTATTCAGATGTTGTGAATAGGGCTCAGTTATTGAAACGCAATAATAAGTCAACCCAACCAAGAAATAGCAACTGGCAAAATGATAATACCAGTGGTAGCAGTCATCGAAGCGGTGACAACAAACGTGGAGTAAATCAATATGCCAGAAATGGTAACCACTTTGGTGGTAATCTTGGCCAAGATAATAGAAATGGAAATTTCAAGAAGAGAAGGTTCAATAATGATGGAAAGACTGCAGCACCAGCACCCGTTTTCAAGGAAGGAGAACGACCACTGGTCATATGCTACAAATGTGGAAAGGAAGGATGTGTCAGTCTAAACTATACGCAGCAACCCAAAGTGTGTTACAATTGCAGAAAGGAAGGTCATTTAGCTCAATTTTTTCATGCAGGGAAGTCAAATCCAGCTGGGACAGTGACACTAAAGGCTGTCCCAGACAAGTCAAAACCGGTAATTCAAGGGAGAGCGTTTGTCGAGATCTCCCAAAAAGCGAGAAACCCGAATAAAGTTATCACGGGTAAGCTAATCAAAAACTCTTGCGAAGTCTATACCTTATTTGATACCGGTTCTACCCATTCTTTTATTTCACCTACTTGCGCTCAATGTTTAAATTTGACTCCAGAGAAATTAGACTCAGACTTATCTGTTAAAACTCTGTTGGGAGAAACCTTCATTACATCTACTATTTATAAGTCTTGTTTGATTCAAATCGGCACCCTCACATTACCTGTCGACCTTATCTCTTTGAAAATACTTGCATTTAATGTAATTTTAGGGATTGATTAGTTAACTATTCATCATACAAAAATTGATTATTTTCATAAGGTTGTTAGCTTTTATATTCCTAACCAACCTATTATGCGAATTCAAACAACCAAACCACTAAAGTCAATGACTGTCATATCAAGCCATAAAGCCATTCGTTTATTGAAAATGGATGTCAATCTTTCTTAGCCCATGTCATAGATTTAAACAAATATACGTCAGATTTGAATGATATTTCTATTGTTAATAAATTTCTTGATGTATTCCCTAAAGAACTTCCTGGCCTACCCCCATAGCATGAAATCGAGTTTTGTATTGATCTTGAACCCGGTACAAAACCCATTTTCAAAGTCCCATATCGAATGGCTCCTATTAAACTTCAGGAGTTAAAAACCCAATTGCAGGAGTTGTTAGACATCGGTTCCATTCATTCTAGTACGTCTCCTTAGGGTGCTTCTGTTCTATTCGTAAAGAAGAAAGATGGGAGTATGCGACTTTGCATTGACTATCGGGAGTTGAATCATTTTACCATCAAAAATAAGTACTCGTTACCTCGTATTGATGACCTGTTTGACCAGTTGTAAGGTGCCAAATTCTTTTCAAAGATCGATCTTCGTTCCGGATATCATCAATAAAAGATTAAAACTAATGACATTCCAAAGACTGCTTTCAGAACTCGGTATGGGCATTACGAATTCCTAGTCATGTCTTTTGGATTGACTAATGCTCCTTCTGCCTTCATGGATATGATGAACCGAGTATTCAAGGAATATTTGGATCATTTTATGGTTGTCTTTATTGATGACATCCTCATATACTCCAAAAGCCATAAAGATTATGAGCAACACTTGAGGCTGATACTCCAAAAGCTTTGTGAAAACAAGCTATATGTCAAGTTGAAGAAATGCGAGTTCTAGCTTGAGGAAGTAGCATTCTTTGGGCATTGATATCAAATCACGAAATATCTGTTAACCTAGCGAAGATTGAAGCAATACAAAGTTGGGAACTACCTACGTCAGTAACCAAAGTACGTAGCTTTCTGGGCTTAGCTGGTTATTATCGGAGATTCATGGAAGGATTTTCTCAAATCGCTACTCCACTAACTCAGCTGACTCGAAAAGATACAAAATTCGGTTGGAGCGAGGAATGTGAGAAGAGTTTTCAAGAACTCAAGAGGAGACTAATTTTAGCACCTATTCTGACAATACCATCTGGTTGGGTTTTATCATCTACAGCGATGCTTCAGGTAAAGGTTTAGGATGTGTTCTCATGCAACATGGGAAAGTCATTTTGTGGTTGTCTTTATTGATGACATCTTCATATACTCCAAAAGCCATAAAGATCATGAGCAACACTTGAGGTTGATAATCCAAAAGCTTCGTGAAAACAAGCTATATGCCAAGTTGAAGAAATGCGAGCTCTGGCTTGAGGAAGTAGCATTCTTTGGGCATGTGATATCAAATCACGAAATATCTGTTGACCCAGCGAAGATTGAAGCAATACAAAGTTGGGAACTACCTAAATCAGTAACCAAAGTACGTAGCTTTCTAGGCTTAGCTGGTTATTATCGGAGATTCATAGAAGGATTTTCTCAAATCACTACTCCATTAACTCAGCTGACTCGAAAAGATACAAAATTCAGTTGGAGCGAGGAATATAAGAAGAGTTTTCAAGAACTCAAGAGGAGACTCATTTCAGCACCTATTCTGATAATACCATTTGGTTCGGAGGGTTTTGTCATCTAGAGCGATGCTTCAGGTAAAGGTTTATGATTTGTTCTCATGCAATATGGGAAAGTCATAGCCTATGCTTCACGACAACTTAAAGAATATGAGAGGAATTATCCCACTCATGATCTAGAGTTGGCAGCAGTCGTTTTTGCGCTTAAAATCTGGAGGCATTACCTGTATGGGGAAAAAGTGGAGATCTATACAGATCATAAAAGCCTCAAATATTTATTCACCCAAAAGGAGCTCAACATGCGGAAACGAAGTTGGCTCAAGCTGTTGAAAGATTACGATCATACCATTTAAAACCATCCTAGAAAAGTGAACGGGGTAACTGATGCATTGAGTAGAAGATCATATGTGGGTATGAGTGAGATATTGTCAATGCAAAGGCCCATTTTGTATGACTTACAAAGGATGGAGATAGAGTTAAAGACTCCAAGGACCCACATGATGATGTCAAATATACGAGTAGAACCGACTTTAATCAATAAAGTTAAAGCTGCTCAAGTTACAAACATGGAGTTAATGCATATGAAGAAGAAAGTGCAAGAAGGTGTTATTCCAGAAGCAAGAATCGATGAAGAAGGAATACTTCGAGTCAACTCAAGATTTTGTGTTCCTAACGACTCTGATTTAAATTATAAAATCATGATGGAGGCGCATAACACATCGTTTGAAATCCATCCTAGGAGTACCAAAATGTATCATGATCTTCGACATACATTTTGGTGAAGCAATATGAAGAGAGAGATATCGGAGTTTGTCTCAAGGTGTCTAACTTGTCAACGTATCAAGACGGAGCATTAAGTGCCAAAAGGTCCATTGCAACAACTTGAAATTCCAGAATGGAAGTGGGAGCACATCACTATGGATTTTGTTACTGGTCTTCCAAAGGTTTCTCATGGCATAGATGCAATTTAGGTCATTGTTGATAGATTAACCAAGTCTGTTCATTTCTTACCTATACGAGAAACTTATTCACTTGAACGTCTTGCTTGTATATATATAAATGAGATTGTAAGACTGTATGGTATGCCAGTATCCATAGTTTCTGATCGAGACCCAAGATTCACTTCATGATTTTTGGTTAGTTTGCAGAAAGTTATGAGCACGAATTTACGATTCAGTTCGGCATATCACCCTCAAACAGATGGGCAGTCGGAGAGGACTATTCAAACTCTTGAAGATCTATTAAGACTCTGTGTCCTAAACTTCAAAGGAAGTTGGGACAAATTCTTTCCATGTGGAATTCTCCTACAACAACAGTTATCAAACAAATATAGGCATGGCTCCATTCGAGGCTTTGTATGGACTCAAGTGTCATTCTCCAGTATGCTAGGATGAGGTGGGTGAAGAACGTTGTTGGGACCGAAATTGGTACGCATAACAACAGAAAAGATTCAAATGATCCGGCAATGTATAAGAACCTCACAAGATCGTCAAAAGAGTTATGCCGATCTTCATCGAAGGGACGAGGAGTTCAATGTTGGAGATCATGTATTGTTACGTGTTGCTCCATGGAAAGGAGTTACAAGATTCGGAAAGAGAGGAAAGCTCAACCCTCGATTCATTGGTCCATTTGAAATCCTCGAACGAGTAGGAACTGTGGCCTATAGACTCGCTTTATCGCCAAGTATGTCTCATGTTCATAACGTTTTTCATATATCTATGTTATGTAAATATGTGGAAGACCCGAACCACATTATTGAATTAGAACTAGACGAAATAGCCGAAGACTTAACATATAAAGAGGTACCTGTTAAAATCTTGGATAAGAAGAAACATATTCTACGCTCAAAGGTTATATTTCTAGTCAAAGTTTTATGGAGAACCCACGATATTGAGGAAATGACCTGGGAGTTAGAATCTGACATGAAAACAAAGTATCCTCACCTCTTCGACATACCAGTTACGTACACCAAATTTGAGGATGAAATTTCATAAGAAGGGGAGGTTGTAAGACCCTAACTTTTATGAATAAATATTAATTTTTTTCTAAATGTTATTTTGAGTAAAAAGGTGTGGATTTGATATAATGTTATAGTTGTGGGTAATATTTACAAATTTTGCAAAGTAAGCAAGTTGTCATAAAATATTTGTTTGGTCGGGGAATATTCGTTTTATCAGGGAATATTCGTACGACGACACAATCATTGGTGGACCCCACAATGGAATACTGTTAGAGTTAGAAAACGATAGAAATAACTTTTTATAAAAATAACAGCAAAAGTTTTACCGTTAACAATTGAAATACACGGTAATAAAAGTACAGTAAGATGCGCGGTTGCATAGTAGAACATGGTATTGTACAGTATCTTTGATTATTGATGCTTACGTGAGAAGTCACCCAATTTTATTCAATTATTACCACAGTAATTGTAGCATAGTATCTTACATTATTGATTCAATTATTGTCATAATATTTTATATTATTAAATCAATTATTGAGACAACAAAGTTATTTATATTATTATTTACATTATTGACAATGTCTAGAAAGTTCTATCGAGGAAAGAGGTTTGGTCACCTAATTGTGCGCCAATAAGGAGAAGTCCTTATTGGAAAGCCCTTTTTCCTGAAAATGATCTGGTTGTTAATATTGTGAGCTTATAATATTATTTTTGAATAATTATTATGTTATGGATATTAGTTCAATTTTTTTATAAATGAAGGAATTTAGCATGAAATATTTGTTGAAAGTTTGGCAATTATTTTCTCCGATAAAATATTCATTCAAATATATTATTATAATATTATAATTTTTTATAATTTAAATGGTAATATTATTATAATAATATATTGAAAGATATTCAAATATATTATAATAATATTATTAATGGTAAAATTTTTGCCGTTATTTTTATAGAAAGATATTTCTGTCGTTTTTTAACTCCGACAATAATTTTGATGTGGGGTCCACCAATGATTGTGCCGTCGTACGAATATTCCCTATTAAAATGAATATTCCCCGACCAACCGAATATTTTATAATAACTTGCTTACTTTGCAAAATTTATAAATATTACCCACAACTATAACATTATATCAAATCCACACCATAATATTCAAAAATATATTTTGAGAAAAATTAATCTTTATTCATAAAAGTTGGGGTCTTACACTATTCATTGGCAGATATTATGTAATTGTTATTCATTATCATTTCAAGTGATCATTTGATTTGCTCACTCTTGCATATATAATCATTGCAGTTAAAATTGAGAAGGTTGATGAGCTAACCAAAGAGCAAAAGGAAAAGGAAGATGAATAAGTGTTTGTAAATCTATGGACTTTTATTGTCAGACTTTGTTTAATTATTGTGATGTAATTATTTACTTTTCCGCATTTGATGAATGTTTAAGGTTAGATAACCTGAGAGATTTATTGATTAAGTTATGTAACCCTTTGGGTAGTTAGGTTATGAATGAATGGAAAGTGAATACCAAATCTTGTGAAAATGAAGTACCTTGTTTAGGGGAAGTACCATTTGGGGGTTGGTATCTAAGCTTTAGGTTATAAACCTTAGGCGGGGGAAAAACCTTAGGAAGGAGGTGTTAGGTTTTATGAAAATCAAAGTAGCAATCAAATTGCAAAATTTAGCGGAAGCGAAATAAAATCAGATTTTAAAATTTTTCACAAACCAATTACCCGAATCATCCTTTATGCATATTATTAATTAAACAAAGAATAAGAAATTATGAAATCATACCCTTGAAGAAACGAGCTTCCTCAGTGCGAGTTCACCTCCTACTTCTCATGATCTCCTTGAATCTCCTGGTAGATTCCTTCCTTTGATCAATGTAAGCCACCCAAATGTATGGCCTCTATAGTGATCCACCAAAGAAGAATAATTATCAAGAAGAAGGATGTTGGCTCAAACCCTAGTTTTTCCTATCTCAGATAAGAAAAAAGGCGTACTCTCCAACTCTAGGAATTACGTGATATTAGATATCTAATATAAGACTCCTCTTATAAAGATATCATGTAACCTATTTTATTTAAAATAAGGTATTATTTATTTAATTAAACTCTTTTAATTAAATGGGCTCCCTAATCCTATTAGGGGTAATTAATTAAACTCCTTTAACTAATTTTTCTTCCTAATCCAATTAGGAATAAATGAGAAGTACTTATATTAAATTAATTCCTAAACCTTTTAGAAATTATAATAATAATAATTGTAATAATATTAATAAGACTCCTCTTATTAATTTATATTTAATATTTCTAAAATATTAAATAATAAATATTAAGCTATTTAATTTATTCTATCACCATAGATTAAATTAAATATGCTTAACATATTATTACAATTATGCCATTAACTTTTTAAATAATTATTCTTCCTTTTATGGTGTGACCCTTTAGGTTCTCCATATTAAACCTAGGTTGTGAATAAATCAATTAGAACAATTCTAATCTCATTTAAATAAATAAATTAAACAAATAATTTATTTAAATAAATAATATTTATTCTACAATAGGGATAAGCCTCCCTAGCGATCAACGACTTTCCGGATAATATAGATTTCAACATTAATCATAAAAGAACCTTTGAGTAAATAGTTACCGTGACATTCAATCCTTCCACCATACAATGTCCCAATTAAATATAAGACATGGAATTACCACAAGTCTTATTTTATTTAATTATATGTATTTTCGATTCCTAAATGAACAACTCCTAATAAATGCAAATTAGAAACTACTTTCTAATTTCATTCCACCTCGCCAAGGATTCACGGGTTGTCATTTATCGAATCACATAGGACATTTCTCCTTTTACTAGAGAGTGTAGTAGATTCTTTATTGATCATTCATTATCTTCATATATAACTTATTACACCCAAGCATACCCTTTGATATACTCTAAGAGTCTTAAGGAATAAGTCAAAGTGTAATTCATTATATATAAGATACTATGATGATCTCAAGTCTAAGGATCATTTGTACTACTATCACTACTGAATTCCTCCTATTGACAGGTAAGTAAAACTCCATTAGGTATTCCTTAGCGAGTCACGTTCAGTGAACTTATTCTCTAATAAGCACCTACATACTTGCTTTAGTGTCTCCACACAAATGATCATGAGATCAATCATCCTCATCCAATGAGCAAGCAACGTATGTACCAATCTATCCTGGATTCACTAATCCCCAATTTAGTAATCCAATGATTGGGAACTATTTTAGTTTTAAGCTTTCTAAGAATTTAGATCTCATTAGAATGATCATCATCATTATTCTAAAAGCGTTGCTTAAAACTATGGGTTTATCACATATTATTAAAACAAAGACCATGTAGATAATAAATGCCTTTAATAAATAATTCTTTTATTAATAAATAAATAAGATTGATTACACAAGATATATGCTTTATCATCATACATGATTGGCTTGTATGCATAATACTTTCAATCTCCCACTTGCACTAAAAAGCCAATCGTCGTGGTATCTCATACCCATCTTCTCTAAGTGACGATCAAATTCTTTTGTGTGTTAACGCTTTAGTAAATGGATCTGCAATATTGTCTTGAGAGTCCACACGCTCGTGGTGGCGTCTCTCTTTTAATGATCTCTCTGATCAAATGAAATCGCCGCAACACGTGTTTGGATTTCTGATGAGACCTGGGTTCCTTAGCTTGCGCAACAGCTCTAGTGTTGTCACGGAATAAAGGCACTGGTCCTTTAATGCTAGAAACCACACCAAGTTCGGTAATGAACTTCTTCATCCAAACAACTTCCTTTGCAGCTTCACTTGCATCTATGTACTCTGCCTCATCATTTGAATCATCAACTGCTTTCATTGCTTGGATTTTTCCAACTCATCAAGCGCCACCGCTTAAGGTAAACACATACCACAAACAGATTCTCATCATCTTGGTCTGCTTTGAAAACTTGAGTCTGTGAAGCCCTCTAGTTTTAATTCGGACCCACCGTAGACAAGAAATACATCCTTAGTTCTTCTTAAGTACTTTAGGATATTTTTCACCGCCTTCCAAAGGTTCTTCTCTCTCCGGATTCGATGATATTTGCTTGTTACACTAAGTGCATGAAAGCGACATCTGGTCTAGTACATATCATACCATACATGATAGATCCTATTCTTTGAAGCATAAGGAATCTTACTCATACTGGTTTCTCCCTCTCGTGTGTCTTTGGGGCTTGTTTCTTGGAGATGTATTCCATGGCTCATCGGCATGAGACCTCTTTTGGAATCTTCCATGCTAAACCTTTTAGCATCATGTCAATGTATTCCTTGGGACAAGCCAAGCATCCTATTAGATCTATCTCTATAGATCTTTATCCCCAAAATATAGGATGCTTCTCCCAAGTCCTTCATGGAGAAGTGTTTAGATAACTGATTTTAATTGTTTGCGAGATAGGAATATCATTCCCTATCGCAATATATCATCAACATATAACACAAGGAATGAAACAGTCGCTCCCACTAACCTTCTTGTACACACATGGTTCATCCTCATTTTTGATAAAATCAAACTTTTGATTGTCTCATCAAAACGGATGTTCCACCTACGAGAAGCTTGCTTTAATCCATAAATGGATCGTTATAGCTTACAGACTTGATTTGTTCCAATCTTTGAAACAAATCTCTCTGGTTGTGTCATATACACATCCTCCTCAAGTTTCCCATTGAGGAAGGCCGTTTTCACGTCCATCTGCCAGATTTCGTAGTCATGGTAAGCTGCAATCGCAAGCAAAATTCGAATGGACTTGAGCATTGCTACTGGTGAGAAGGTTTCGTCATAGTTAACTCCTTGTCTTTGTTTGAAACCTTTTGCAACTAGTCGGGCCTTATAGGTCTCTACCTTGCCGTCTGCTCCAGTCTTTCTTTTAAAGACCCATTTACACCCAATAGGCTTAATGCCTTCAGGTGGTAAGACCAAAGTCCATACTTGGTTCTCATACATGGAGTCCATCTCGAATTTCATGGCTTCTTGTCACTTCTCTGAGTCTTTACTACTCATAGCATGTTTGTAATTCAATGGATCATCATCATCTATGATAAATACCTCATTGTCATCTTCTATGACAAGTCCATACCTGTCTGGCATCTTTGGTACTCTTCCAGATTTACGAATAGGGTGTGGTATGTAGGAATCTCTACTTGGTTAGGTACCTCACTTTGATCTGTAGTATTTTGTGGTTCTTGAACCTCTTCAAGATATATCTTACTCCCACCGACCCTTCAAGGATAAACTCATTTTCCAAGAAGGCGCATGTTTCAAACAAACACCTTTTGATCACTGGATGATAGAAATAATATCCCGATGTTTCTTTAGGATATCCCACAAATCTACATTTGTCGATCTAGTCTGCAGCTTTATCGCTTTTCAAACTTTTGACATAAAATTGGACAACCCCAAGTCTTAACATGCTTAAGATTTGGTTTCCTCCCCATCCATAACTCATATGGGGGGTCTTGGGGACGGATTTTGTAGGTACCTTGTTAAGTAGGTATGCAAATGATTCTAGGGCATATCCCGTAAGAAACCGGAAGGTCGGTAAAGCTCATCATAGATCGAACCATGTCCAACAATGTTCGATTTCTCCTTTCGAGATACACCATTCATCCGTGGCGTCCCGGTGGAGTCCATTGTGAGATTATACCAATTTTTTGAGACAATTGAGAAATTCACCACTTAAGTATTCTCCTCCTCGATCGGATCGAAGAATCTTAATACTCTTACCAGTTTGTTTCTCAACTTCACTTCAACTCTTTGAACTTTTCAAATGATTCAGATTTGTATTTCATTAAATACACATATCCAAATCTTGAGTGGTCGCCAATGTAATAAAATAAGAATACCCTCCTCGTGCGGTCGTTGTCATAGGTCCACATACATCCATGTGTACTAACGCTAACAACTCAGTAACTCTTTCTCCTTTTCCACTAAAAGGAGATTTAGTCATTTTACCCATGAGACAAGATTCACAGTTGGATATGATTCATAATCGAGATAGCTCTCTGGAGCCCATCTTTATGCAACTTGGATAATCTTGTTTCATTAATATGACCGAGTCTCATTGCCACATGAAGGTATAATTAACATCATCTCTTTTCCTTTTATTAGTTTGTTCAATTTGAAATATATTTTCATGCAAGTCAAGTATATAAAGTCCATTTCGCAAATTACCAACACCATATAAAACATTATCATTATAAATGGAACAACCGTTGTTCTTTATTATAATATTAAAACCATCCATATCCAATACGAGAGATAGAAATAATGTTTCTAATGATATTTGGAACAAAATAACAATTATTTAAATTAATGAACTTGCCCATAGGCGTTATAAAACAATAAGTCCCTACAAATGCCTAATGCAAAGAACCTTTGCTCCATTTCCCACTCGTAGGGCGACCTCATCCTTCCTCGACTTTCTACTTGACCACTATCCTCGCATATTATTACATATATGAGAACCACATCCCAGATCCAATACCCAAGTAGAAGATTGACTTTCGAAAAATTAATTTCAATCATAAACAAACCTTGATTAGGATTCAAGCTTCTCCAAGCTTCTTCGCTTTTGTTCTGCGAGATAATCCTTGCGCCTCTTCCAAAGACTCTATTTATTGCAATGGAAGCAAATTCCTTTGCTAATGGGATCGAGTTTCTTTGATCCTTCACTTTCTCCTTTCCCTTAGCCTTCTTGGATTTCTTCCTTTCGGAAGATACCTTGGGCCTCTTCCTTTTCTTGGAAGAATCATCCACCAAGATGAACACATGGTTCTTCTTGGATGGGAAGTGACCTTCAGCAGTTTTCAACATGTTAAGTAATTCAGGCAAGCTGACATCCAACTTGTTCATGTGAAAATTCACAACAAATTGTGAGAAGGTGTCTGGGAGTGACTGCAAGACTAAATCTTGACTCAACTCCCCATCCATGACGAACCCAAGTCATGTCCAGACGTTCAATCGATTGATCATCTTTAGGACATGAGTCTCAATTCAGTAGTGCCCTCGGTCATCCGAGATCGGAAGATCTCCTTAGATATTTCATATCTAGCGATCTACTTTGCTCACCATACAACTCTCAAGGTGCGTGAGCATAGTAGGAGCATCCATGTTTTCATCTTGTGACGTGAAGCTCATTACTTATGGATGCGAGCATGATGCATTGAGCCACAGATGCATCATCTTGCCACTGTTTAAAAGTAGCAATCTCTTCCTCAGAGGCTGTCTCTGCAACTTTTGCAGGTACGGGCGAATTTAGGACATAAGAAATCTTTTCAGCAGTGAGAACAATTCTCAAATTCCTTAACCATCCAGGTAGTAGTTGGGCCCTAAAATTGGTTTAAGAGCATCAAGTATGCTACGCAGTGAAATTAGTGAATGTGACATTTTCAAAATTCTGCATGTAAAAAGACAATATTTTAGCAAACATTCATTTAATTAATTACCAAAATAAATTAGGTCTTATTTTATATTGGTATCTCCCACTATTTTCTTCAAACTATATTACCCTCATTTATATAGTTCAGCAAAATCTAATTAAAGTTTTTGCTAGTGAGAATAAGGATCCCATTTCAAATATATATAGCCTTGTGGTGACACAACAAACTATATATAAATAAATAGATAGACAACTCCTTGTCAATTACATCAATATGTAACTCCTTATGTTTTGCCTCTTAGATTATTTTGATCAAGTGGTGGCACATCCGAATCAAAATTATCTAAGTTAAGTCCAACCTAGCACTTCCATATATTCAAAAAAAAAATATCGCCTTTGTGGTGACACAACAAAAACAATATTGTTCAATTTTCTTTATAAGCATCAAATATGATAAATTAACATCTTAAATACTTAATACTTGCCTTGTGGTGACACAACAAACTCATATTAAATATTTAATACTCTATTAATTTTATCATGCTAGAAAGCGACGTTCGATATTCTAAATATCTTTATGCGCTTAAGACTTAATATATAAAACTTTGAGGATTTGTTATTATTTGTCTCATCTTGTTTAGCGCCAGCATGCAAATATATATATAAATATGCGTCATATTATTAAACATGCGAAGCATGTTTGCATAATATATAATATATATAATACTAGCATGCACATATAGAATACTATATTCTACCCTTTGATTGATTATGGACTTTTATTCTAGTTTGGTTCACTAGAGCCACCAAGTGAACCAAAAGGTCAAACCCTAGGGTGCAAAGAATAAACATTTAAATATAACTATTACATTTAAACCCGGGCTCCATTACAAACGGGTCTTCAAGCGCTCCTTGATCTCCGGTTCTTCAAAAAATTCTAACTAATCCTATTACATTAAACTATTTAATTTAAATAGAAACCTTGATCACCAGTCAAGGGGAAGTACATAGGAGATAGATAGAATTTACATCAAAAAGAAAACAAGAAAAGACGAGGTACACAGACCCCATTTAATAAAACTCATTCATTCAAACATCCAACTAAAATAAATCCAATCATATTGGTCAATTGTCCATAATCAATCCCATTTATTATCATACATATCATCATATGTATCAATAAATTAAATCATTCCATATATATATGAGTATCATTTAATGGGCAATTTTATGTTGCATGAAATCCAATTTCAAGATTAAAATAAACTCTTTTATTTTAATTATAAAATTATTAAGATTAATATATATATATAACAATTATATATATATATATAATAAAAGTCCTACTTAGCTTTAATATCCTGGACATCACATGTAGGTACTGCCACGTGGACCCATGTACCTTGCTTTGCCTTGTACGGAAAAAAAAAATCGTGGATAGCAGTAAAGCAATTCTTGTATGCCTCAAATAATGAAAATCAACCACTTGATATATGTAATATTAATTGAGTAAACCTTCACCTGCTATCATGTGTGAAGGACAGAATGATAAACCGCCCTTGTAGAAATCAACCACGTGACCAAAAAAAAAACAATCACGCCGGATTCCTTAAAAAAAAAATGACATGCACGGATTCG
Source organism: Panax quinquefolius (assembly GCA_020205615.1). Lineage (NCBI taxonomy): Eukaryota > Viridiplantae > Streptophyta > Magnoliopsida > Apiales > Araliaceae > Panax > Panax quinquefolius. Next base: position 524,584 of record JAINUW010000713.1, on the reverse strand, counting down.
AAAAAAAAAATGTTTTCGGCAAAATTAATTTTTTTTTTTCATAAAATAATAATTTTATACAACAAATTATGCCCAATAAATAATTCTAAATTCATACCCATACATACATGGAATCAAAAAAATTAATAATTCGCATAAAGTTTGGCTCATGATACCACTGTTAGGTTTTGTGAAAATCAAAGTAGCAATCAAATTGCAAAATTTAGCGGAAGCGAAATAAAATCAGATTTTAAAATTTTTCACAAACCAATTACCCGGATCATCCTTTATGCATATTATTAATTAAACGAAGAATAAGAAATTATGAAATCATACCCTTGTAGAAACGAGCTTCCTCAGGTACGAGTTCACCTCCTACTTCTCCGCGATCTCCTTGAATCTCCGGGTAGATTCCTTCCTTTGATCAATGTAAGCCACCCAAATGTATGGCCTCTATAGGTGATCCACCAAAGAAGAATAATTATCAAGAAGAAGGGATATTGGCTCAAACCCTAGTTTTTCCTATCTGTATAAGAAAAAGGGGCATACTCTCCAACTCTTGGAATTACGTATATATGATATCTAATATAAGACTCCTCTTATAAAGATATCATGTAACCCTATTTTAATTAAAATAAGGTATTATTTATTTAATTAAACTCTTTTAATTAAATGGGCTCCCTAATCCTATTAGGGTAATTAATTAAACTCTTTTAACTAATTTTCCTTCCTAATCCAATTAGGAATAAATGAGAGTACTAATATTAAATTAATTCCTAAACCTTTTAGAAATTAAAATAATAATAATTGTAATAATATTAATAAGACTCCTCTTATTAATTTATATTTAATATTTCTAAAATATTAAATAATAAATATTAAGCTATTTAATTTATTCTATCACCATAGATTAAATTAAATATACTTAATACTAATATTACAATTATGCCATTAACTTCTTAAATAATTATTCTTCCTTTTGTGGTGTGACCCTTTAGGTTCTCCATATTAAACCGGTTGTGAATAAATCAATTAGAACAATTCTAATCTCATTTAAATAAATAAATTAAACAAATAATTTATTTAAATAAATAATATTTATTCTACAATAGGATAAGCCTCCCCTAGCGATCAACGACTTTCCGGATAATATAGATTTCAACATTAATCATAAAAGAACCTTTGAGTAAATAGTTACCGTATAATTCAATCCTTCCACCATACAATGTCCCAATTAAATATAAGACATGGAATTCTTTGTCAAGTCATATTTTATTTAATTATATGTATTTCGATTCCTAAATGAACAACTCCTAATGAATGCAAATTAGAAACTACTTTCTAATTTCATTCCACCTTAACCAAGGATTCATGGGTTGTCATTTATCGAATCACATAGACATTTCTCCTTTTACTAGAAGTGGTAGATTCTTTATTGATCATTCATTATCTTCATATATAACTTATTACACCCAAGCATACCCTTTGATATACTCTAAGAGTCTTAAGGAATAAGTCAAAGTGTAATTCATTATATATAAGATACTATGATGATCTCAAGTCTGAGATCATTTGTCTTACTATCACTACTGAAATTCCTATTGACGGTAAGTAAAACTCCATTAGGTATTCCTTAGCGAGTCAATGCTCAGATGAACTTATTCTCTAATAAGCACCTACATACTTGCTTTAGTGTCTCCACAAAATGATCATGAGATCAATCATCCTCATCCAATGAGCAAGCACGGCGTATGTACCAATCTATCCTGATTCACTAATCCCCGAATTTAGTAATCCAATGATTGGGAACTATTTTAGTTTTAAGCTTTCTAAGAATTTAGATCTCATTAGAATGATCATCATCATTATTCTAAAAGCGTTGCTTAAAACTATGGGTTTATCATATATTATTAAAACAAGACCATATAGATAATAAATGCCTTTAATAAATAATTCTTTTATTAATAAATAAATAAGATTGATTACACGTTATATGCTTTATCATCATACATGATTGGCTTGTATGCATAATACTTTCACTAGAAACTTATTTCACAAGTATTTATTCCTTGATCTAATCAAAGAATCTTAATACATTGTCAATTTGTTTCACTTCAATTCTTTGAACCTTTCAAATAATTCATACTTGTATTTCAAAGAAATACACACATTCAACTATTTGAATGATCATCTCCTTTTCTTATACTAATTTGTTCAATATGCAAAATTATTTTCATGTAAAGTCAAGTATACAAAATTTATTAAGTAATATTTCATTCTATACAAAACATTATTATTATAAATAGAACAACAATTGTTCTTAATTATAATACCAAAGATTTCATTGTCCAACAATAAAATGGAAATAATATTTTTAACAAGAACTTGAATACAATAACAACTTATTGACTTAATAGATTTGCCCGTAGGCATTGCTAAACTATAAGTTTCTATGGCTAATATCGTGAACCTTTACTTCATTTCCCACACATTGGATTACTTACCTTGTTTAACTTTCTACTTCTGCTTGGTCCCTTCATAAATCTATATTTATGATAACCAAAGTCGGTATCCAATACCCAAGTAGAACCTTGACTTAAAGAAAATTTTATTTTAAATCATGAACAAATTTGTATTTATAAATCAAAACATCACTAAGCTTCTTTGGTTACCCTCTCGCAAGATACTTCTCGCAGCTTTCTTTCCGATGTCGAGCTTATTGCGGTGGAAGCAAGCTCCTTTGCTATCCGTGATCGCTTTTGTTCTTATTATCCTTTGTTTATGTCTTTCTATTTACCTTCTTTGAATCGTTCTTCTTTTTCGGAAGATCCTTTGGCCCCTACCAATGAAGACTTGATCTTTCTTGGTTGGAAAGTGACTCTCAACATTTTTCAACATGTTAAGCAAATCAGCTAGGCTGATATCTAGCTTGTTTATATGAAAAATTCACAACAATTGTGAAAGGAGTCCGGGAATGAGTACAAGATCAAATCTTAGCTCAACTCTCCATCCATGACAAAACCAAATTGTCCTAATTGATCAATCAAATTGATTATGTTAAGAACTTTTTATCCATGCTATAGTGCCATTGGCCATTCTAGATCGGAAGAGCTCCTTAGATATCTCGATATCTATCGGTCCTACTTTCCTCACCATCAACTACTTGATGTGCGGGAATATAGTAGGAGCATCCATAGTTTCATCTTGACATCAAGCTCGTTACTCATAGATGCGAGCATGATGCATTGAGCCAATCATGCATCATCTTGCCACTTTCTAAAAGTAGCAATCTCTTCCTCGGAGGCATTATGCGCAACCATTGCGGGGATAGGCGTATTAAGGATATAAGATAGCTTTTCAAATATGAGAACTATTCTCAAATTCCTTAACCAATCCGTTTAATTGATGCCGGTTAATTTAGCATTTAATATGCTTGCATTGATAGTAATTTAGACATTGTAAAAATCAGAAATGAATATGTAATTAACAACATTTTAACATACATTCTTTTATTAATTACCATAATAAATTAGGTCTTGTTTTAAATTGGTATCTCCCACTATTTTCTTCAAACTATATTACCTCACTTATATAGTTCGGCAAAATCTAATTAAAGATTTGCTAGTGAGAATATAAGGATCCCATTTCAAATGTATATAGCCTTGTGGTGACACAACAAACTATATATAAATAAATAGGTAGACAACTTTTGTCAATTACATCAACTATGTAACTCCTTGTATTTTGCCTCTTAGATTATTTTGATCATCAGTGGTGGCACATCCGAATCAAAATTATCCAAGTTAAGTCCGACCTAGCACTCCATATATTCAAAAAGAAAATATCATCCTTGTGGTGACACAACAAAACAATATTGTTCAATTTTCTTTATAAGCATCAAATGTGATAAATTAACATCTTAAATACTTAATACTTGCCTTGTGGTGACACAACAAACTCATATTAAATATTTAATACTCTATTAATTTTATCATGCTAGAAGGCGACGTTCGATATTCCAAATATCTTTGAACGCTTAGGACTTAATATAAAAATTGAGGGGTTTGTTATTAATTTGTCTCATCTTGTTTAGCGCGCATGAACATATATATAAAATACGCGTCATATTAATGAACATGTGAAGCATGTTTGCATAATATATAATATATATAGTATAAGCATGCATATATAGAATACTATATTCTACGCGGATTGATTATGGACTTTTATTCTAGTTTGGTTCACTAGAGCCACCAAGTGAACCAAAAGATCAAACCCTAGGGGTGCAAGAAATAATATTTAAATATAACTATTACATTTAAACCCGGGCTCCATTACAAACGGGTCTTCAAGCGCTCCTTGCTCCTTGATCTCCAACTCTTCAAAATTAATTCTAACTATTCCTATTACAAAAACTATTTAAAATAAATAGAAACCTTGATCAGCAGTCAAGGGGAAGTACATAAGAGGGAGTTAGAATTTACATTAAGAAAAAATTAGAGAAGACAAGGTAACGCAGACCCCATTTAATAAAACCCATACATTCATGCATCCAACTAAAATAAAATTCAATCATATTGGTCAATAGTCCATAATCAATCCCATTTATTATCATACACATCATCATATGCATCAATAAATAACATTCATCTTATGAATAATAAACATTTAATATATATATTGATATCATTTAATGGGCAAATTTAGTTTGTATAAAATCTATTTTTGAATCAAAATAAAACTATTTTATTTTAATTTATCCAATTTTGAATAAAATAAACTATTTTATTTTAATCAAAATCTTTAATCAAAATAAACTCCTTTATTTTAATTAATTATGGAATCCAATTCCATATCAAAATAAACTCCTTTATTTTGGGTAATATGAAATCTTATTTCATATCTTAAATAAACTCTTTTATTTAGCAAAACACGGATTTTCTTTCCTATTCACAAATAAACTTCTTTATTTTGAATAATATGAAATCTTATTTCATATCTAAATAAACTCCTTTATTTAAGGAAACATGGATTCACTTTCCTATTCACAAATAAACTCCTTTATTTTGAATAATATGAAATCTTATTTCATATCTAAATAAACTCCTTTATTTAAGAAAATTAGGATTCTCTTTCCTATTCACAAATAAACTCCATTATTTTGAATAATATGAAATCTTATTTCATATCTAAATAAACTCCTTTATTTAAGGAAAAATATAATCCAATTTCAACTCCAATTAGTTATCATGGAATCCAATTCCAACTCTAGTTAGTTAGCATGAAATTTAATTTTAAAATTAAAATAAACTCTTTTATTTTAATATTAAAATAAATCTATTATTTTAAAATTAAAATAAACTTTTTATTTTAATTATAAAATAAATGAAAATATATATATATAATAATAATAATAACCGAATATTATAATATATATATATATATATAAATATATATCCGTTGTAGTTACGTGCTTCCAAAAAAAAAAAGCTCCTGCCAAATCCCTTTTTGAAAACATTGCATAACCGGATTTTTTTTTTTTTTTTTATTTCCGTGAATTGTTTTTTTTTTTTTGTTTCAAAACTTTGTTTGAATAAAGACTATCAATTGATTGCTTACCAGTATATTAAACTTAGTATGTCCCGTGGGTTGCCTTCAAAGTATATAAGGTGACATCACCAGGGGCGGCACCAATCATGCTAGCCACGTGAATTTCAGAAGAAAAAAAATATCGGCCCTTTTTTTTTTATATAACAAAATTATGCCCAATTAAATTGTTCTAAACACATATCAACATACATATCAAATCTGAACAATTAATAATTCGCATAAAGGTTTGGCTCTGATGCCACTGTTAGGTTTGTAATATTCTAGAACGCAATCAAATTGCAAAAATTAAGCGGAAGCGAAATAAATCAAAGTTTAAAAATTTTACAAACCATATACCCGGATCATCCTTTATGCGCAATTATTAATTTAACGAAAAGATAAAGAATAAAATCATACCCTTGAAGATCGAGCTTCCTCAGGTACAAGTTCACCACCTCGATCCTTTTCGCTCAACTTGAATCCACCGGGTTTGGTTCCTTCCTTTGATCAACGTTAGCCACCCAAATGTTTGGCCTCTAGAGGTGATCCACCAAGGAAAAAGAATTTTCAAGAAGAAGGGGTATTGGCTCAACCCTAGTTTTCTATCTCTATAGAAAGGGCGTACTCTTCAACAAATTGGAATTATTACGTAGTTGTAAAAGTCAACAACCCCCATCACGCATAATAAGACTCCTCTATTTATAGATGTGGGCAACTCACCTTAACAATTAAGGAATTGAGATTTATTTAATTAATTAAATTCTTTTAATTAATTCAGCTCCCTAATCTTATTAGGGATAATTAATTAAACTCCTTTAACTAATTTTCATTCCTAATCCAATTAGGAATAAATGAGAGTACTTATATTAAATTAATTCCTAAACTCTTTAGAAATTAAAATAATAATAATTGTAATAATATTAATAAGACTCCTCTTATTAATTTATATTTAATATTTCTAAAATATTAAATAATAAATATTAAGCTATTTAATTTATTCTATCACCATAGATTAAATTAAATATACATAATATATTATTACGATTATGCCATTAACTTCTAAATAATTATTCTTCCTTTTATGGTGTGACCCTTTAGGTTCTCCATATTAAACCCAGGTTGTGAATAAATCAATTAGAACAATTCTAATCTTATTTAAATAAATAAATTAAATAATTAATTTATTTAAATAAATAATATTTATTCTACATAGGATAAGCCTCCCTAGCGATCAACGACTTTCCGGATAATATAGATTTCAACATTAATCATAAAAGAACCTTTGAGTAAATAGTTACCAGACAATTCAATCCTTCCACCATACATGTCCCAATTAAATATAAGACATGAAATTACTTTATCAAGTCTTATTTTATTTAATTATATTTATTTCGATCCTTAAATGTACAACTCCAAATAATGCAAATTAGAAACTCCTTTCTAATTTCATTCTCATTTATCAAAGGACTCATTGGGTTGTCATTTATCGAATCACATAGGACATTTCTCTTCTTTTATTAGAAGTGGTAGATTCTTTATTAATCATACATTATCTCCATGTACAACTTATTATATCCAAGCATACCCTTTGATATACCCTAAGGGTCTTAAGGAATAAGTCAAAGTATAACTCATCATACACAAGATACTATGATGATCTCAAGTCCAAGGATTACTTGTACTACTATCACTATAGGAATTCCTATTGATAGGCAAATAAAACTCCATTAGGTATTCCTTAGCGAGCCACGTTCAGTGAACTTATTCTCTAATAAGCACCTACATACTTGCTTTAGTGTCTCCACACAAATGATCATGAGATCAATCATCCTCATCCAATGAGCAAGCAACGTATGTACCAATCTATCCGGATTCACTAATCCCCAATTTAGTAATCCAACGATTGGGAACTATTTTAGATTTAAGCTTTCAAAGAATTTAGATCTCATTAGAATGATCATCATCATTATTCTAAAAGCATTGCTTAAAACTATGGGTTTATCACATATTATAAAAAAAGATCATGTAGATAATTAAAAGCCTATAATAAATTAATACTTTTTATTAATAAATGAATAAGATTGTTACAAAGTATATGCTTTATCATCAAACATGATTGGCTTGTGTGCATACTACTTTCAGTTAGTGTTAATTTAATTAAATTTGAATATGGAAATTTAATTGAATAAAGTGTGACAATAAACTATTTTAAAAGTGTTTTGCCAAACAAGGCCTTATAAGGCTTTTGAAAATAATAATAATAATAATAATAATAATAATAATAATAATAATAATAATAATAATAATAATAATAATAATAATAATAATAATAACAAATAAATAAGTAAATAAATAAAAATAAAACATAACTGATATATATTTAAAGAGGGGAGTTATGTATTATCAGTTATATATGTTAATATTATATACGTATATCAATTTTGTATTTTGTTTACACTAAGTTAGAAAGAGAGCCTAAGAAAGAACAAAAGAAAACAGAGAGAAAAGAAGAGAAAGAAGAGAGAAATTGTGAAGATAAGTTTTGCAAGAACAAGAAGGGTAGTTGTAATCATCTTCTAGTTAACCTAAACAAGAAAGCAAAGTTATAATCTTATCTTCTAAGGTTTTGTTTTTAATTTGTGAAAAGTTCTCTATGATTGATGTTTTATGAATAATTGTGGAAATTATGAATTTTTATGTGTTACTAGATGATTATAAACTGTTTTATATCATTCATTCATGTGTTAGAGTAATCAATTTCATGAAATTATGTTTAGTAGTGAAGAAATTGAATTACAGTGATATATATATATATATATATATATATATATATGTGTATGTGTATGTATATATATATATAATATGGCTTATTTTAGAATTAAAATTAATGTTCAATTCATGTAATAAACTAGTAATAGTTGGTTGATTGTGAAAAGACATGAAGAAACAAAAACATTGTGGGTTAAATTAGTTGTTTTGATTGTAAAACGAATTCACAGTGATGAATTTCGCTATGAATATCAAAAGGTGAAGAAATAATAAAAAAAAAGTGGAATTAAAGGTTATGATATTGATGTTTATGTTGTTTATATAGTTAAAAACATGTTGAAAACCTTAAGTTATGTTTATGTAATTTATATGTGTTAAATTGGTTGTTAGAAAGTAGCTTGTAGGCCAATTTGGCTTTGTTTTGTGTTCTTCGTGAACACTGCCTCGCTTAAAATCGTACTTGATACTGCAAAGACCGTCCCCATAGTACAATTCCAAAGGTTTGCGGTGCCACTTAAGCACCTATTATTGGCGTATATCAGTATTTGCTGCAGTACTTTATCTGAATAAACAGAGCGCTACTGCAATGCCGATTAAAGGCTTCCATCATGCAAGCGGCTGATGAAGATAAGATGTCGCAAAGATCAGCTTCTCAGTAAATCAAGCGCTTCTGGCCTTGATTAAAGTGCCGGCCCGAAAATTTATTTTAATTATACAATTTCGTAATTGTCGATAAAGGGTAGTGTTATGACTACTAAAATGAGAAATATCATATTATGGTGTAGTTATATTACCAAATCTGAATTTTTATTAAGTAATTAGTTAATTATGTAATAACTAAAGAGTTATGTTATTTGTAAGACCACAACTTTTATAAATAAAGATGAATTTTTCTATAAATATTATTTTTGAATATTATGGAATAAATTTGATATAATGTTATAGTTGTGGGTAATATTTATAAATTTTGCAAAGTATGCAAGTTGTTATAAAATATTCGTTTGGTCGGGGAATATTCTTTTGTTAGGGAATATTCGCATAACTACTCAATCATTGGTGGACCCCATAATGTAATTATTGGATTGATTGAGAAAACGACAAAAATATTTTATAAAATAATAACTACGGAGGTGTTACCATTAAAACTGTTGAACTACCCGGTGGTAAAGTACAAGAATACGCTGCATGGTTGCATAGTAGCACAAGATTGATTATTGATGCTTACGTGAGAAGTCACTTTCATTATGCTTAATTATTGCTACAATTAATTGTTGCATCATATCTCTTATATTATTGATTCAATTATTGTCACAAGATCATCATCAGATAATATGTTATAGTATTAAATCAATAATTGAGACGACAAGTTATAAATGATTAATAATTGTTGAAAGATTAAATATGTGTTGATTAAAAATAAAATGATTTGTGGTAAGTTTGATTATTTTATGGGGGGCTCATATGTCATCATCTAAGAGTCTCTTCGTCAATAGTAATTACCCTTGTGAATAGTAATTACCTTCGTCAATAGTAATTACCTTAGTCAATAGTAATTACCTTTACCAGACGTCGAACCACTTGTCGTTTCACATTACAGGCGTCGAACCACTTGTCGTTTCACATTACAGGCGTCAAACCACTTTTCTTTTCACATCATCAGTCGTCAAGCCACTTACCTTTTCACATGGCAGGTGCTAAGCTAGAAATCTTCTATAAATAGAGGCCTAGTGCTTCATTATTTTTCACGAATTCATTCAAGCTATAGAGAGAGAAAGTATAGAGAGAATAAGAGAGAAAGAAGAAGAGTATTTTGTTACTACACTGCTGCAATATTCAATCTCCTACCAAATGTAAGGGGTGTTATTCTTTCTTATTCATGAAGAGAATCTGTTGTTATTCCATTTCTTATTATTCTGTTGGAATAACTTTGTATACGCGGTTTACCTATACTTGGTGACATTCTTCTATTATTCATTGGAACATCCTCATGCATGTGTTTTACACCGCACTCGGTTCCGCCTTTATTATTATTCATTGGAACATCCCATGTCGTGTGTTTTACACCGGACTGGTTCCGCCTCTTTATTATTATTACATTGGAACATCCTCGTCTGCATGCGTTTTCTGTGGGACACGGTTCCGTTATTTATTATTCTGTTGGAATAACTTTTGCTGTCTTGGTCTATCGCATGCATGGTGATTTCTTTTGTTATTCTATTCTTTATTATACCCAATAAGTTAAAACTTTAACTTCTATACTCCATGAAATTAGTGGAATATCCTTGATATTTGCGTTTCATCCAAAAGATCTTTTCATGGAAATATTCTTCCGATCATTCTTGAATTTTACTCTACAAAACAAAGATCATGTTGATAATTTAGGCGTTAATAATTCTGGATAAAATAATTCTTGAACTTGTTTTATTGAATTCTTATATCATTGTCATCATCCTCATGTTTATATTATGTTGAAAGTCATCTGTGGCTGTAGGTGCATAGATGGACTTGGTATGATTATGACCGAGAGACTATTCGGTAAATCATGGTCGTAATGTTACAAATGATATGATAAAAATCCTCGATGGTCAGTAGTGCATTGGTGGGATGATTGTTGGCATGATCATGACCATTAATGAATACACAAATATTCTTGGCCGTAGTGCATGAATAATTGTGGTCGTGATACTAAAGAATATCCTCGGCAGTAGTGCGGGGGTGATTTGATGATGTGGAATATTTATTAAAGTTTCGAGTCTCAAATATAACAAAGATGAAAAACCTTTTAAAACCTAAAAGATAGTAGACTTTATTTTCTACTTGACTCTTTTAATGGATTGCATATTCCGCTTCTTGATTAAACCGTTGTTCATTGTATTTTATCGGTTTAACATTGTTGAAGACTATTGATAATTTATTCTCGCATTATCTTAGTCATAATATTTCTTCTTGGGCTAGTTGAGCTCACCCTTTCTTTCACCGTTTCTCTTGAAATGAGAATATAAATTTGACGAGTCGGGGAAACGAGTGATGGTCCTAAAGATAGCATTAGTAGTCCTCACTATTCTGTGAAATAGTGTGATAATAATTGTAATGAGGACTCCTTTTGAGTTTGTATAATATCTAGTAGACGATATTTGTATTTAAACTCACAGTTTATGTATTAAGTTGTATTTAAATTCTGTACCATGTAAGTGGCGACCCAAGATGGGTGATGTATACCTAATTTTGGGGCGTCCATTAATTGTATCGAGCTTAGGATATGATCCTCAGCTAAGATGTGAGAGTAGTACTAGGAGGAGAGACGGGAATACCTTCGCTAGTATGACCTACCTAAGTTTATGAGCTATTTTATTGGTTGGTCAGAAGATAGGGATAATTTGTTACATGTCAATTAACCTTTTGTTTTGTGGCAGTATCTGAAAATGACAACTGAGAATGTTGAGAATACCAATGGAGCGTAGGAGATCATTGATTCACCACATATCAATAATCAGGATAATGTGCATCAGGAAGGCGACAATCCTCATGCAAACAACAACACTAACCAAATGATGAATGATCAAATGTTCGGAGGCTTTATGCAATTTATGCAACAATGAGATTTAGAGCGACTCTCGTCCAAAACGTAGGTGGAAACACGGAAAACTCTGGGCGGTCACCGCTAACAATTCAAGGAGCTGGGACCACCGGAGTTTAAGGGAGAGCCAAAACCACTTCAAGGAAGCATGGATAAAGCAGTTACCAAGATATTTGATGTCTTGGGATGCTCCGAGGAGCAAAAGGATCCCTTCTTGCCGCTTTATGTTGCGCGGAGAGGCGATTACTGGTGGGAATCGGTAAAACGTACTCAACCTTCTGTCTTGAAGATATCTTGGGAGAAGTTCCAGGAGCTGTTCAACGACAAATACTTTCCTGAAAGTATTCGCCACATGAAGGAGGTGGAGTTTATCAAGTTGGAACAAAACAATATGACCGTGTCGCAATACGAGGCAAAATTTGCGGAGTTATCACGGTTTGCATCCCACTTGGTGGATAATGAAGAGAGAATGGCGCGAATGTTTTAAGAGGTTTGAAGCGGAGATATCGTCCAACATCTTATTTCTCATAAACCGTGTTTGTATTCGATGTTGTAAATAGGGCTCAGATTAGTGGAGTGCGATAATGAGTCAACGCAACTAAAAGAGAGCAAAAGAAAATTATAATTCCAAATGAGTAGTCATCGAGCGGTGACAACAAGCGTGGAGGGAATCAACAGGCCAGATATGGTAACCACTTCGGTGGTAATCAAGGCCAAAACAATAAGAATGGACATTTCAAGAAAAGGAGATTCAACAATGATGGAAAGACGTTAGCACCAGCACCCGTTGTTAAGGAAGGAGAAAGACCACCTATCATATGCTTCAAGTGCGGAGGAGAGGGACACATCAGTCCAAACTGCGCCATGCCATCCAAAGTATGTTATAATTGTGGAAGAGAAGGTCACTTAGCTTGATTTTGTCGTTTATCGAAGACAAATTCAGCTAGGATGGAGGCACCAAAGGCCGTACCAGAAAATTCAAAACCCAGAAGTGCAAGGAGAGGCGTTTGTTGTGACCTCCCAGAGAGCAAGGAACCCGAATGAGGTCGTCACGGGTAAGCTTATCATAAACTCTAATGAAGTCTATACTTTATTTGATACCGGTTCTACCCATTCTTTTATTTCTCCTACTTGCGCTCATCGATTAAATTTGACTCCGGAGAAATTAGACTTTGACTTATCTGTGGAAACTCCGTTGGGAGAAACCTTCATTACATCCACTGTTTATAAGTCTTGTTTGGTTCAAATCGGTACCCTCACATTACCTGTCGATCTTATTTCATTAAAAATACTTGCATTTGACGTGATTCTAGGGATTGATTGGTTAACTACTTATCATGCAAAAATTGATTGTTTTCGTAAGGTTGTTAGCTTTCATATTCTAATCAACCTATTATCTAATTCAAATGACCAAACCATTAAAATCAATCACGGTCATCTCAAGCCATAAAGCTATTCGTTTATTGAAAAACAGATGTCAAACTTTCTTAGCTCATGTTACAGATTTAAACAAAAATACGTCAGTTTTGAACGATATTTCTATTGTTAATAAATTTCTTGACGTATTCCCCGAAGAACTTCCTGGCCTACCCCAGCGCGTGAAATTGAATTTTGTATCGACCTTGAACCCGTACAAAACCTATTTCCAAAGCCCCATATCGAATGGCTCCTATTGAACTTCGGAGTTAAGGACCCAACTGCAGAATTGTTAGACATTGGCTTTATAGTCCTAGTACTTCTCCTTGGGGTGCTCCTATTCTATTCGTGAAGAAGAAAGATGGGAGTATGCGACTTTGTATTGATTATCGGGAGTTGAATCATGTCACCATCAAAAATAGGTATCCATTGCCACGTATTGATGACTGTTTTTGACCAGGTTGCAAGGAGCCAAATTCTTTTCAAAGATTGATCTTCGTTAGGATATCACCAATTGAAGATTAGAACGTGACATTCCAAAGACGGCTTTGTAACTTCGATACGGGCATTATGAATTCCTAGTCATGTCCTTTGGATTGACTAATGCTCTTCTTTTCCTTCATGGATATGATGAACCGAGTATTCAAGGAATATTTAGATCACTTTGTGGTCGCGTCTTTATTGATGACATCCTTATTTATTCCAAAAGCCGTGAAGATCATGAGCAACACTTGAGGTCGACACTCCAAAAGCTTCGTGAATATAAGCTTTATGCCAAGTTGAAGAAATGTGAGTTACGGCTTGAAGAAGTAGCATTCCTTGGGCACGTGGTATCAAGTCATGGAATATCTGTTGACCCAAAGAAAGATTGAAGCTATTCAAAGTCGGGAACAACCTAAATCGATGATCAAGTCGTAGCTTTCTCGGTTTAGCTGGTTATTATCGGAGATTCGTGGAAGGATTTTCTCGAATCGCTACTCCATTGACTCAAATGACTCGAAAAGATCTGATGTTTGGTTGGAGCGAAGAATGTGAGAGGAGTTTTCAAGAACTCAAGAGGAGACTTATTTCAAAGACTGTTACGACAATACCATCCGGCTCGGAGGATTTGTCATCTCTGAGTGATTCTTCTGCAAAAGGATTGGGATGTGTTCTCATGCAACATGGAAAAGTTATAGCCTATGCCTCGCGACAACTCAAAGAATATGAGAGGAATTATCCTACTCATGATCTAGAGTTAGCAAATGTGTTGTCTTCAGCACTTAAAATTTGGAGGCATTACTTGTATGGGGAGAAAGTGGAGATCTTTACGGATCATAAAAAGCCTCAAATATTTCTTCACTCAAAAGGAACTTAACATGCGACAACGACGTTGGCTTGAATCATTGAAAGATTATGATCATACCATCCAATACCATCCTAAAAGCGAACGTGGTAGTGACGCATTGAGTAGAAAATCATATGCAAGTCTGAGTGCGATATTGTCAACGCAAAGGCCCATTTTGTGTGACTTGCAAAGGATGGAGATAGAGTTAAAGACTCGAGGACGCATGTGATGATAGCGAGTATACTGAGTAGAACCGACTTTTAATCGATAAAGTTAAAAGTCGCTCAAGCTACGGACACTGGAGCCGATGCGTATGAGGAAGAAAGTGCAAGAAGGTACTATGCCAAGCAAGAATCGATGAAGAAGGAATACTTGAGTCAACTCCGGACTTTGTGTTCCTAACGACCACGATTTAAAGTATAATATCATGATGGAGGCGCATGACACACCATTTGCAATCCATCTCAGGAGTACCAAATGTATCATGATATTAAATATATACATTTTGGTGGAGCAATATGAAGAGAGAGATATATTTGTTTATCTCAAGGTGTCTAACTTGTCAACGAGTTAAAGCGGAGCATCAAGTACCAAAAGGTCCATTGCAACCACTTGAAATTCCGTAATGGAAGTGGGAGCACATTACCATGGATTTCGTTACTGTCTTCCTAAGGTTTCTCAAGGCATTGATGCGATTTGGGTCATTGTTGATAGATTGACCAAGTCTGCTCATTTCTTACCGATCTGAAACTTATACACTTGAACGTCTTGCTCGTATGTACATAAACGAGATTGTAAGACCGCATGGTATCTTTGGTATCCATAGTTTCTGATCGAGACCCAAGATTCACTTTACGATTTTGGGTTAGTTTGCAAAAAGCTATGGGCACAGACTTACGATTTAGCTCGGCATATCATCCTCGCACGGACGGACGATCGGAGAGGACTATTCAAACTCTTGAAGATCTATTAAGACTCGTGTCCTTGATTTAAAGGGGAGTTGGGACAAGTTCTTACCATTGGTGGAGTTTTCCTACAACAACAACGATTATCAAGCAAGTATTGGCATAGCTCCATTCGAGCGTTGTATGGAAGAAAGTGTCGTTTCCAAAGATGCTTGGGATGAGGTGGGTGAAGCAACGTTGTTGGGGCCGGAGTTGATACGTATGACTACGGAAAAGATTCAAACGATCCGACAACGTATAAAAAACCTCACAAAATCGATAAAAGAGTTATCTTGATCTTCATCGAAAGGACGTGGAATTCGATATAGGAGATCATGTGTTGTTAAGAGTTGCTCCATGGAAAGGAGTTACAAGATTTGGAAAGAGAGGAAAACTTAATCTTCGATTCATCGGTCCATTTTAATCCTCGACCGAGTAGGAATCGTGGCCTATAGACTCGCTTTCTACCGCCAAATATGTCTCGTGTTCATAACGTTTTCACATATCAATGTTACGTAAATATGTGAAAGACCCGAACCATATTATTGAGTTAGAACCCGATTTAAATAGCGGAAGATTTGGACGTATGAAGAGGTTCTGTTCAAATTTTGGATAAGAAGGAACATATTCTACGCTCGAAGGTTATACCTCAAGTCAAAGTTTTGTGGAGGAACCACGATGTTGAGGAAATGACTTGGGAGTTAGAATCAAAAATGAAATCAAGGTATCCTTACCTCTTGACATACCAGTATGCGTACCCTAATTTCGAGGCGAAATTTCATAAGAAGGAAGGTTGTAAGACCCCAACTTTTATAAATAAAGATGAATTTTCTATAAATATTATTTTGAATATTATGGAATAAATTTGATATAATGTTATAGTTGTGGGTAATATTTATAAATTTTGCAAAGTATGCAAGTTGTTATAAAATATTAGTTTGGTCGGGGAATATTATTTTTGTTAGGAATATTAAATAAACTACTCAATCATTAGTGGACCCCACAGCAATGTAATTATTGTCGGATTGATTGAGAAAAGACAAAAATATTTTATAAAAATAACGGCGAGGTGTTACCAAGAAAAGCTGTTGAACTACCGGTGGTAAAAAAAATACGATGTCTGGCATTAGTTGCATAGTAGCACACAGTATTGATTATTGATGCTTACGTGAGAAGTCACTCAATTATGCTTAATTATTGCTACGATAATTCTTTGCATCATATCTCTTATATTATTGATTCAATTATTGTCACAGTATCATCTGTATAATATGTTATAGTATTAAATCAATAATTGAGACGACAAGTGTAACGCCCCCAAAATTAGGTATACGTCACCCATCTTGGGTCGCCACTTACATGGTACATAAATTCAAATACAACTTACTAACCTAATCGTCAGGTACAATACGACATAAAGCGTGAGTTTTAATACAAATATTGTCTACTAGATATTATACAAACTCAAAAGGAGTCCTCATTACAACTATTATCACACTATTTCACGAATAGTGAGGACTACTAATGCTATCCTCCGGACCATTACTTTGTTCCCCGACTTCGTCCCAAATATGTTCTCATTTCACGAAGAGAACGGTGAAAGAAAGGGTGAGCTCAACTAGCCCAAAGAAGAAATATTATGACTAAGATAATGCGAATAAATTATCATTAGCCTTCAACAATGTTTAAACCGATAAAATACAATAGACAACCAGTTTAAGCTGCGGTGAATATCTGATCCATTAAAAGAGTCAAGTAGAGAATAAAATCTACTATCTTTTAGGTTTTAAAGGTTTTCATCAATTTTTTTTATCATTTTGAGACTCAAACTTTTAATAAATAAACCACCACATCTAATCATCCATGTACCACGATCAAGGATTTTCATCAAATTATCAATGGTCATGTGACTATACTTAGAATCACCCCGGTCATAATCATACCAAAACTATCCATCCATCATTGCATTACAAGCCAATTTGAGGACTTTTATCACATCATTTATAACAAGCCATTATTATACCGAATGATCCTCGTCATAATCATACTAAGTTCATCTATGCACGTAAGTCAAAGATAACATGATATATCGTGAAGATGATGACAATGACATAATAATTCAATAAAACAAGTTCAAGAATTATTTAATCCATGAATTATTAACGTCCAAATTGTCAACATGATCTTTGTTTTGTAGAGTAAAATTCAAGAATGATCGGAAGAATATTTCCATGAAAGATCTTTGGATGAAACGCAAATATCAAGGATATTCCACTAATTTCATGGAGTATAGAAGTCAAAGTTTTAACCAATTTGGGTATAATAAAGAATGGAATAACAAAAGAAATCACCATGCATGCGGTACTTCGCATGACGAGTTATTCCAACGTAATAATAATAACGGAACGAAAGTCGGTGAAATTCACACCGACAGATGTTCCAATGTAATAATAAAGATGGAACCCGGATCCGATGTAAAACACATAGATAGGATATTCCAACGTAATAATAAAAAGCGGAACCGGTCCTGTAAAACACACGACAGGATGTTCCAATGAGAATAATAAAGACGGAACCAGTCCCATGTGTCAAACACACGAATAGGATATTCCAACAGAATAATAAAAAGCGGAACCAGTCCTGTGTAAAACACATGATGTGGGATGTTCCAATGAATAATAAAGATTTTAACCGAATTCCTGTAAAACACACGAGCGTGATGTTCCAATGTAATAATAGAAGAATGTCACCAAGTATAGGGTAAATCAGCAGTATCAAAGTTATTCCAAAGTAATAAATATGAATGGAATAACATAAGGATTTCACCAAGTATAGGGTATGCCATATATACGGAGTTATGTATAGGGTATACCACTTTTACGAGTTATTCAATGTAAATAATAGTGAATGGAATAATGTAAGTTCTCTTCAAGAAGAAAGAATAACACCCCTTACTGTAAAAAAAACCTAATATAGAAGTAATGAAGTAGCGAGAATATACTCTTCTTCTTTCTATAATTTTCTCTCTATAGCTTCTCTATAATTTCTCTCTCTAGAGTTTCAATGAATTCGTAAGAAAATAATGAAGGAATGAGCTTCTATTTATAGGAAAATGAAATGCATAGTAACTAATCCATGAAACGGTCCAGTTGATTTACTTTAATCGGACGGTCCATATTTAAAGAAAAATCTTTTAAATAAAATATAATATATTCTATTTATATAAAAATATTTTACTATGCAAACACTATGCAATACTATGCAAAACACTATGCAACACTACGCATAATAAAATATAATATATTCTATTTATAGAATAACTTTAATAAAGTATTCTATTTTATATAAAAGATGTTTACATTTTATTACGTTAATAATATGAATAAAACAAAAGCGTCATTATCGCTTATAATAATTCATATTATTAATTGACAATAGTGGAATCAAACCGAGTAACTTCTCACATAGGCATCAATAATCAATACCGGTAATGCTACTATGCAACCACACGATTCTTTATACTTTTACTACCGAGTAGTAGTTCAATAGTAACCACGGTAAAAACTTCCGCCGTTATTTCAATAAAATATTTTTGTCGTTTTCTCGATCCGACAATAATTACATTATGGGGTCCACCAATGATTGAGACGTTATGCGAATATTCCTGCTAAACCGAATATTCCCCACCAATCAAATATAATATAACCACTTGCATACTTTTTGCAAAAATTTATAAATACTACCCACAACTATAATATTATCTCAAATTCATACCATAATATTAAAAAATTATTTTGACAAAATTTAAATCTTTATTGATAAAATCTGGGGTCTCACAACAAGTTATAAATGATTAATAATTGTTGAAAGATTAAATATGTGTTGATTAAAAATAAAATGATTTGTGGTAAGTTTGATTATTTTATGGGGGGCTCATATGTCATCATCTAAGAGTCTCTTCGTCAATAATAATTACCCTTGTGAATAGTAATTACCTTCGTCAATAGTAATTACCTTTACCAGACGTCGAACCACTTGTCGTTTCACATTACAGGCGTCGAACCACTTTGTCGTTTCACATTACAAAAGGCCGAACCACTTGTCGTTTCACATTACTGGTAGAACCACTTGTCGTTTCACATTCTGAAAGTCAAACCACTTTTCTTTTCACATCATCGATCGTCAAGCCACTTGCCTTTTCACACGGCGGGTGCTAAGCTAGAAATCTTCTATAAATAGAGGCCTAGTGCTTCATTATTTTCACGAATTCATTCAAGCTATAGAGAGAAAGTATAGAGAATAAGAAGAGAAAGAAGAAGAGTATTTTGTTACTACACTTCTTAAAGATTCAATCTCCTACCAAATGTAAGGGTGTTATTCTTTCTTATTCATGAAGAGAACTGTTGTTATTCCATTTCTTATTATTACTTGGAATAACTTTGTATCTGCTGGTTTACCTATACTTGGTGACATTCTTCTATTATTTTGTTGGAACATCCTCATGCATGTGTTTTACAGGACTGGTTCCGTCTTTATTATTATTACATTTGGAACATCCTCATGCATGTGTTTTTACACTAATTCTGGTTCCGCTTTTATTATTATTACTCGCTGGAACATCCTATCTGTGTGTTTTACACCGACTGGTTAATCTTTATTATTATTACATTTGGAACATCCTGTCTGCATGCGTTTACTGTGGGACCGGTTCCGTTATTTATTATTCTTTAGAATAACTTTGCTGTCTTGGTCTATCGCATGCATGGTGATTTCTTTTGTTATTCTATTCTTTATTACCCCAGTTGGTTAAAACTTTGACTTCTATACTCCATGAAATTAGTGGAATATCCTTGATATTTGCGTTTCATCCAAAGATCTTTTCATGGAAATATTCTTCCGATCATTCTTGAATTTTACTCTACAAAACAATGATCATGTTGATAATTTGGGCGTTAATAATTCCCCGGATAAAATAATTCTTGAACTTGTTTTATTGAATTCTTATATCATTGTCATCATCCTCATGTTTATATTATGTTGAAAGTCATCCATGGCTCCGTAAGTGCATAGATGGACTTGGTATGATTATGACCGAGAGACTATTCGATTGTAATCATGGCCGTAATGTTACAAATGATATGATAAAAATCCTCTGTGGTAAGTAGTGCATTGGTGGACAGTTGTTGGCATGATCATGACCATTAATGAATACACAAATATTCTTGGCCGTAGTGCATGAATAATTGTGGTCGTGATACTAAAGAATATCCTTGGCCGTAGTGCAGGGGTGATTTGATGATGTGGAATATTTATTAAAGTTTGAGTCTCAAATTATAATGATGATGAAAAACCTTTAAAACCTAAAAGATAGTAGACTTTATTTTCTACTTGACTCTTTTAATGGATTGCGATATTCCGCTGCAATTAAACTGGTTGTCTATTGTATTTTATCAGTTTAACATTGTTGAAGACTATTGATAATTTATTCTGCATTATCTTAGTCATAATATTTCTTACTGGGCTAGTTGAGCTCACCCTTTCTTTCAATCGTTCTCTTCTTGAGAAATGAGAATATAGTTTGGACGAGTCGGGAAACGAGTGATGGTCCCGAAGATAAGATTAGTAGTCCTCACTATTCTCGTGAAATAGTGTGATAATAATTGTAATGAGGACTCCTTTTGAGTTTGTATAATATCTAGTAGACGATATTTGTATTTAAACTCACAGTTTATGTATTAAGTTGTATTTAAATTCTGTACCATGTAAGTGGCGACCCAAGATGGGTGATGTATACCTAATTTAGGGGGCGTCACATTATTGCATTAAAAATGTGGCTTAACTATATGATTAAACTAAGTAGTAGTTCATGAAATAGATACTTAATTATATACTGAGAACATGTACTAACTAATTATGTCATGATGACATGTGTATATGATATTTGGGAATGTGAGTTATAACTGTTTAGCTTACACGCAAGGCAAGTTTCCAAACTCTAATCTTTATTTGAGTTTGTTCTATCTTACCTACTTTACGCAAGTTACTTATTCTCTTATTAAGATCTTGAATCCCATTTATGTTACATGATGCAAACCTTATCGGTGCATTGAGCACGTTCCTTGCCTTATTTCAATTATAATTGCTCAAGTTATATCCTATTGAACAAGTTCCATATTTCTATATTGAATAAAGTTCCTAAATTGTTTCCTTATTGACAACAAATGCAACCTTAGCTTATTATCATTGTTCAAGCAAGGTTTATTTCACTTTTCAATGCTTTCCAGTTTATTCCTAAAGTATAATTTTGATGCATGATGTGTAATCACTTATAACCCATGGTTATTTCATACTACGTTGTTCTCAAATCCTTGAATTGTTATTACACCTCTGATTCAACTAATCCTTAGTTGATGTTCGTAGAACTCTAAATTACCCTTAAAGCTTATCCAAACCAAACTTACTTTGGTGTAGACTTGTATTCTAAAAACTGAGATGAACAACCCTATTATAGGGAATTATTTACGCGAAGCGTTTAGATGGTTGTGCATAAAACATGGTACGAAGGGTTGATCACCCTAAGTACGGGGAGTCCCTATAGTCTTATGACTGTTTAGGTTTAAGTTGAAAGATTACTTATAACCTTGGACATAGTTCATGGTCTTGTGACCCTCAAACATATTTCAAATTCTGATTTCAGTTCTTGATTATCAACGATAGAAAACATTATTCAATTCTATTGAGCCTATTCATTGGCGGATATTATGTAATTCTTATTCATTGTCATTTCAAGTGAGCATTTGATTTGCTCACTCTTGCATATATAATCATTGCAGCTAAAATTGAGAAGGTTGATGAGCCAACCACTAGCAAAGGAAAAGGGAAGATAAATAAGTGTTGAAGATTTGTAAATCTATTGACTTTTATTGTCAGACTTTATTTGATTATTGTGATGTAATTATTTACTTTTCCACATTTGATGAATGTTTAAGGTTAGATAACCTAGGAGATTTATTGATTATGTTATGTAACCCTTTAATGGGAAGATTTATTATTTAAATTTTATTATATTTGGGTAGTTAGATTATGAATGAATGGAAAGTGAACACCAAATCTTGTGAAAATGAAGTATCCAGATTTGGGGGTGTCACAAATATTTCAATGAAACGATACTAGATGAAGTGCAAAACTCAAGGATATTTTACTAATTTCAGGGATTATAGAAGCAATACTTATCAAAATAAGTGTAGATTTAGGAATATGAAATGAAATAATATTACTTATATACTATAGAGTATGGAAGAAAATAATATTTCTTACGAATATTGAACTAAAATAATATCCCTTACGAATTTTGAACGAAAATAATATTCCTTACGAATATTGAACGAAGATAATATCCCTTAAGAATATTGAACGAAAATAATATTCCTTACGAATATTGAATGAAAATAATATTCCTTACGAATACAAAAATAATATCTCTTACGAATATGAAATAAATAATACCCCTTACGAATATTGAACGAAAATAATATCCCTTACGAATATTGAACGAAGATAATATCCCTTACGAATATTGAACAAAAATAATATCCCTTATGAATACGAAAAAGTAATATCTCTTACGAATATGAAATAAATAATACCCCTTACCTTAGTAGGAGACTAATTCTGACTAGTATAGCGGAGATATTCTTGAGAAAATCTTTCACTATTAGCAACACTCAAAGTATTCTTATACTAGAAAGAAATACGCATAATATTATAGAAGAAGAATCCTCTGATTCTGGTATGATTTTCATTTCTTAACTGAGCATCCTATTTATAGGAGAATAACAGGGCACTATTTAAGAAAATAATCACGGACGCACAATAAAAATTCACAGGCGAAGTTTGGCGAATTTTATGATTTTTACTATTCATTATTGTGCAATAAAATATTCTAATAAAATGAAAACTTTATATAAAATATAATATATTCTATTTATAATATAATAAAATGAATAACTTTATATATAATATAAAAGTATTCTATTTTATATAAAAAGTTTTTGTTTTTTATTACTATTATAATAATAATAAAACAAAAGCTGAGATAACTTTCTACCGACGATTTTGAAAAATGAGTAAATGAGGGTCCATGTAATAAGCCAAACTTAAAATAAATACTTTATGAAAAACCCCTCTATTTATATCAAAAATTGAATAAATATTTACCATAAATCATTTATCTTCAATAAACACATTTTCAATCTTTCAATAATTATTCATCATTAATATTATAACTCACAATATTGACAATCAGATAATTCCCAAGAAAGAGGGGGCTTTCCGATAAGGACTTCTCCTTATTGGCGCGCAATTAAATAACATAACCCCATTCCTCGACAGAACTTTCTAGACATTGTCAATAATGCAAATAATAATATGAATAAATGTATCGTGTCAATTATTAATTTAATAATATAAAATATCGTATAGATGATACTGTGACAATAATTATATCAATAATATGAGATACTATGCAATAACTACTGTGGTAATAATTGAATAAAACTAAGTGACTTCTTAAGTAAGCATCAATAATCAGAGATAATGTACAATCTGGTATTATTCTTTATGCGACCACACAGCGTATTCTTTTCTTTTATCACGGGTATTTTAACGATTAACGGTAAAATTTTTACTTTAATTTTTATAAAAAGGTTATTTCGCCACTTTCTATATCCGAGCATTAATTACATTGTGGACTCCAATGAATGATTGTGTTGCGTCGTCTGCGAATATTCCTCGACAAAAAGAATATTCTCCCAGGCAAACGAATATTTTATGACCACTTGCTTACTTTGCAAAATTTGCACATATCATCCATAACTTTAACCTTTTATCAATTTAACTATTTACTGAATAGAATAATAATTATAAGAAAATCGAATACTTTTATTTCATAAAATTCAGGGTCTTACATAACCTTGAGAAAAGACTGCTACAACTACATCAAAACCGGAGACAACCTCGAGAGGGGAAAAATGGTTATTTTGCCACCTCAACATCATTTCAACTCAAACTGCGTCAAAAGATGTCCCACAAGAACCATAACTTAAATTCTGAGTGAAAACTGCAAAAGACAGCTCAAGGGATAGATAGCGAAGACTTGGAGATCTAGTCATGAACCCATCTTCCCTGCTTCGGACAATATCTAATCCCATGTCATTGTGTAGCTCTCGTCAATGGCTTTCCAAAAAGGTACAACATGCCTCCATCGGATGCCTAGATTGAAAGTTATGAAGGTTCGAGCGGACAACGCGTTGCTCGAGTGCACGCACTTCGAGATGAAGGACTCATGGCTTCGGGCACTTCGGGCGATCGCGAGAATGAACCCGTGGGCTGCCAGCGGGTTGACCTGTGGCCATCTGGTCGATAAATAGACCCCTCCATCAGCTCATTTGAAAAAAAAAAGAAGAAAAAAGAGAGAAAACTCTGTCAATTTCAGTCGTTAACCTCTTCTAGAGTGCTCCGAACTTTGTGATTCTTCTTTCTAAACACTTGTAAGCTCGTGTTCTACAACATACTAAAATTTAAGCAGTGGAAACCGAGTTTTCAACCTCCAAAAGTGATCTAAAGTCTTCTTGACAGTCCATTGTAAGATTTTTTAGCTTTTTAAACTTCCTAATGCTTTGATATATATATATATATATATATATATATATATATATATCGAGATTCTCACCGATTAGTTATGTCTGGATTGTCGATCCGTAGCTTTTTCCTTTATATATATATATATAATGCTTTTATATATATGCTTTAACTGCTTTTGCAATGTAGATATTTAATATTCCAGCCTCTGGACTAGATTTATCTAAATCTACCTATCTCTAGCTTTTAACCGGTTCAAAAATAACTAAACTGGAACTGTTAAAGCTAGAATGGCTTAGATTTATTTAAATCTAGTTTTCTTTCTAGCTTTTGTACATATTAATCTATTATGTGAGCCTAGGAACCATGAGATCGAAGATTCATCCTGTGAATCTAGATCCTGTTGTAAGACACCAACTTTTATGAATAAAGTTTTTGAATACTATGGTGTTGATTTGATATAATGTTATAGTTGTGGGTAATATTTATATATTTTGCAAAGTAAGCAAGTTGTTATAAAATATTCATTTGGTCGGGGAATATTCGTTTTAATAGGGAATATTCGTACGACGACACAATCATTGGTGGACCCCACAACGGAATTATTGTCGAATTTAGAAAATAACATAAATATATTTTTATAAAAATAACGGCGAAAGTTTTACCTTTAATTGTTGAAATACCCTTGATGAAAATACGATGTCGTAATGTGGTCGCATAGTAGCATACTGGTATTGATTATTGATGCTTACGTGAGAAGTCACTCGGTTATACTTAATTATTGCTACATGATAATTCTTTGCATAATATCTCACATTATTGATTATATTATTGTCACATGATCATCTCGCACAATATTTTATATTATTAAATCAATAATTAAGATGACAAGTTATTCATATTATTATTTGCATTATTGACAATGTCTAGAAAATTTTGTCGAGGAAAAGGGTTTGGTCACCTAATTATGCGCCAATAGGGAGAAATTCTTATCGAAAGGCCCCCTCTTTCCTGAGAATGATATGGTTGTTAATATTGCAAGTTATATTATTGATGAATAAATGTTGTTAAAAATATTAAGGGGATTTTAATGAAATATTTATTGTAAATTTTGCTTATTATTTGGACCCCCACTTACCCATTTTTCAAAACTATTGGTAGAAGTTATCTCAGTTTTGTTTTATATATATTGAATGGTTTGATATAGGGGTGGGATTACTTGGGTTTGAGGGTATTATTATTATTATTATTATTATTATTATTATTATTATTATTATTATTATTATTATTATTATAAATTTTATTTTTTTATAAAAAATAGAATATATTATATTTTATTATGCATAGTGTCTGTATAGTGTTTGCATAGTGAAATCAGAAAATTTCACGTGAATTCTTAGAAAAAAATTTCGCCCGTGATTTTTTTCCCACTGTGCCCCCGTGATTATTTTCTAAATTAGTAGAATATCCTTGAAATTTGCACTTCATCTAGTATCTTTATATGGAAATATTATTCTGAACATTATTGATAATTTTTAATCTTTTTATC
Source organism: Panax quinquefolius (assembly GCA_020205615.1). NCBI lineage: Eukaryota > Viridiplantae > Streptophyta > Magnoliopsida > Apiales > Araliaceae > Panax > Panax quinquefolius. The sequence goes on along the minus strand of JAINUW010000713.1, from coordinate 497,795 downwards.
TTTGAGTACTATTCATTCACGGTACTATTCACAAAGTACTATTCACATTGGTACTATTCATGACAAAAATTGATTTCTTTTTGGTCCAAATCATTTTTGATACAATATTATTCTTGAATTTTACTCCACAAAGCGATGATCATGTTGACAATTTGGTCATTATTGAATTTTGGATAAATTGAATTATAAATCTTTAAAATTTATCCTTGCTTTCATTTAATTGAATTCTTATATCATTGTCATCATCCTCATGCTTATATTGTGATGAAAGTAATCTTTGGCTGAGTAGTGCGTAGATGAATTTGTTGATTGGTATGATTATGACCAGGGATTATTCAGTATAATCATGACTTGTAATGTTACAAATGATGTGGTAAAATTTCTCATTAGCTCGTAGTGCATTGATGGACAGTTGTTGGCATGATCATGATCATTGGTGATAACACTTATATTCTTGGCCCGTAGTACATGGATAATTCGTGGACATGATACTAATGAATATCCTTAGCTCGTATTGTATGGATAATTCAGTGATGTGGAATATTTATTGAGCTAAGTCTCAACGATAAAATTGACGATAACCTTTTTAAATCATAGAAGATAGTAGATATCATGCTCTACTTGACTCTTCTAATGGATTGTTTGTTCCGCTGCAATTAAACTTGATGTTTATTGTATTTTATCAGTTTGACACTGTTGAAGGCTAACGATAATTTATTCTGCATTATCTTAGTCATAATATTTTTTACTGGGTTAGTTGAGCTCACCCTTTTGCTTTCATTGTTCTCTTCAGGAAATGAAAACGTAGTTGGGACTAGTCGGGGAATGGAGTGACGGTCCGAGATGGTGGTTGTAATAGTCCTCACTATTTTATAAAATAGTGTGATAATAATTATAATGAGGACTCCATTTGAGTTTGGATATTGTCTAGAAGATAATATTCGTGTTAAAACTCTCAGCTATGTTTTGTTGTATTTTTATCTGACTCATTTGTTACCCTTATAAAGGATTCTTATAAAAATTAACTTTATAAAATGATGTTTTTCAAACTCGCATTTTCAAACAAAACTCAACCAATAGAGAACACAAAAGGGCAAGAATAGAAAGGGGTATAATTTTCCCGACGTCGACAATAAGTTCTGTAAATGGGACTTTTTATGTAAAATAGAGGGAATAATATTTATAGTCATGTTAATTAAAATGAAATAAAATTAATATTAAATTTAAATTTAAAAATATCTTAGTTAATTTTTTTATAAAAATATACCTCAAATTTACTTCAAAAAAATAAAAATGACTCCTATATTTGGTAACGAAGGGAATACAAACACCAATTCTTAATTTTTCTACTAAACTATTAGTAATAGCACTCCCTCGATGTTATAAAAACATATATTATTATTAAATTTTTAACAAATATTAAAATTTACATAAAACCATTTGAATAGTTTTTAATATAACCTTGTATAATTAAGTTAATTTTTTTAACCTATTTTAATGTCAATGCGAAATTTACAAAAATAAATTAATTATCATATATATCACATACTTGTCATGTTAATATCAATCCCAATCTCTTATTATTTTATAGAAATTGATATTTTTACATGACTTTTTGATATTTTCACATGAAAAGTATCACTATAAATGTATAACAATGGTAAAAATTGTTGCTATGGGATCTATAGCGACGATTTTCATGTGAAAATATCAAAAAGTCATGTGAAAATATCAGTTTCCTATTTTATTTGATGAGTGTTGTTACCCTTATAAAGATTTCTTATAAAAATTAACTTTATAAAATGATGTGTTAAAATATAATTAATAGATGATTCATTAAATATTAAATATGTTAGTTCCCAGAGGGCACACAATAGATCTAGAAGGGGGGTTGAATAGATCCTTTTTGATTTTAAAAATCTTTTCCATTTTAGTTTACATTGCTGAGTAAATAGCAAATTATAAACTTAAGAATTATTTCAAACACAACGAAATAAGTTAAGGTTCCCCTTCATAGATGTTATGTTAACCATTTTTCTAGAGTTAGTTTAGTTATAAGTAGTTATCATATTAACAGTAGTTATAGCAGTTATAACAGTTATAAATTCATAATGTAAATGACAGAATGTAAAAGACACAAGAGATTTTAAGTGGTTCAGAGACTCAAGCTCCTAATTCACTATTTTGCTTCAATAAGCAGGGATTCCACTAAGGAAGTCTTTACATCACTGAATCACTAAGATTCCTTCAAGGCCAGCAGTCTTGGAACTCTAGTTCACTAAGAACTCTTCAACTTCAGCACACTTAGAACTTCATTTCACTAAGAACTCTTTAAGGCCTACAGCCTTGGAACTCAGTTTAGTCCCTTGGACAAGGACCCTTCTGGCCCTGGCTTCTTCTTATTGTTGTTGTTGTTAGTGGTGCTGAGCTGCCAAGATGACTTTAAGCTTTTTCATCCTTGATACTTCGCAACTTGTTGTGATCCTCTTTGGATTCTACATCGAGACCGGATCACCATTGGATGATTTGTTAAGTTGTTCATGAAGCTCGATCTCTTTGAGTACTTAGCAGTTTGTCACTACTTCCTTGGTGTAGCTGATCTTGTGGTTGGTCCTTTTCTGATCTCAGCTTGTAATTCTTCACCACATGAGGTTTGCTAAGTCTTTGCATCTTTGGTAGACTTCTTCTGGTACTTAGCATCCCCTAAACCTTGGTTGGTTTGTGTACAGATTTGGTTCTGTATCTATTCTTCTTTAGCTCTTGGTGGTTCATGGTGATTCATAGACTGGCTCTTTGAATCTTCTCTCTGATCTGCCAATATCTTGAATGTTATTATCTTGGCCTTCTCGGCTCTTAGCTTGGCTGACATTCTTAATTGCATTCTCATTGTTGTTGAGTGAAGCCTTTTTCTATTAAATCTCTTCTCTTATCTTGCTTCACTTCTACTTTCGTAGTCTCACTACTACTGAGACATATTCTATTTTGCTCTGTAGAACTCGTAGAGTCAACAACCTTACTATTACCAACCTTTCTCCTTTTAAGCTTCTGCTGTTAAATAACATTTCATAAGTTTCCCGTTGGATTATAGCCATTGGGAGCTATTTGAATTGATTCACAGATCTCGAGTTATTTGGTGCAGACTGCAGATGTGACATGACAGGCCCCTTTTTCACTTTTTTGACATTTTAGTCTACTATTTCACCTACCCCATCAGAAATGTCACTTTAGTGTGTCAGGCTGGTAGTCACCTTTATTTCTTCTTTCTAATTCCTCGATCAGAACATCATGAGTTGTCCTTCTACATCGATGCTTTCAATACCCAACGTTTGAATGTCAATCTTTGTATTGAGACGTTGCCAATGCTTCAATACTCAGATGGCTGAAGTCTACGATTCTGATGCAGATGACTGAACTCTACGATTCTCACAATGTTCTTTAAGTTTGCAATACAGAACTTCTCTTCCTTCATTCATGCAGTGCTTTACCACTTCTGCTTACCTTGACTTGCATTAGGTATTGACAACTTGTCTGAATACTTTGGTCCTCCTTAACTTCAAGACTTATTAGATTGGTCATGCTCAGCTCTCTTTCTCCGTGTGATCTCCCGTTCACATATCATCAATGTTCTGACACATGCTTAATCTTTTTTGTCTATTTTGTATAGGTTATCCAGTATCTCTATTACAGACCCCATCAGTTCCTGCTTCTAATCTGGCAAACACTACGATCATAGTCACACCCAAGATTGACATCTCTTGTGTATCTGCTGCTGCATTGCTGACTTCCTTTTGTCAGTCAAGTTATCTGAAGTCTTCTTACTATTTCTTGTGGAAGACTTCCCTCGAATGGCTTCACATCTCAATCAGGATGCTGATTAAATTGATACTCTGATCTTCTATTTGCTTGTAAGCCCTTTGGTGAATGCTCTTTCGCTTCCTTTAGGTAGATTGCATCTTTATAGTTTTGTCCAAAGGCTTCATTCTTTGGATGCTTTGGGAGTGCTCATGTGTTGAGAATCATGTTAACACTACGATTCTTCCTTGGCATTGTTAGCATTGATAGGCTTTGTCGAAGACTTTGTCCTGCAGACTACAATCTAGCTTTGGTTTTGCAGACACTACAACTCCTAGAGTAGATTGTATACAGGACTACGATTTCTGCTTTAACAATTGCTATTCATGTATGATTTTGCTCGACTACGATTTCTACCTCTGATATGATCAGTAGACTCCACGACTTCAAGTATGGTTTACGATTCTTGACTTAGCTTGGCAGGTGCTTGAATCAACTCTATGATTTTGAGTGAGGCCCTCCAAGGCAGACAACGATCTATAGCCACATTCTCGATACTCTACGAGTCTGCCTTGGCTTCTTCAATCCCTCAGCTGGCTCTACGGACAAAGATTTTGCCTTGATATTCTCCGAGTTCTTTGTTTTTCCTGGCAGACATCTAAGGCTTATGCAGTACTCGACGATCAGGCATGCCTGTGACACCCCCAAATCCGGATACTTCAATTCCGCGGGATTTGGTGTTCACTGTACAAATATCATCTATCTATTTACCCATAATAAATTCAAACCATGCAATAGATAGAAATAAATCCTCCCCTTATGGGGTTACAACATCTAAATAAAAAAATAATAATACAATCCCAGGTTTAACTAACCTTAAACATCATCATGCGAATCATAAAAAATAATAAGTCTTAAACAACATCAAGTCTGAAATAAAATATATCAACTAAACAACAAATCCTCATTACTTGCTAACTTTGCCCTTGCCTTTGCTAGTGGAAGGCTCGTCGAATCTTTCGTTCTTAACTGCAATATTATTATTATGCAAGAGTGAGCACGATTGCCCACAAGTATAACAATATAACAATAAAATAATAACCTGCGAATGAATCAAAGACTTCTGAAATAAGAAAACTCAGCTTTTAAATCAAGAATGAATAACAAGAATCAAAAGAACTTCTGAGGGTAATAAGACCTTGAACTATGTCCTAGGTTGTCAAGTGTTTATACTTGAAACCTTTAACAGACATAAGACTATGGACTCTTCTTCTCTTACTTAAGGAGATCAGCCCTTAGTACCATACTGTGCACAATATCTTAACGCTAAAGCGTAAATAATCCCCTATAACAGGGTTGTTCATCTCAGTTTGACATTAGAGTCAGCATCAAAGAAAGTTTGGTTTAGATAAGCTCAACAATAGTTCTAAAATTTAGAACGTTCATCATCTATGGACTAGTCGAATCAATAAGGGTTCGCTAGTCATACTAGGTTCAACAACAACCGATATTTAATTTGAATAACAGACTTAAGAGATATACAATGGAATAAGTATTGTATAATAGAATCATGCTCTGAAAAGATTAATAACCTTTAACATAACATATTGAACTTGATCAATAAATAACAAGAATTTGCTCGATATAAAATAAGTCTAGAATTTACTCAATGTAAAGAGGTAAGTTAAAAACTTATATGTTGATAATGAGTAAGGTTAGGAAACTTGCCTCATGCGTAGATTACATGTTAATTATATGCGTTCCTTGATTTAATCCTACATACCATTTACATTCACAATACCAGTCAATTATAACATAACTAGTCATCACAAGTTTATTCTTTGGTCTAAACTCTGGTTATGACTATACTTAGTCAAATTATCACGCTTATTTTCACATAATATCACACTACACAAATAATAAGCTAACCATGCGTTCAACAATTCAATCAACATGTAAATGTCTTATTGACATGTTAAGAACCCAATTTAACATCTCATTATATGTCTAACATATTTTTATGTTCAATAGATTAGGTTAACGTTACAATCCTGGACATGAATAATCAAAGCATTTCGTTTACGACAATCTACGCAGAGTGGCGTTGCTGGCGCACCACCAAGCTTGTTCTTAATGACGGCTTGGCTGGTGGCGCCTATTTGGGCGGGATTTGGCGCTACGACGGGGTTTATACTCAGAATTTGCAGGTCATGGCATGACAAAACCATACCGAATCGTAATTATGCGAAAAATTGCAGAACATGGCCAAAACCTCCAATTAATCTATTCTTGCACGAAATTAGACATACCCAAACACTGTAATACACATATAACTACTACCCAACCCTTCTAGCATGATTTTAACAAGTCAAAACATATAATTACTTGAATCAAATTATATAATTTCACTGTTCTTGATGTTCTTGAAAGTTTTGAAAACAAAACATGAAGATTGGCACTACGGGTTCGTTATAACACTAAATCAGCCCATTCAAAGTTTGTTTTCTTCGTTTTAACATACATAATTATATACAAGTGTAAAATTTATGAGACAACATATGAATGACATATTAAATTTACGTGTAAGGGCCATATGGCCATATTTCTATACTCTGTAATTTTGAAGCAACAATATACGACATATTTTTTTTTATGAAACTGATGTTATGAAAATATACAATATATAGTAAAAACATGCTATGTTAACATATTATCACATATATATCCACATAATCACTACAATTTCCAATTACGATTTTTTAATGTAACTTGAAAGCCATTTTATGAAAAATTTTAATAACGTAAAATAGAAATTGGGTTGAAGAAATTACCCAAAGTATAGAGTGTAGATTAGTAGAGATGATCCTTTCTCGAGATACTTCTTCAATCACACACTCATAATTTCCCTTAAAAATTTTAATTTCTCTCACTAGTTTTTTTATCGACTTAGAAAAATGAAATAAAAGAAGAATATGTATATAATTTATAAAGCGATGAAGTTGTGGTCGATTAACTAATCATGGGTTAACGCCTCAACCTCCACTAAGGCCTTGTTTGGCTATTCATAATAACTCATTCCCATTTAATTTGATAAACTTCTTATACTATAGTTTAATAATGTCACGCCATTTACACAATAAATCAAATATCTTATTTAATTTAATTTAAATATAATATAATAATAATTTCTTATTAATTCACATAGTTACATAATTAATTTTCTCATTTATTAATTATGTCAAATTATTAATTATTACATTAATTAAAATAGCATTATGCTTATTAAATATTTCATTTAATTGATAAGCTCGCATAATTACATACTTTGAATAATAAAATTCTCCATATTAATCTAATAAATATAACACATATAATTAAATTAATTTACCACAACTTCATCAATTAATTATTTAATCCAATAATTAAATCGTCAAAAAATATTTATTTAATTCAATAAATATTAAAATTAAATTACAAAACCTCGTTTATCACATCTTTCTCCCCTTAAAAGGATATTATCCTCAGAATCACGACTTAATCAATCCATCCCGTTAAATTCTCCTCCTTACAAAGATTCCGTCCCCAGAATCGCTTACAATAACTTAATTAAATAAATGAGGGTAATTCTTCATTATATGCTCTTCGAGTTCCCACATAGCTTTTTCAGCGTTGTGATTCCTCCAAATTACCTTAACAGAAGGTATTACTTTATTTATGAGAACTTGTTCTTTCCTGTCGATAATCTGAACAGGAATATCTTCGTAAGATAAATCTTTTTCAAAATGTAGGGGTTCATATTCAATTACATGCTTGTAGTCGGGTTTGTAGGGTCGTAAAACTGAAACATGGAAGATATTGTGGACATTCTCGAGTGCTGGAGGTAAGGTTACCTCATACGCAACTTCTCTTATTCTTCGTAGTACCTCAAATGGTCCAATGAATCTTGGGCTTAATTTTCCTTTCTTTCTAAACCTGATCTTTCCCTTCCAGGGAGAGACCTTCAAGAACACATAACTACCCGATTCAAACTCAACATTTTTACGGTGTGGATCAGCGTATTTCTTCTGCCCATCTTGAGCTGCTACCAGTCTTGTTCGGATCACTTTAACTATTTCTGCTGTTTGTTGTACCAATTCTGGGCCTAGTAATTATCTTTCACCAACTTCATCCCAGTATAGCGGAGTTCTACACTTTCTATCGTATAACGCTTCATAAGGTGGCATGCCAATAATAGCGTGGTAACTGTTATTGTAGGCGAACTCTACGAGTGGTAGGTGATCGTCCCAATTTCCTTTAAAATCCATTACACAAGCTCTCAACATATCTTCTAATGTTTGAATCGTTCTTTCACTCTGCCCATCTGTTTGAGGGTGATATGTCATACTCATTCGTAACTGCATACCCATGCATGCCTGTAGGCGTTTACAGAAGTTCGATGTAAAGCGCGGATCCCTATCAGAAATAATTCACACCGGAACTCTATGCCTCGAAACAATCTCTTTCACATATAACCTTGCCAACTGATCTAAATTGAATCTGATTTTGATCGGAATGAAGTGTGTGGATTTCGTCAATCGGTCAACAATAACCCATACTGCGTCATAGCCTCTCTGAGTTATCGGTAGGCCAACCACAAAATCCATCGTAATATATTCCCATTTCTATTCTAGGATCTCTACAGGTTGTAGCAACCCACTAGGCCTCTGATGTTCTGCTTTCACTTTCTGACATGTCAGACACTTGGTAACACATTTTGCAACATCGCGTTTCAAATTTGGCCACCAGAAATGTTGTCAAAGATCTTGGTACATCTTAGTACTACCACGGTGAATCGAATATCGTGAGTTATGAGCCTCATTCAAAATGTCTTCCTTAATCTCTGGCAATGGCGGTACCCAAATTCTGCTCTTAAACCTTAGTATTCCTTCCTTGTCCATCTTGAATTTTTGTTCGGTTCCTTCGGATATCTTCTTTTTCACCTGTTTACATTAATCATCCTGAAGTTGAGCCTCCTTAACTTTATCCAGTAGGGTTGTACCAGATTGCATCTGAAACAGCTTCTCGTCTATCTCCATAGGATACCTCATTTCCAATTCCAGCTTTTCCATTACTGAAATTAGCTCCTCCTGGGCGATCAACATCATTAATTTCTCCCGACCCTTTCTACTTAAGGCATCGACAACCACATTTTCTTTACCCGGATGGTATAAAATCTCGCAATCATTGTCCTTAATTAACTCCAACCACCTTCTCTGGCACATATTCAAGTCCTTCTGTGTAAAAATATATTTCAGACTTTTGTGGTCTGTATATATTTCACACTTCTCCCCATAGATATAGTTTCTCCAGATCTTTCAAGCGAATACCATTGAAGCTAACTCCAAGTTATGGGTCAGATACCCCTTCTCATAATCCTTCAATTGTCGTGACGCATACGCAATGACTCTGCTGATTTGCATAAGCACACAGCCAAGTCTTTTATGCGACACATCACTATAAACCACAAAATTTTATGTGTCATCCAGAAGAGATAACACAGTGCTTAACTCTCAACCTCTTCTTAAGCTCTTGGAAATTTTCCTCACACTTCTCTCCAATCCAAACGAATTTCACCGATTTCCTAGTCAAATTCAATCAACGAGTCGCGATCTTGGAAAAGTCCCGAATGAATCTTCTATAATATCCTCGCCAATCTAAGAAAACTTCAGATTCGACGGCTTCTTTGGTTGTTCCCGATTAATCACAAACTTCGACTTTGGAGGGATCTCTAGAAATTTTGTCTTTATCAATCACATGTCCAAGAAATTGTACTCGCTCGATCCAAAATTCGCATTTAGAAAACTTGGCATACAACTTCTCCCTTCTCAATGTCTCTAACATTACCCTCAAATGCTCTTCATTTTCTTCCTTGGTTTTCGAATATACCAAAATATCATCTATAAATACCACTACAAATTTGTCCAAAAACGGCTTGAACACTCCATTCATTAAGCCCATAAATGTTGCGGGAGCATTCGTTAGACCAAATGACATTACCAAAATTTGTAGTGACCATATCGTGTTCTCGAACTCTCGCTTTTGGTACATCCTCCGGTCTCACCTTCAATTGATGATAACCACTCCTCAAGTCTATCTTTGAAAAAGTATCTCGCTCCCTTGAATGATCGAATAGGTCATCGATCCTCGGTAATGGATATCTATTCTTAATCGTGGCCTTATTCAGTTCTCTATAGTCGATGCAAAGCCGCATCATCCCATCCTTCTTCTTCACAAACAATACCGGCGCTCCCCACGGCGATACGCTCAGTTGAATGTACTTCTTGTCCAGTAACTCTTGTAGTTGTACCATCAATTCTTTTATCTCTACTGGTGCCATTCGATATGGTGCCTTCAATATTGGAGCCGTTCCTGGACCCAAATCAATCACAAATTCAACCTCTCTATCTGGCGAAAATCCTGGCAAATCATCCGAAAATACGTCTGCGAAGTCCCTCACTACTGGTATCTCCTCCACTTTTGGATTCTCTTTACGACTGTCGACTATGTAGGCTAAATATCCTACACAGCCTTGTCTTAACAACTTCTTAGCATGCATCATCGTCAGACAACTCGCTTGTCTAGGCGACTTGCTACCATAAAACACAACCTTTGACGGAGTCATAAGGTTAATGCGTTTCTTTTGGCAATCAATTACAGCCCCATAATTGAATAACCAATCCATTCCCAAGATAATATCAAATTCCCCAAGTCTGATAGGGATAAGATCTACATTCATGATATTACCCTTAATATCCACTCTACAGTTCTTATGTACGTACTTAACAGGGATTATTTCTCTTTCACAATTTCTATGTTCATGGGGTATTCTAACTCGTTCTTAGGCAATTCTAAGTTCTTAGCAAAGTCATCGGATATAAATGAACAAGTAGCACCCAAAATCAAATAACACATAAGCATTAACTTTATTGATCGGCAGGGACGGAGCTACATGGTTATTGGAGGCGCCACCCCCCCCCCTCAAGGTTTGAAATTTTATAAGAATCACCCTAAAGTTTAAAATTTTATAAAACTCATTTATACATTCGGTTTGGTTTGAAAATTTTGTAAGGCTACTACCCCCTCAAATTCTGACGAAGCTTTGATATGTTTTAAAAGACTTTTTTACTATGTTTTATTATCTTTGTCAAAGCAAATTCTATTACTATATTATTTTTGTTTTAGTAAAAATCTGTTTTGTAATAGTGAAATTTTACTTTTAAGTGATAAATATATTTTATGCTGTTAAATTTTTTTTTTGGCCCCCCTAAAGAAAAAATCCTGGCTCCGTCCCTGTTGATAGGAATAATACCTGACATCACATCACGAGACTGAACTGCATCCTGCACTGTCATGTTGAATGTCCTGGCGGTTGGTCGGTTGGTTGCGGTTGGTTCTTTGATAGTCAGAGTGCTTCCACCACTGTTTCATCTATTCCCTCCTGATCCTGCGCCTCGAGATCCTTTCTTAGGACAGTCTCTTGCCAGATGATCCTTTGAGCCACAAGTGAAGTAGGCACCCTTCTTTGGATTAGGACAGTTAGGTGTTATGTGGCCTTCTTGACCACAATTGTAGCAAACTCGTTTTCCCTTCATGCAAACTCCCAAATAATCTTTCCCGCAGGTCGGGCACGCTTCGATTCTCCTTTTCTGTCCTCCTTACTGATTTCCAGTCGATTAGTTGTCAGTCCACCTCTTCTTCTGATTGTTACTTCCCCCCGTGTTACTTCCACTAGCTTTGTTATTTCCTTCACTTTCACTCTTCTTCTTTTTCTGATCTTGGTTATATTTAGTTACCGCATCACTTCCACCTTCAGCGATTATGGCCTTCTCTAGTACCCCAACAAAAGTGTTCAATTGAAACATTGACACCTTGCTATACTACCAGGGCTTCAGTTCTTGCTAGAACCACCTTGCCTTTCTCTCGTCAGTATGCACTTGATATGTGGCGAACCTAGCCAACTCATTGAATCTTGCCGCATAGTCTGATACAGACATATTCCCCTATTTCAACTCCAGAAACTGGACCTCCATTTGGTTCTACGAGCTGGTCGGAAAATACATCTCAAAGAACATCTCCTTGAATCTCTCCAAAGTAATCACGCCTTCTCCTTCTCGGACCTTATTTGCCTGCCTGGCTTCGGATTTCAACATAAATGTTGCGTAGGCGGTTTTCTGGTCCTCTCTGACTTTGGCTACGTCAAAAACTTTCTCCATCTCCATAACCCAGGTTTGAGCTTTTATCGGGTTCATGGAGCCTTTAAACTCTGGATGTCCCACCGCGTTGAAATCCTTAAACAATGTATTTGGTGGAGCTTGGGGTTGATTGTTAATTGCTCCAGCTAATAGGTTCACTAATTGCTGAACGGGGTTAGCATTGACGTTGTTGTTGTTGTTATTCGTTGACCCTTCCTAGGCTGGTCGACGATTTGGTCGTCTTCTTGGCGGCATATTTCTGTTAAGAATATACGCTTATTAGGTCTTTATTCAATCCCTTAAATATTTAAGGCTTAACTAAAACATTTAAACATAATCACTTTACACATTATATCAATAAACTCTGATATTTTATTCAAATCGAAAGTTTTAACATCATACGATAGCATCACTGCTATTTACATCATCTATCTCGAGATAAAGAATCTACAGGATTTAAAACATTAAAATATTCCTCTGTTTATAAACACATCGTAATTTACATCTTTAACTACCAGATAGGTTTTCACATAATTAAACTAATCTTATCACTGCCTGTTAAGGCGCTGAATAGCCTTGCTACGTTCCTCTTCCATGATGCGGGACATCGTCCTGTGATCTAGCATATACGATGGTAGTCCTTCAAACTGGATTGGGTATCTCATAACTCGATCCTGGGCCTCATCCATTGCATTCTGAAGTGTAGAGTACGTCTCCCCAAGCTTAGCCTTCTTCGCACGGAAATCCTCTTCTGCAAGATCAGCACGACGTGATTCCTTTACCCAAGTTTCCTCTGCTATGGTTAGCCTTGCTGAGCTCTCTTTCAGTTCATTCTTCAACTTCTCTATTTCCTCGAACTTCTCCTCAGTTTGACCCTTCTCGTGAACCAAATCCCACTCTATATTTCCCAGACATATGTGAAGAGTCACGATCTCCCTATCCCTTTGCTCGATGGTAAGCTGTTGAAAAATTGTCTGCTCCTTCAGCTCCTGAACAGTATCTTGTAACTCTATGTTACGATCATAAAGCGCGTCGTACATCTCGGCACTAATAGAGTTCAGTGGAAACTCATCTTCTACCTGTTCTTCTTTAGGATCCTCCTCTAGATCAGACTCAAGCTCATGCTCCTGACCAACAACAGTAATCAACGGAGATGGCTCTCTCTGTACCAACTGCTCCCTGATAACATGAATGTCTCGGGGCTCCTCCTCCGTAGGTACTCGGGGTTCCTCCTCCCCAGCTCGAATAGATCCTCCAACATCCGACATCCTAACAACACATGTTTAAGTTTTAAATTACTAATCGATACTCGTGAGCACATAAGTTTATCACATAAGCACATAAAGTCTTTTATTATCTTCAATGAATTAAGGAATTCATCTCTTAGAACTCGATAAGAGTTTACCACCACTATGTTCTCGATCTCCTATAAGGTTAATACCTAAGGTTGTTCCCCCACCTAAGGTTCATAACCTATAGCTCTGATACCAACTTGTGACACCCCCAAATCCGGGTACTTCAATTCCGCAGGGTTTGGGGTTCACTGTACAAATATCATCTATCTATCTACCCATAATAAATGCAAACCATGCAATAGATAGAAATAAATCCTCCCCTTATAGGGTTACAACATCTGAATAAAAAAAAATAATACAATCCCATGTTTAACTAACCTTAAACATCTGTACGGAATCATAAACAAATAATAAGTCTTAAACAACATCAAATCTGAAATAAAATATATTAACTAAACAACAAATCCTCATTACTTGCTAACTTTGACCTTGCCTTTGCTAGTGGAAGGCTCGTCGGATCTTTCGTTCTTAACTGCAATTTTATTATTACGCAAGAGTGAGCACGATTTCCCATAAGTATAACAATATAACAATAAAATAATAACATGCGAATGAATCAAAGACTTCTGAAATAAGAAAACTGGGCTTTTGAATCAAGAATGAATAACAAAAAAAAAAAAGAACTTACGAGGGTCATAAGACCTTGAACTATGTCCTCGGTTGTCAAGTGTTTATACTTAAAACCTTTAACACTCATAAGACTATGGACTGTTCTTCTCGTACTTAAGGAAATCAGCCCTTAGTACCATACTGTGCACAATATCTTAACACTAAAGCGTAAATAATCCCCTATAACAGGGTTGTTCATCTCAGTTTGACATTAGATTTCACACCAAAAGAAAGTTTGGTTTGGATAAGCTCAACAATGGTTCGAAATTTAGAGCGTTAAGTCATCTATGGACTAGTCGAATCAATAAGGTTTATTAGTCTTACTAGGTTCAACAACAACCGATATTTAATTTGAATAACAGACTCAAGAGATATACTGATGGAATAAGTATTGTATAATGTAATCATCTCACGAAAAGATTAATAACCTTTAACATAACATATTGAATTTGATCAATAAATAACAAGAATTTGCTCGATATAGAATAATTTTAGAATTTACTCAATGTAAAGAGGTAAGTTAAAAACATATATGCTGATAACGAGTAAGGTTAGGAAACTTGCCTCGTGCGTAGATTACACGTTAATTATACACGTTCCTTGATTTAATCCTACATACCATTTACATTCACAATACCAGTCTCAATTATAACGTAGCTAGTCATCACAAGTTTATTCTTTGGTCTAAACTCTGGTTATGACTATACTTAGTCAAATTATCACGCTTATTTTCACATAATATCACACTACACGAATAATAAGCTAACAATGCGTTCAACAATTCAATAAACATGTAAATATCTTATTGACATGTTAAGAACCCAATTTAACATCTCATTATATGTCTAACATATTTTTATGTTCAATAGATTAGGTTAACGTTACAATCCTGGACATGAATAATCAAAGCATTTCGTTTCTAAACAATCTGCAGAGTGGCGTTGCGGCGCCACCAGTAAGCTTGTTCTTGGCCATGCTGAATGCAAGGTAGCTACTGCGTGGCTTGGGATTTGATGTTGCGGTACGGGGTTTATGCTACTGCAACCGCCGCCATGACGGGGTGAACCGATGCAGAATCGCAATTCGCGAAAAATTACAGAACATGGCCAAAACCTCCAATTAATCTATTCTTACACGAAATTAGACATACCCAAACACTGTAATACACATATAACTACTACCCAACCCTTCTAGCATGATTTTAACAAGTCAAAACATATAATTACTTGAATCAATTTATATAATTTCATTGTTCTTAATGTTCTTGAAAGTTTTGAAAACAAAACATGAAGATTGGCACTACGGGTTTGTTATAACACTAAATCAGTCCATTCGAAGTTTGTTTTCTTCGTTTTAACATACATAATTATATACAAGTGTAAAACTTATGAGACAACATATGAATGACGTATTAAATTTACGTGTAAGGGCCGTATAGCCATATTTCTATACTCTGTAATTTTGAAGCAACAATATACGACATATTTTTTTTTTTATGAAACCGATGTTATGGAAATATACAATATATAGCAAAAACATGTTATGTTAACATATTATCACATATATATATATATATATATATCCACATAATCACTACCATTTCCAATTACAGATATTTTAACAGAACTTGAAAGCCATTTTCATGAAAACTTTTAATAACGTAAAATAGAAATTGGGTGACTAGTTTTTTTATCGAGACTTAGAAAAATGAAATAAAAAAAAGAATAATTATATATAATTTATAAATCGATGATGATTGTGGTCGATTAACCAATCATGGGTTAACGCCCTCAACCTCCACTAAGGCCTTGTTTGTTTGGCTATTCATAATAACTCATTCCCATTTAATTTGATAAACTTCTTATACTATAGTTTAATAATGTCACGCCCATTTACACAATAAATCAAATATCTTTTTTAATTTAATTTAAATAAAATATAATAATTTCTCATTAATTCACATAGTTACATAATTAATTTTCTCATTTATTAATTATGTTAAATTATTAATTCTCTAATTAATTATTACATTAATTTAAATAGCATTATGCTTATTAAATATTTCATTTAATTCAATAAGCTCACATAATTACATACTTTGAATAATAAAATTCTCCATATTAATCTAATAAATATAACACATATAATTAAATTAATCTACCACAATTTCATCAATTGATTATTTAATCCAATAATTAAATCATCAAAAAATATTTATTTAATTCAATAAATATTAAAATTAAATTACAAAATCTCCTTTGTCACAAGGCCTATCTATTACATCATATAAGATCAACCTAACAAGTTTGATTTTTTTATATTTAGTCCTTGTACATCATATTCTTTTTAAGGACTTTAAACAAGCTGTTTTGTTCATGTAAAATCAACCTAACATATTTGATCATTTCAGTCTAAGTCATTGTACATATATTCATGTTGTCTATTCAAGGACTTTACAGCTTATTTCAATGCAGACATATTTGCATATTCATTCATTAAGATCATAATCAAATCTTATATAAATAGGAATATCATTCATATGCTTATTCCTAATAAAATATAAGTGGATTCAATAGTTGTAACCAATCACAATCATACACATTATTTTGTATATCTTTTTTGTAACCATTCTTCAATAGTAAGGTTGTAAAATGAACCAAACAATTAGGACTTGATTCGTTCTCGTTCAACTAAAAGTTTAATTTGAGCTCGACTCGAAATATAAATGATTCAAATGTGAGCAAATTTAAAGTTCGATAAATTACTCGAATCTCTTTAAATTATAATTTTCTATTGATACTCAATTTATATTCGTCGAAAAGTTCAAACTGTTCGGACTCAATTAGAGATCGTACTCAACTCGATAACTAAACGAGTCTCAATCAAACATTATTTATACTCAATAAATTCTATAAATCAAATCTAAATAATTCAATACTCGCTCAACTAAATTTATTTATACCCATATTCAATGGTGCTAATTGTTTTTTGACACACGAATTTGTGGGTCACTGCATTCAAATTGTGTAACTACCTACCCTATATATCGTGTACCAATTAATGTCATTAATGATAATATTAAATTTGACCCTCAATTATGGATAAAAATACAAATAAATAAAATTTAAATATATTCATATCCAATTTTCATATTCACCTAAAAGAGCTCAAAAAAAATTAAGAAATATTTAAGAAAAGGTCATTGAATATGATATAAAAATATAGCTATTACATTATTACTGGTTTATCTCAATTATGGAAAATGATATATTTTACAATTTTAAGTACACATTTTTTTTGTTATCAGTTATGTTAATAGTGTTAATTTTTTTTAATTAGATATGTAATTTGATGTACTAACATTATGTATTGATATAAATCATAATTGTGTTAGGTGTCTAAATTTTTTGTCTTAAAAATTTCTCAAATGATATGCTATTATTAGTGGCTTAGATATATTTTTGTGATTAATTATGTTATAAAATATTATTAAAAATATTGAATATTATATTATTTGTAACTCAGTTTAGACTAAAAATTTGATATCACTATCAATATCCTAGTTAAAGCTTATGTGGAATGAAGAAGAAACATAATAGTAATTATTAGTACCAAACAAACTATAACATATCAATAGTGTTCTAAAGTGTTCAGGAGATTAAAAAGTATTATTAAAATTGAATACAACATGATTTATTATAATAGTCCAATATAATCTCTATATCCATTCGTATATAGTGATTTATTATAATTGAATACAAATGCTTGGACCTTCAACTATACCGCCTCATTTTTAGTGAATTACATTAAATAAGTTGTATTTATAATAAATTATTACTCTCCCATTTTCATGATAAAATTTTTAATTGATTTTTTATGCATATTAAGAGAAAATAAAATGATAAAATAATAAAATTGTTTATATTTAAATTTTCATTTAATTACATAATTTTCTCGCATATTAGTAGTAATGCTCTATAAATATGCTTAGAGAATAGAAATATAATAATTAATAATAAAGGGTATTATAGGCAAATTATTGTAAAAATAGATTATTTAAGGTAAATAGACATTTAACTTGAGACTATCTCAAATAATAATAAAGACATTTATCGTGGAGACGGAGAGAGTATTAAAGAAATAAGATTTTTAAATACATTTAAATTTTCATATAATGTATGACCTAACATACACATAAAAAATAATTAAGTATTCCATTTTTATTTTTTTCCTTCTAAATATAAGTATTCCATTCTGTACATCGTTTTGTAAATTCTATATATATTTTAATTTTTCTTTGTACTAATAGGTAAACCCACGCGAGATACGAACCAATATGAATATTATTATTGTAAATTTTATCTAAACAATATAATTGTATATTTTTGAAACATATATAATATATATTGTGAATTAATACTTTCATGCACAAACCACAAAAATTATGAATGATATCAATGGTCTATTGCAGTAGTTTTAGAAGTAGACTTAGTTTTGAATTCTGTTAATAAGTTTCTATTGTTTAGGAAGTTGATTTTATCTTTAACGTGATCTCTATTATTTAGGGAGTTTGAATGCAGTGTTTTTCTTATCTCTAGTTTCTATTACTGTAAGGCTATAAATAGGCCCATCTATATGAAATAATATCATTGAGTTTTCCTCTCAGTTTGATAACTTTGTTTTACCAATATTAACATCTGGTATCAAAGCTCAATCATGTTTTCAGAGAATAATTTTGTGCAGCCGGCTATTCCCCGGCTCAATGAGCATTATGAGCATTGGAGCATGCTCATGGAAAATTTCCTTCGCTCCAAGGAATATTGGCACATCGTTGAAAATGGAATGTCCAAAGAGGATGCCAAAGAGGATGCAACCCTCACAGATGCGGAACAGAAGGTGCTTGTTGACGAAAAATTGAAGGATTTAAAAGCCAAAAACTACTTATTCCAGGCCATTGATCGCACCATCCTGGAAACCATCTTGACCAAGAACACGACCAAGGGAATTTGGGACTCCTTGAAGCAAAAGTATCAAGGGAATGCCCGAGTCAAGCGTGCGCAACTTCAGGCTCTTCGCAAAGATTTTGAAGTTCTGCACATGAAAGAAGGTGAATTTGTCAATGACTTTTTTGCTCGTACTCTCACAATTACTAACAAAATGCGCAGTCTTGGTGAAAAGATAAGTGACGTTACTGTGAATGAAAAGATTTTGCGTTCGATGTCATCTAAGTTTGACTATGTGGTCTGCTCTATTGAGGAATCCAAGGATTTGGATCATATGAGTATTGACGAATTGCAAAGTAGCCTCCAAGTGTGACGCCCCCAAATTCGGGTATCTTTCAACCCGACATATGATGCTCCACTGTACTAACATCCATACAATCATTCCATTGAAATACAATAAAATGAATGTAATTACTATCTTCTTATTACAATCAAAGTAAAAATCCTTCCCAGGTTCATAAACCAGTTACATCGTTCATTATTCATAATGTATAATACAGACAAACTTACTAAACTATTACACAATGCCTAAACATCCATCTTAACTTTGCCCTTATCTCTCTTGGCATTCACAGTACGTTCATCCTTAACTGCAGTTATATAATTCACGTAAGAAGTGAGCATAACAGCTCAGCAAGTTTAATCAATGATAACAGTAATACCACATTCGTGAATTATATAACAATTCCGACATAACTGAACAATAGTTATGAAGTATTATGAATCAATAATACTTTAACGGTTCATAACATCAATTTCCAAAGTATAGAATAGATTAGGAATTCTGAACCGATCGATAGACCATGAACAGTAACTTTCAATTTTCATACTTGAAAAGGAGTCCACAGCACTAAGGCCGTTCATCCGATAACTTACGAGCACTTCTAGGTGATCAGCCTATAGTACTCTATGTTGATCAACACTCATTCATTAAACGTATTTACATTTAATATTTTTGGAAAACTCGCGTGCCCATCGAATAATCGATGAAAAATACTTTTGTTTGTTCATAGACAAACCTTACCTTCACATCCGTACCAATCACTTGGCATAGGATAGCGTTAACATTTCTATATAGAAAGATATAAATCATAATCAATCTATATATTACGAATAGTCTAGCCGAATTAAAATCTGGCATCGACCCTTTCTTTAAAACAAGTCTTGCAATCCAGTTCAACGAATCACATAAAACTTGGCTAACATGGAAGTTAGACAATCGTTAAGAAAACTTGCCTTTCAACGTCTTCAAATAATTTATTCGACTGACCACAGCCTTTAAAGAATCTTCATGATATATTCACATAGCACACTGTAATTAGCTATCAAATAAATGTTCAAATTGTTTCTACAAGCTTCTTTCTCTTCTATGTCTTAGTTAACTTAATATCAATAATAAAGTCAACTCGACTTTTTACCCTTCGTCTCGGCTTATTAACCAACTTACGTTATTAACCGGACTCTAACTTTGTCGGCGAGGTACCAACGTTGTTCATCACTCATAACTCATTAACAAACATTCAGCTCCTAAGTTCAATACCATATATCTGAGTATAGGTAGTATAGGAATAGCTTTACTACACTTATGAAGTGTACAAACATTACCCCTTTAGGTTCCTGAACAAATGAAGTTCAAAACCTAAGTCACTAACAACATTCTTGAACTCATGGAATGCACATGCTATATCTTGAAAGATTAGGCGGTATTTGCGGCTTAGTTAGTAGTGTGTATTGGCCTCGATCATGACAACATTGCACACGTGAAAACGATGCTATTTGGTGCTTATTTAGCGATTTCAAATTTATTGTGTCGGCGCTGCGACGTGGCATTTAACACTATGTCTGGCGCCGCGGCGCCATACCTTAGAACCAGATTCCAACAAATTTTGAAAAACTTTGTGAAATTCTCGGGGCCATAACTTCTTCGTTATAAGCTCGATTTGGTCCGTTTAAAAGCCTACACGTCATAAATAACATAATCTACGCATTCATATAAGAATTTGACACTTTCAAATCTGATAACTCAAAATTCACTATTGAGTTCATTTTTAGACGTTCGTAAACGTTAAAAAAACGTTCAATGCTCGTTTTCTTCGTTTTAAGTCAGAATCCGACGATTCTTGAACCCACAACTCTTAATCACCCAATCTCACGTGTTGACACTGAAAACCAACATTTTCAAGTCTCACGGTAACTTTTAACCTCTAATCCGGAATTCAACGTTTTCGACGTTTAACGTCTAATTACGTAAAATTCGCCATAACTTCGTTACTAGGGTTCTCTAAGCCAAATCACATGGAATACTCCATGGATTTCATATCTACATCATAACTTTGTTACGGCAAAGGGAACCTTTTGCTCCTCGGAGCATCCCAAGACATCAAATATCTTGGTAATCTGCTTTATCCATGCTTCCGCCAGAAGTGGTTTTGGCTCTCCCTTAAACTCCGGTGGTCCCAGCTCCTTGAATTGTTTAGCGGTGACCGCCCGAGAGTTTTCCGTGTTTCCACCTACGTTTTTGGATGGCGAGTCGCTCTCGCTTTCTTTGTTGCATAAATTGCATAAAGCCTCTCGAACATTTGATCATTCATCATTTGGTCGGTGTTGTTGTTTGCATGAGGATTGTCGCCTTCTGATGCACATTATCCTCGATTATTGATATGTGGTGAATCAACGATCGCTTTGTGCTCCATTGCTATTCTCAACATTCTCGGATGTCATTTTCGAATCATCGCCACAAAACAAAAGGTTAATTGATATGTAACAAATTATCCTATATTCTCGACCCCCATAAAATAGCACATAAACTTAGGTAGGTCATACTAGCGAAGGTATATTTCCGTCTCTCCCTCCTAGTACTATTCTCACATCTTAGCCAGGATCATATCCTAAGCTCGATACCAACCGTGGCGCCCCAAAAATTAGGTATACATCACCCATCTTGGGTAGTCGATACATGGTATGCAATTTAAATACAACTTACTAATATAAGCGTGCAGTATGCAATACGATATAAACTGTGAGTTTGAATACAAATATTGTCTACTAGATATTATACAAACTCAAAAGGATTCCTCATTACAATTATTATCACACTATTTCACGAATAGTGAGGACTACTAATGCTATCCTCCTGGACCATTACTCTGCTTCCCCCACTCTAAGTCCCAAATATATTCTCATTTCACGAAAAAAAAAGAAAAGAAAGGGTGAGCTCAACTAGCTCAAGAAGAAATATTATGACTAAGATAATGCGAGAATAAATTATCATTAGCCTCTGTGAATGTAGTTAAACTGATAAAATATAATGAACATCAAGTTTAACTACAACGAAACCAGCAATCCATTAAAAGAGTCAAGTAGAAAATAAAATCTACTATCTTTTATGATTTAAAAGGTTTTTCATCACTATTATAGCTGAGACTCAGCTTTAATAAATATTCCACATCATCGAATCACCCACATACTACGGCCAAGGATATTCTTTAGTATCACGACCACAATTATTCATGCACTACGGGCGAGAATAGTTGTGTATTCATTAATGGTCTTGATCATGCCAACAATCGTCCATCAATGCACTACTACCATCGAGGATTTTTACCACATCATTTGTAACATTACGGTCATGATTACAAGAATAGTCTCTGGTCATAATCATACCAAGTCCATCTATGCACTACAAAATACGGATGACTTTCAACATAATATAAACATGAGGATGATGACAATGATATAAGAATTCAATAAAACAAGTTCAAGAATTAATTTATCTAGGAACCAATAACATCCAAGCTATCGAACATTATACTTTGCTTTGTAGAGTAAAATTCAAGAATACTGAGAAGAATATTTCCATGAAAGGATCTTTGGATGAAGCGCGAATATCAAGAATATTCCACTAATTTCATGGAGTATAGAAGTCAAAGTTTTAACCAACTAGGTATAATAAAGAATGGAATAACAAAAGAAATCACCATGCATGCGATGAGACCAAGACAGCGGAAGTTATTCCAATAGAATAATAAATAACGGAACCAGTCCCACGTAAAATGCAGAACAAGATATTCCAACGTAATAATAAAGAATGGAACCAGTCCGGTGTAAAACACACAGACGAGGATGTTTCAACAGAATAATAATAAAGATTTTAACCGGTGTCCGGTGTAAAACACATGCATATGATATTCCAATGTAATAATAAAGAAGCGGAACCAGTCCGGTGTAAAACACACGCACGGGATGTTCCAATGAATAATAGAAGAATGTCACCAAGTATAGGGTAAACCACGTATCAAAGTTATTCCAATGTAATAATAAGCAATGGAATAACAACAGCTTCTCTTCATGAATAAGAAAGAATAACACCCTTACGGATACAACAAATAATATTCCCTACCTTAGAAGAACTCAATATTGGAAAAGTGAAGTAGCGAGAATACTTTTCTTCTTTCTCTTTATAGTTTCTCTCTAGAGAGTTTGATTGAATTAAGTAAAAAATAATGAAGGAATGAGCTTTCTATTTATAGAAAAAGCGAGGGTGGCTCTTGGTCTTAACGAAGGGTCAAAATGACTCTTGGTAATATTGAAGAGACAACTACTATTTCATGAAGGGTAATTAACCTTGGAACAATCAAGAGGCGATTAACTCTTGGTAATATTGAAGGACAACTACTATTTACGAAGGGGTAATTACTATTGACGAAGGTAATTACTATTGAAGAAGGTAATTACTATTGACGAAAGTAAATACTATCGACGAAGGTAAATACTATTGACGAAAGTAAATACTATTGATGAGGGTAAATACTATTGACAAAGGTAAATACTATTGTGTGAGGTAATTACTACAAAAGGTAATTACTATTCACAAATGTAATTACTATTGACGAAGAGACTCTTAGATGATGACATATACGGCCCCCATAAAATAATCAAACTTACCACAAACGCCTCATAATGACTCTTTATATACATCAAGAATTGAATAAATATTACCACAAATTATTTTATTTTTAATCAACACATATTTAATCTTTCAATAATTATTAATCATTTATAACTTGTCGTCTCAATTAATAATATAACATATTATACGAGATGATCTTTGTGACAATAATTGAATCAATAATATAAGAGATATGATCGTGATTCTTCATGTAGCAATAATCGAGTATATAGCTAAGTGACACTATATCTCGACTTATGGTATGTCGAGTGCATTTCGACTCAATAGAATAACAAGCAATTTTTAGCTTGAAATCCTCATGAGCGCATTCGTGGATGTATGGCATCCTAGCTATCTTCTGGTCTTTCTCAACCAATTTCTTTAGTAGCTCAAGGACCTCATCCTTATAGTCACGAGCCTTATCAGTCATAAGCTCTTTCTCTTCGTGCTCTAACTCAAAGTCTGCCTCTGCAGATTCATTCGCCTCATAAAGGGCAGTTATCTCTTCAATCTAAGTCTCTACTACTGTGCGCAGATGCACATTCCTATCCAACACAGACATATACAATGCTCTCATTGCATCTGGAGGTGTCGGCTCCTGAGTAGGCACCACCGTATTAACCGATGTCACCTCTATTTCCTCCTCCACGTCTAGCATCTCGTTAAGGTATGATGTTAACCCCATGGTCTCCTTAGAGTATTCCTCCTCAGAGATGTACTCCTCAATGTCTGAGTCATCTAGTACAACTATCGGTACCTCCGCCACTGGCATTGGTACTATCTCAACTTAATTCACTGAATCCTCACTAATCATTTCCACGTTTCTAAACATCAAGCTATCGGTTGACATCTACAAACACATAACACGTTGATTAGTAAATAATACACAATAGTATAAGCACAAATCACATTTAATATCTTTAAGATTAATTTCCATCTTTTAATCCTTTCGATACTGAGTTATCTCAATACCTTATTAATTCAATGGACTTGAATTTCATTCCTCAGACTTTACCTTCCTTACGAGATTATTAGCCTAAGGTTTTCCCCCCTTTAAGTTTTATAACCTAAGGCTTTGATACCAACCTGTGACGCCCCCAAATTCGGGTATCTTTCAACCCGACATATGGTGCTCCACTGTACTAACATCCATACAATCATTCCATTGAAATACAACAAAACGAATGTAATTACTATCTTCTTATTCCAATCAAAGTAAAAATCCTTCCCAGGTTCATAAACCGGTTACATCGTTCATTATTCATAATGTATAATACATACAAACTTACTAAACTATTACACAATGCCTAAGCATCCATCTTAGCTTTGCCCTTATCTCTCTTGGCATTCACAGTACGTTCATCCTTAACTGCAGTTATATAATTCACGGAAGAAGTGAGCATGACAGCTCAGCAAGTTAAATCAATGATAACAGTAATACCAAATTCATGAATTATATAACAATTCCGACATAACTGAACAATAGTTATGAAGTATTATGAATCAATAATACTTTAACAGTTCATAACATCAATTCCCAAAGTATAGAATAGATTAGGAATTCTGAACCGGTCGATAGACCATGAACAGTAACTTTTAATTTTCATACTTAAAAAGGAGTCCACAGCAATAAGGTCGTTCATCCGATAACTTACGAGCACTTCTAGGCGACCAGCCTATAGTACTCTATGTTGATCAACACGCATTCATTAAACGTATTTACGTTTAATATTTTTGGCAAACTCGTGTGCCCATCGAATAATCGATGAAAAATACTTTTGTTTGTTCATAGACAAACCTTACCTTCACATCCGTACCAATCACTTGGCATAGGATAGCGTTAACATTTCTATATAGAAAGATATGAATCATAATCAATCTATATATTACGAATAGTCTTGCCGAATTAAAATTTGGCATCGACCCTTTCTTTAAAACAAGTCTTGCAATCCAGTTCAACGAATCACATAAAACTTGGCTAACATGGAAGTTAGACAAGCGTTAAGAAAACTTGTTTTTCAGCCTCTTCAAATAATTTAATCGACTGACCACAGCCTTTACAGAATCTACATGATAAATTCACATAACACATTGTAATTAGCTATCAAACAAATGTTCACATTGTTTCTACAAGCTTCTTTCTCTTCTATGTCTTAGTTAACTTAATATCAATAATAAAGTCAACTCGACTTTTTACCCTTCGTCTCGGCTTATTAACCAACTTACGTTATTAACCGGACTCTAACATTGTCGGCGAGGTACCAACGTTGTTCATCACTCATAACTCATTAACACGCATTCAGCTCCTAAGTTCAATACCATATATCTGAGTATAGGTAGTATAGGAATAGCTTTAATACACTTATGAAGTGTACATACATTACCCCTTTAGGTTCCTGAACAAATGAAGTTCAAAACCTAAGTCACTAACAACATTCTAAAACTTCATGCGGTGCAGCCGGCTATATCTTGATACTAGGCTGGTACGGCTACGCTGCTGATTAGCGATGTCGAGGCCTCGGTCATGACACAATTGCGTGCGTAATGCTGATGGCATCTTGGCGCCATTTAGCGATACTTCAACTTTATTGTGTCGTGACATTGTACATGAATTTAACTTATGTCTGGCGCCGAGACGCCAGACCTCAGTACCAGATTCCAACAAATTTTGAAAAACTTTGTGAAATTCTCGGGGCCATAACTTCTTCGTTATAAGCCTGATTTGGTCCGTTCAAAATCCTACACGTCATAAATAACATAATCTACGCATTCATATAAGAATTCAACACTTTCAAATCTGATAACTTAAAATTCACTATTGAGTTCATTTTTAGACGTTCGTAAATGTTAAAGAGCGTTCAATGCTCGTTTTCTTCGTTTTAAGTCGGAATCCGATGATTCTCAAACCCACAACTCTTAATCATCCTATCTCACGTGTTGACATTGAAAACCAACGTTTTCAAGTCTCACGATAACTTTTAACCTCTAATCCGGAATTCAACGTTTTCGATGTTTAACGTCTAATTACGTAAAATTCGCCATAACTTCGTTACTAGGGTTCTCTAAGCCAAAACACATGGAATACTCCATGGATTTCATATCTACATCCTAACCAAGCAAGATGCAAATATTAACGTATTGATGGAATTCAATCGTTTCTAAACGATCAATCTCAACAAACAATATTTTCATGGTTCAAAACTGTATTAAACCCTATGATTTTTATAATCTCATGACTTGTAGAGATTAAATCTATGATAAGCCATCATTAATCTCCTATACAAGACATATACTACCCATCTATGATTCTTCAAGATAAAAGAAAAATCAAAAAGAGATGGAGATGGAGATGAAAGGTAAGGATTATACCTTAAGAATCCTTGTGAAACTCTCTTGGAAAACTAGAAGATCAAGCTTCCAAAGTGTATGTTTTATAAGTCTAGCTCTTTTTCTCTCTCAAATAATCTAGGTTGGCAAATTTTAAAACTCCAAAATGAATCAACCTAGCTTTCTATTTATAGGAAATGAGAATGGAGGGTAATTTGGACAATGAACCATCACCTCCTTACTATTCACTCTTGGTCACCAAGTAAAATACTTGGTGACCAAGCCTTATTGTGACGCCCCCAAAATTAGGTATACATCACCCATCTTGGGTAGTCAGATACATGGTATAGAATTTAAATACAACTTACTAATATAAGCGTAGGTATACAATATGACATAAAGCGTGAGTTTGAATACAAATATTGTCTACTAGATATTATACAAACTCAAAAGGATTCCTCATTACAATTATTATCACACTATTTCACAGAATAGTGAGGACTACTAATGTTATCCTCTAGACCATTACTCCATTCCCCACTAAGTCCCAAATATATTCTCATTTCACGAAAAAAGCGGTGAAAGAAAGAAAGGTGAGCTCAACTAGCTCGATAAGAAATATTATGACTAAGATAATGCGAGAATAAATTATCATTAGCCTACAATGATGTTAAACGATAAAATATAATGAACATTAAGTTTAACTTCTGAATGAACCAAAGAATCCATTAAAAGAGTCAAGTAGAAAATAAAATCTACTATCTTTTATGATTTAAAAGGTTTTTCATCAACATTATAGGCGAGACTCACTTTAATAAATATTCCACATCATCGAATCACCCACGCACTTTTCTGACCAAAGATATTCTTGAGTATCACGACCACAATTATTCATGCACTACGGGCCAAGAATAGTTGTGTATTCATTAATAGTCATGATCATGCCAACAATCGTCCATCAATGCACTACTGACCATCGAGGATTTTTACCACATCATTTGTAACATTACGGTTACATGATTACACCGAATAGTCTCTGGTCATAATCATACCAAGTCCATCTATGCACTACAGAGCCCACGAGATGACTTTCAACATAATATAAACATGAGGATGATGACAATGATATAAGAATTCAATAAAACAAGTTCAAGAATTAATTTATCTAGGAACCAATAACATCCAAATCGACGACATTATCTTTGCTTTGTAGAGTAAAATTCAAGAATCTTGAGAAGAATATTTCCATGAAAGGATCTTTGGATGAAACACAAATATCAAGAATATTCCACTAATTTCATGGAGTATAGAAGTCAAAGTTTTAACCAATTGGGTATAATAAAGAATGGAATAACAAAAGAAATCACCATGCATGCGATAGACCAAGAGGCAAGTTATTCCAATGTAATAATAAATAACGGAACCAGTCCCACGTAAACCGCATGATGCAGGATATTCCAATAGAATAATAAAGAATGGAACCAGGTCGGCGTAAAACACACGAACATGGATGTTCCAACGAGAATAATAATAAAGATTTTAACCAGTCCTGTAAAACACACGATATGATATTCCAATGAATAATAATAATAAAAACGGAACCAGGTCCGGTATAAAACACACAGACAGGATGTTCCAACAGAATAATAGAAGAATGTCACCAAGTATAGGGTAAACCACGTATACAGGTTATTCCAATAGAATAATAAGCAATGGAATAACAACAGTTCTCTTCATGAATAAGAAAGAATAACACCCCTTACGAATTACAACAAATAATATTCCGTACCTTAGAAGAATCGAATATTGGAAAAGTGAAATGTGCGAATACTTTTCTTCTTTCTCTTTATAGTTTCTCTCTCTAGAGTTTCAAAGAATTAAGTAAGAAATAATGAAGGAATGAGCTTTCTATTTATAGAAAAAAGCGAGGGTGGCTCTTGGTCTTAACGAAGGGTCAAAATGACTCTTGGTAATATTGAAGAGACAACTACTATTTGCGAAGGGGTAATTAACCCTTGGAACACCGAAGAGGCAGTTAACTCTTGGTAATATTAAAGGGACAACTACTATTTACGAAGGGGTAATTACTATTGACGAAGGTAATTACTATTGAAGAAGGTAATTACTATTGACGAAAGTAAATACTATTGACGAAGGTAAATACTATTGACGAAAGTAAATACTATTGATGAGGGTAAATACTATTGACAAAGGTAAATACTATTGACGAAGGTAATTACTACAAAGGTAATTACTATTCACAAAGGTAATTACTATTGACGAAGGTAATTACTATTGACGAAGGTAATTACTATTGAAGAAGGTAATTACTATTGACGAAAGTAAATACTATTGACGAAGGTAAATACTATTGACGAAAGTAAATACTATTGACGAGGGTAAATACTATCGTGAAGGTAAATACTATTGACGAAAGGTAATTACTATTCACAAAGGTAATTACTATTGATTTAAGAGACTCTTAGATGATGACATATGGGCCCCCATAAAAAATAATCAAACTTACCACAAACGTCTCATAATGACTCTCTTTATATACATCAAGAATTGAATAAATATTACCACAAATCATTTTATTTTTAATCAACACATATTTAATCTTTCAACAATTATTAATCATTTATAACTTGTCGTCTCAATTAATAATATAACATATTATACGATGATGATCTTGTGACAATAATTGAATCAATAATATAAGAGATATGATACGCTGACAATTCTTGTAGAAGCAATAATTGAGTATAGCTAAGTGACTTCTTACGTGGCATCAATAATCAATACCGTGGTGTTACTACTTATCTGACCACGCGACATTCTTGTACTTTTACAACCGGGTAGTTCAAAAGTTTTAACGGTAACACCTCTGCCGTTATTTTTATATAGAAAGATAATTTTGTGGTTTTCTAACTACGACAATACTTAGTTAATGGGATCCACTTAATGATTCAAAGTCGTCGTATTTAATATTCCCAAGCAAAAGAATATTCCCACCAAACGAATATTTTATAACAACTTGCTTACTTTGCAAAATTTATAAATATTACCCACAACTATAACATTATATCAAATTTATTCCATAATATTCAAAAATAATATTTATAGAAAATTCATCTTTATTTATAAAAGCTGGGGTCTTACAACCTCCCTTCTTATGAAATTTAGCCCTCGAAATTAGGTGCGTGCACGGTATGTCGAAGAGGTAAGGATACCTTGATTTCATTTCAGATTCTAACTCCCAAGTCATTTCCTCAACATCGTGGTTCCTCCACAAAACTTTGACTTGAGGTATAACCTTGGAGCGTAGAATATGTTCCTTCTTATCCAAATTTGAGCAGAACCTCTTCATACGTCAAATCTTCCGCTATTTCGTCCGGTTCTTACTCAATAATATGGTTCGGTCTTTCACATATTTACGTAACATGGATATGTGAAAACGTTATGAACACGAGACATATTTGGCGATAAAGCGTAGTCTATAGGCCACAGCCCTCCTACTCGATCGAGGATTAAAATGGACCAGATGAATCGAGGATTAAGTTTTCCTCTCTTTCCAAATCTTGTAACTCCTTTCCATGGAGCAACTCTTAACAACACATGATCTCTCCTATATCGAATTCCATGTCCTTTCGATGAAGATCGGCATAACTCTTTTATCGATTTTGTGAGGTTTTTATACGTTGTCGGATCATTTGAATCTTTCCGTAGTCATACATACCAACTCCGGTCCCAACAACGTTGCTTCACCCACCTCATCCCAACATATCTTTGGAGAACGACACTTTCTTCCATACAACGCTTGAATGGAGCCATGCCAATACTTGCTTGATAAGCTGTTGTTGTAGGAAAACTCTACCAATGGTAAGAACTTGTCCTAACTCCCTTGAAATCAAGGACACAGAGTCTTAATAGATCTTCAAGAGTTTGAATAGTCCTCTCCATTGTCCGTCCGTGCGAGGATGATATGCCGAAAGCTAAATCGTAAGTCTGTGCCCATAGCTTTTTGCAAACTAACCCAAAATCGTGAAGTGAATCTTGGGTCTCGATCGAAAACTATGGATCTTAGGCATACCATGCGATCTTACAATCTTGTTTATGTACATCTGAGCAAGACGTTCAAGTGTATAAGTTTCTCGTGTCGGTAAGAAATGAGCGGACTTGGTCAATCTATCAACAATGACTCAAATCGCATCAATGCCTTGAGAAACCTTAGGAAGGCCGTGAACGAAATCCATGGTAATGTGCTCCCACTTCCATTCGGAATTTCAAGTGGTTGCAATGGACCTTTTGGTACTTGATGCTCCGCTTTAACTCATTGACAAGTTAGACACCTTGAGATAAACAGCGCTATCTCTCTTTCATATTGCTCCACCAAAATGTATGGCGAATATCATGATACATTTTGGTACTCCCGAGATGGATTGCAAATGGTGTGTTGTGCGCCTCCATCATGATATTATACTTTAAATCGGGTCGTTAGGAACACAAAGTCTGGAGTTGACTCAAGTATTCCTTCTTCATCGATTCTTGCTTCCTAAGATAGCACCTTCTTGCACTTTCTTCCTCATACGCATCGGCTCGAGTCTATAAGCTTGGCGACTTTAACTTTATCGATTAAAGTCGGTTCTACTCAGTATACTCGCTATCATCACATGCGTCCTGAGTCTTTAACTCTATCTCCATCCTTTGCAAGTCACACAAAATGGGCCTTTCGTTGACAATAACGCACTTTTCGTACTTGCATATGATCTTACACTCGATCGTCGGCTACCACGTTCGCTTTTCGGGATGATATTGGATGGTATGATCATAATCTTTCAACAGTTCAAGCCAACGTCGTTGTCGCATGTTGAGTTCCTTTTGAGTGAAGAAATATTTGAGGCTTTTATGATCCGTAAAGATCTCCACTTTCTCCCCATACAAGTAATGCCTCCAAATTTTAAATGCAAAGACAACAGCTGCCAACTCTAGATCATGAGTAGGATAATTCCTCTCATATTCTTTGAGTTGTCGCGAGGCATAAGCTATAACTTTTCCATGTTGCATGAGAACACATCCCAACCCTTTGCCCGAAGCATCACTTGTGTAGATGACAAATCCTCCCAAGGCAGGATGGTATTGTCGAGCAGTCTTGAAATAAGTCTCCTCTTGAGTTCTTGAAAACTCTTCTCACATTCTTCACTCCAACCGAACTTTGTATCTTTTCGAGTCAATTTGAGTCGATAGAGTAGCGATTAGAAAATCCTTCCACGAATCTCCGATAATAACCAAATTAAACCGAGAAAGCTACGTGCTTGGTCCATCGATTTAGGTTGTTCCCAGCTTTGAATAGCTTCAATCTTTCTTTGGGTCAACGGATATTCCACGACTTGATACCACGTGCCCAAGGAATGCTACTTCTTCAAGCCAGAACTCGCATTTCTTCAACTTGGCATAAAGCTTATATTCACGAAGCTTTTGGAGTGTCAGCCTCAAGTGTTGCTCATGATCTTCATGGCTTTTGGAATAAATAAGGATGTCATCAATAAAGACGACCACAAAGCTTTTGGAGCATTAGTCAATCCAAAGGACATGACTAGGAATTCATAATGCCCGTACCGAGTTCTAAAAGCCGTCTTTGGAATGTCAGCGGTTCTAATCTTCAATTGGTGATATCCGGAGCGAAGATCAATCTTTGAAAAGAATTTGGCTCCTTGCAACCCGGTCAAACAGTCATCAATACGTGGCAATGGATACCTATTTTTGATGGTGACATGATTCAACTCCCGATAATCAATACAAAGTCGCATACTCCCATCTTTCTTCTTCACGAATAGAACAGGAGCATTCCAAGGAGAAGTACTAGGACGAATAAAGCCAATGTCTAACAATTCACTGTAGTTGGGTCTTTAACTCCACGAGTTTAATAGAGCCATTCGATATGGGGCTTTGGAAATAGGTTTTGTCTTTAGGGTTCAAGGTCGATACAAAATTCAATTTCACGCTCTCGGGGGTAGGCCGGGGAGTTCTTGAGGAATACGTCGGAAATTTATTAACAATAGAAATATCGTTCAAAAGCGGCGTATTTTTTTGTTTAAATCATGACATGAGCTAAGAAAGCTTGACATCGTTTTCAATAAGCGAATAGCTTTATGGCTTGAGATGACCGTAATTGATTTTAATGGTTTGGTCGCTTGATTCACATAATAGGTTGGTTAGGAATATGAAAGCTAACAACCTTACGAAAATAATCAATTTTTGCATGATAAGTAGTTAACCAATCAATCCTTAGAATCACGTCAAATGCAAGTATTTTTAATGAAATAAGATCGACGGTAAATGTGAGGTGCACCGATTTGAACCAAACAAGACTTATAAGCGATTGGATGTAATGAAGGTTTCTCCCAACGGAGTTTCTACAGATAAGTCAAAGTCTAATTTCTCCTGAGTCAAAATTTAATCGATGGCGCAAGTAGGAGAAATAAAAGAATGGGTAGAACCGGTATCAAATAAAGTAAAGACTTCATTAGAGTTTATGATAAGCTTACCCGTGATGACCTCATTCGGGTTCCTTGCTCTCTAGGAGGTCACAACAAACGCGCTCCCTTGCACTTCTGGGTTTGACTTTTACGGGACTGACCTTTGGTGCCTCCATCCTAGTTGAATTTGTCTTGATGAAACGACAAAATCGAGCTAAGTGACCTTCTCTTCCACAATTATAACATGCTTTGACTGACATGGCGCGATTTGACCGATGTGTCCCTCTCCTCGCATTTGAAGCATATGATGGTGGTCTTTCTCGTTCCTTAACAACGGGTCTTTGGTCTTGGCGTCTTTCCATCATTGTTGAATCTCCTTTTCTTGAAATGTCCATTCTTATTATTTTGGCCCCGATTACCACCGAAGTGGTTACCATATCCGCTTTGTTGATTCCCTCCACGCTTGTTGTCACCGCTTGATAACTACTCTCGGGTATTATAATTTTGCCGGCCGCTCTCTTTTAGTTCGTTGACTGACGTTATCGCTCTCCACTAATCGAGCCCTATTTACAACATCCGAATACAAACACGGTTTATGAGAAATAAGATGTTGGCGTATCTCCGCTTCAAACCTCTTAAAAACATTCGCCGCCATTCTCTCTTCATTATCCACCAGTGGGGCGCAAAACCGTGATAACTCATAAATTTTCCCTCGTATTGCGACACGGTCATATTGTTTTGTTCCACTTGATAAACTCCACCTCCTTCATGTGGCGAATACTTTCGGGAAAGTATTTGTCGTTTAACGACTCTGGAACTTCTCCCAAGATATCTTGATCTGAAATTGTTGATCGTTTTCTGGAATTCCCACCAATGTCTGCCTCTCTCGCGCAACGACATAAAAGGCGGCAAAGGGAACCTTTTGCTCCTCGGAGCATCCCAAGACATCAAATATCTTGGTAATCTGCTTTATCCATGCTTCCGCCGTAGTGGTTTTGGCTCTCCCTTAAACTCCGGTGGTCCCAGCTCCTTGAATTGTTTAGCGGTGACCGCTGAGAGTTTTCCGTGTTTCCACCTACGTTTTGGGCGAGTCGCTCTCTCGCTTTGGTGTTGCATAAATTGCATAAAGCCTCACGAACATTTGATCATTCATCATTTGGTCGGTGTTGTTGTTTACATGAAATTGTCGCCTTCACGATGCACATTATCCTCGATTATTGATATGTGGTGAATCAACGATCGCTTTGTGCTCCATTCTTATTCTCAACATTCTCGGATGTCATTTTCGAGATCTTGCCACAAAACAAAAGGTTAATTGATATGTAACAAATTATCCCTATATTACGACCGACCCATAAAATAGCACATAAACTTAGGTAGGTCATACTAGCGAAGGTATTCCCGTCTCTCCCCTCCTAGTACTATTCTCACATCTTAGCCGGGATCATATCCTAAGCTCGATACCAACCGTGGCGCCCCCCAAAATTAGGTATACATCACCCATCTTGGGTAGTCGGATATGGTAGTGCAAATTTAAATACAACTTACTAATATAAGCGTAGTGTATACAATACGATATAAACGTGAGTTTGAATACAAATATTGTCTCTTTAGATATTATACAAACTCAAAAGGATTCCTCATTACAATTATTATCACACTATTTTTCACGAATAGTGAGGACTACTAATGCTATCCTCTCGACCATTACTCTCCGTTCCCAGACTAAATCCCGGCTATATTCTCATTTCACGAAAAAAGCGGTGAAAGAAAGGGTGAGCTCAACTAGCTCGATAAGAAAATATTATGACTAAGATAATGCGAGAATAAATTATCATTAGCTTCTGTGATGTTAAGCGATAAAATATAATGAACATCAAGTTTAACTACAACGAAACCAATGAATCCATTAAAAGAGTCAAGTAGAAAATAAAATCTACTATCTTTTATGATTTAAAAGGTTTTCATCACTATTATAGGCGAGACTCGACTTTAATAAATATTCCACATCATCGAATCACCCCATACTACTACTAAAGATATTCTTTAGTATCACGACCACAATTATTCATGCACTACGCGGGCGAGAATAGTTGTGTATTCATTAATGGTCATGATCATGCCAACAAGCGTCCATCAATGCACTTTCTGACCAATTGAGGATTTTTACCACATCATTTGTAACATTACGGTCATGATTACACCGAATAGTCTCTCGAGTCATAATCATACCAAGTCCATCTATGCACTACGAATACGAGATGACTTTCAACATAATATAAACATGAGGATGATGACAATGATATAAGAATTCAATAAAACAAGTTCAAGAATTAATTTATCTAGGAACCAATAACATCCAAACTATCGACATTATCTTTGCTTTGTAGAGTAAAATTCAAGAATCTTTGAGAAGAATATTTCCATGAAAGGATCTTTGGATGAAGCGCTTGAAATATCAAGAATATTCCACTAATTTCATGGAGTATAGAAGTCAAAGTTTTAACCAACTAGGTATAATAAAGAATGGAATAACAAAAGAAATCACCATGCATGCGATAGATCGCACAGAGCGCAAAAGTTATTCCAATGAGAATAATAAATAACGAAACCCGGTCCCATGTAAAACGCATGCAGACGGATATTCAACAGAATAATAAAGAATGGAACCGGTCCGGCGTAAAACACACAGACGGGATGTTCCAATGAATAATAATAAAGATTTTACCCGAATCCAGGTGTAAAACACACGATACATGATATTCCAACGTAATAATAATAAAAAGATTTTAACCCGGTCCGGTGTAAAACACACGAGCGTGATGTTCCAATGTAATAATAATAGAAGAATGTCACCAAGTATAGGGTAAACCACGCATTATCGAGTTATTCCAATGAATAATAATAAGCGAATGGAATAACAACAGTTCTCTTCATGAATAAGAAAGAATAACACCCCTTACGGGTATAACAAATAATATTCCGTACCTTAGAAGAATCAATATTGGAAAAGTGAAGTAGCGAATACTTTTCTTCTTTCTCTTTATAGTTTCTCTCTCTGAGTTTCGAAGAATTAAGTAAGAAATAATGAAGGAATGAGCTTTCTATTTATAGAAAAAGCGAGGGTGGCTCTTGGTCTTAACGAAGGGTCAAAATGACTCTTGGTAATATTGAAGAGACAACTACTATTTACTGCAAAGGGTAATTAACCCTTGGAACAATCAGAAGAAGCGATTAACTCTTGGTAATATTGAAGGGACAACTACTATTTGCGAAGGGTAATTACTATTGATGAAGGTAATTACTATTGACGAAGGTAATTACTATTGAAGAAGGTAATTACTATTGATTGAAAGTAAATACTATTGACGAAGGTAAATACTATTGATGAAAGTAAATACTATTGATGAGGGTAAATACTATTGACGAAGGTAAATACTATTGTGAAGAAGGTATTACTACAAAGGTAATTACTATTCACAAAGGTAATTACTATTGTGAAGAGACTCTTAGATGATGACATATGGGCCCCCATAAAATAATCAAACTTACCACAAACGTCTCATAATGGACTCTTTATATACATCAAGAATGAATAAATATTACCACAAATTATTTTATTTTTAATCAACACATATTTAATCTTTCAACAATTATTAATCATTTATAACTTGTCGTCTCAATTAATAATATAACATATTATACAGATGATACTGTGACAATAATTGAATTTATAATATAAGAGATATGATGCAGCAATTACTGTAGCAATAATTGAGTATAGCTAAGTGACACTATATCTCGACTTATGGTATGTCGAGTCTGCCCTGACTCAATAGAATAACAAGCAATTTTTAGCTTGAAATCCTCATGAGCGCATTCGTGGATGTATGGCATCCTAGCTATCTTCTGGTCTTTCTCAACCAATTTCTTTTGTAGCTCAAGGACCTCATCCTTATAGTCACGAGCCTTATCAGTCATAAGCTCTTTCTCTTCGTGCTTTGACTCAAAGTCTGCCTCTGCAGATTCATTCGCCTCATAAAGGGCAGTTATCTCTTCAATCTAAGTCTCTACAACTGTGCGCAGATGCACATTCCTATCCAACACAGACATATACAATGCTCTCATTGCATCTGGAGGTGTCGGCTCTTGAGTAAGCACCACCGTATTAACCGATGTCACCTCTATTTCCTCCTCCACGTCTAGCATCTCGTTAAGGTATGATGTTAACCCCATGGTCTCCTTAGAGTATTCCTCCTCAGAGATGTACTCCATTCCTCAGACTTTACATTCCTTACGAGATTATTAGCCTAAGGTTCCCCCCCCCCCCTTAAGTTTTATAACCTAAGGCTTTGATACCAACCTGTGACGCCCCCAAATTCGGGTATCTTTCAACCCGACATATGGTGCTCCACTGTACTAACATCCATACAATCATTCCATTGAAATACAACAAAACGAATGTAATTACTATCTTCTTATTACAATCAAAGTAAAAATCCTTCCCAGGTTCATAAACCGGTTACATCGTTCATTATTCATAATGTATAATACATACAAACTTACTAAACTATTACACAATGCCTAAGCATCCATCTTAGCTTTGCCCTTATCTCTCTTGGCATTCACAGTACGTTCATCCTTAACTGCAGTTATATAATTCACGGAAGAAGTGAGCATGACAGCTCAGCAAGTTAAATCAATGATAACAGTAATACCACATTCATGAATTATATAACAATTCCCGCATAATCTGAACAATAGTTATGAGTATTATGAATCGATAATACTTTAACGATTCATAACATCAATTCCCAAAGTATAGAATAGATTAGGAATTACGAACCAAATTCGATAGACCATGAGCGATAACTTTTAATTTTCATACTTAAAAAGGAGTCCACAAACAATAAGGTCGTTCATCCGATAACTTACGAGCACTTCTAAGCGATCGACTATATAGTACTCTATGTTGATCAACACGCATTCATTAAACGTATTTACGTTTAATATTTTTTAACAAACTTCGTGTGCCCATCGAATAATCGATGAAAAATACTTTTGTTTGTTCATAGACAAACCTTACCTTCACATCCGTACCAATCACTTGGCATAGGATAAGCGTTAACATTTCTATATAGAAAGATATGAATCATAATCAATCTATATATTACGAATAGTCTTCTTAGAATTAAAATTTGGCATCGACCCTTTCTTTAAAACAAGTCTTGCAATCCGATTCAACGAATCACATAAAACTTGGCTAACATGGAAGTTAGACAAGCGTTAAGAAAACTTGTTTTTTCACCTCTTCAAATAATTTAATCGATGACCACATTACCTTTACGAGAATCTACGCATGATAAATTCACATAACACATTGTAATTAGCTATCAAACAAATGTTCACATTGTTTCTACAAGCTTCTTTCTCTTCTATGTCTTAGTTAACTTAATATCAATAATAAAGTCAACTCGACTTTTTTACCCTTCGTCTCGGCTTATTAACCAACTTACGTTATTAACCTGGGACTCTAACATTGTCGGCGAGGTACCAACGTTGTTCATCACTCATAACTTTCATTAACACGCATTCACTTCCTAAGTTCAATACCATATATCCCGAGTATAGGTAGTATAGGAATAGCTTTAATACACTTATGAAGTGTACATACATTACCCCTTTAGGTTCCTGAACAAATGAAGTTCAAAACCTAAGTCACTAACAACATTCTAAAACTCATGTTGAATGGCGGCCTATCTTGATACTAGATTAGACATGACTACTGCCATTTCAGGTTAGCGATGTCGAGGGCCTCGATCAGCGATGTGATTGCGGTATGTAAACGATGTAATTCTTGGCGCCATTTAGCAGTACTCAACTTTATTGTTAATAAGTTTGTGCTGTACGGAATTTAACTTACTATGTCAAGCGCCGAGGCGCGGACCTCGATGCAATTCCAACAAATTTTGAAAAACTTTGTGAAATTCTCGGGGCCATAACTTCTTCGTTATAAGCCTGATTTGGTCCGTTCAAAATCCTACACGTCATAAATAACATAATCTACGCATTCATATAAGAATTCAACACTTTCAAATCTGATAACTTAAAATTCACTATTGAGTTCATTTTTAGATGTTCGTAAACGTTAAAGAGCGTTCAATGCTCGTTTTCTTCGTTTTAAGTCGGAATCCGATGATTCTCAAACCCACAACTCTTAATCATCCTTTCTCACGTGTTGACATTGAAAACCAACGTTTTCAAGTCTCACGATAACTTTTAACCTCTAATCCGGAATTCAACGTTTTCGATGTTTAACGTCTAATTACGTAAAATTCGCCATAACTTCGTTACTAGGGTTCTCTAAGCCAAAACACATGGAATACTCCATGGATTTCATATCTACATCCTAACCAAGCAAGATGCAAATATTAACGTATTGATGGAATTCAATCGTTTCTAAACGATCAATCTCAACAAACAATATTTTCATGGTTCAAAACTGTATTAAACCCTATGATTTTTATAATCTCATGACTTGTAGAGATTAAATCTATGATAAGCCATCATTAATCTCCTATACAAGACATATACTACCCATCTATGATTCTTCAAGATAAAAGAAAAATCAAAAAGAGATGGAGATGGAGATGAAAGGTAAGGATTATACCTTAAGAATCCTTGTGAAACTCTCTTGGAAAACTAGAAGATCAAGCTTCCAAAGTGTATGTTTTATAAGTCTAGCTCTTTTTTCTCTCAAATAATCTAGGTTGGCAAATTTTAAAACTCCAAAATGAATCAACCTAGCTTTCTATTTATAGGAAATGAGAATGGAGGGTAATTTGGACAATGAACCATCACCTCCTTACTATTCACTCTTGGTCACCAAGTAAAATACTTGGTGACCAAGCCTTATTGTGACGCCCCCAAAATTAGGTATACATCACCCATCTTGGGTAGTCAGATACATGGTATAGAATTTAAATACAACTTACTAATATAACTGTCGTGTATAATACGACATAAACTGTGAGTTTGAATACAAATATTGTCTACTAGATATTATACAAACTCAAAAGGATTCCTCATTACAATTATTATCACACTATTTCACAGAATAGTGAGGACTACTAATGTTATCCTCTGGACCATTACTCCATTCCCCGACTCGTCCCAGCTATATTCTCATTTCCTGAAAAAAACAGTGAAAGAAAGGGTGAGCTCAACTAGCTCAGTAAGAAATATTATGACTACGATAATGCAGAATAAATTATCATTAGCTTCTGTGATGTTAAACCGATAAAATATAATGAACATCAAGTTTAACTACAAATGAAACCAAAGATCCATTAAAAGAGTCAAGTAGAAAATAAAATCTACTATCTTTTATGATTTAAAAGGTTTTCATCATTTGTTATAGTTTGAGACTCGACTTTAATAAATATTCCACATCATCGAATCACCCCTACACTTTTCTGACGAAAGATATTCTTGAGTATCACGACCACAATTATTCATGCACTACGGGCCAAGAATAGTTGTGTATTCATTAATGGTCATGATCATGCCAACAATCGTCCATCAATGCACTTCTGACCACCGAGAGATTTTTACCACATCATTTGTAACATTACGGTCCATGATTACACCGAATAGTCTCTGGTCATAATCATACCAAGTCCATCTATGCACTACAGAATACGATGACTTTCAACATAATATAAACATGAGGATGATGACAATGATATAAGAATTCAATAAAACAAGTTCAAGAATTAATTTATCTAGGAACCAATAACATCCAAATCTCGACATTATCTTTGCTTTGTAGAGTAAAATTCAAGAATCTTGAGAAGAATATTTCCATGAAAGGATCTTTGGATGAAGCCTTGAATATCAAGAATATTCCACTAATTTCATGGAGTATAGAAGTCAAAGTTTTAACCAATTTGGGTATAATAAAGAATGGAATAACAAAAGAAATCACCATGCATGCGATAGATCTTGACAGCGAA
The DNA here is from genome assembly GCA_020205615.1 of Panax quinquefolius. Lineage (NCBI taxonomy): Eukaryota > Viridiplantae > Streptophyta > Magnoliopsida > Apiales > Araliaceae > Panax > Panax quinquefolius. The sequence continues at coordinate 456,036 of JAINUW010000713.1, read as the reverse complement.
GTTATTCCAATGAATAATAAATAACGGAACCAGTCCTACGTAAACCGCACGAGACGGGATATTCCAATGAATAATAAAGAATGGAACCAGTCCGGCGTAAAACACACGCAGAGCGTGATGTTCCAATGAATAATAATAATAAAGATTTTAACCAGTCCTGTGTAAACACACGACGTGGATATTCCAACGAGAATAATAATAAAGATTTTAACCAGTCCGGTGTAAAACACATGAGCAGGATGTTCCAACGAGAATAATAGAAGAATGTCACCAAGTATAGGGTAAACCACGTTATACGAGTTATTCCAATGAGAATAATAAGCGATGGAATAACAACAGTTCTCTTCATGAATAAGAAAGAATAACACCCTTACGAATACAACAAAATAATATTCCGTACCTTAGAAGAATTGAATATTGGAAAAGTGAAGTAGCGAGAATACTTTTCTTCTTTCTCTCTATAGTTTCTCTCTCGAGAGTTTGAAAGAATTAAGTAAGAAATAATGAAGGAATGAGCTTTCTATTTATAGAAAAAGCGAGGGTGGCTCTTGGTCTTAACGAAGGTCAAAATGACTCTTGGTAATATTGAAGAGACAACTACTATTTGCGAAGGGGTAATTAACCCTTGGAACACCGAAGAGGCAGTTAACTCTTGGTAATATTGAAGGGACAACTACTATTTGCGAAGGTGTAATTACTATTGACGAAGGTAATTACTATTGAAGAATGTAATTACTAATGACTAAAGTAAATACTATTGACGAAGGTAAATACTATTGACGAAAGTAAATACTATTGACGAGGGTAAATACTATTGACGAAGGTAAATACTATTGACGAAGGTAATTACTACAAAGGTAATTACTATTCACAAAGGTAATTACTATTGACGAAGAGACTCTTAGATGATGACATATATTTATTAAAATAATCAAACTTACCACAAACGTCTCATAATGAGACTCTTTATATACATCAAGGATTGAATAAATATTACCACAAATCATTTTATTTTTAATCAACACATATTTAATCTTTCAACAATTATTAATCATTTATAACTTGTCGTCTCAATTAATAATATAACATATTATCTGAGATGATCTTGTGACAATAATTGAATCAATAATATAAGAGATATGATGCGTGAATTCTTGTATAGCAATAATTGAGTATAACTAAGTGACTTCTCACGTAAGCATCAATAATCAATACCATGTGCTACTTATCAACCAATGCCAGACATATTCTTTGTACTTTTATCACCGGGTAGTTCAACAGGTTTAATTGCGGTAACACCTCAAAATCGTTATTTTTATAGAAAGATAATTTTGTCGTTTTCTAACTACGACAATACTTCCGTTAGGGGTCCACCAATGATTGAGTAGTCGTATTTAATATTCCCCAGATAAAAGAATATTCCACGACCAAACAAATATTTTATAACAACTTGCTTACTTTGCAAAATTTATAAATATTACCCACAACTATAACATTATATCAAATTTATTCCATAATATTCAAAAATAATATTTATAGAAAATTCATCTTTATTTATAAAAGTTGGGGTCTTACACTTATGCTTGGCTTCCACTCGAAGTAGCCGGCCCACCACTTGCAAAGTGACATCCCATGGGTTGTCCCATGGGTTTTACCCATTCGGTGACCCACCGGATCGATCCACGGTTCGGTTTAAATGAATTGGGCTTAACTAAATAAATATTGGGCCTTGACTTGGGCTCAACTCACTAATCTCCTTGGGCTTAGTCATTTAATAATTGGACTAATAGAAATCCAACTCAAATGACTTATTCATTAAGACTTAATCTTAATTACATAATCGATTAAGTATTCTACACGTCTGAATTCACGTATTCTTTCCAGTATACTACTGCGTCTGATAATCGTATTGTACTTTGTATTTACTCAATGTATTATACATAGATACTAAATACTATCATACTTGTATAACACTCGCATTAACCTTAACACAATTCCTTCTACGCATATTATTTCTTTCTCGGAAATCAATATACTCAACCCTTAGGTTTTAAGTCTGCAGGCGAAAACTGCGTTTGTCATAAATGAAATATTATAAGATATTTCATCTTATCACGATATTCCATCATTACGCGTTTCTCGGAATTTCAAAATAATTTCTCGAACAGAAATGGATGAATAGTGTTTTTACGGAAATTTCTCGAAAAACAGTTATTTTCGTCTTGGAAATTCCAAACAAATAATTCTAGCACGAAGCCAGAATACTAACCACGTTAGCACATTCTAGGTCATAGAATGACCTTCACATAGCTTACTCACATAATAATCAATTAAATTCATTTAATTCACATAATCAAATAAAAATTTAATTGTCATAAAAATCCGATTTTCTCGGGCGTTACACCAAGTACATGAACAACGAATGTCTATTCATGTCATTTAAGAACAAGCATTGAAAATTGTTCATGGGGAACATTCTGGTAGTCTTGGACGTGGTCGTGGTGCCGCGCGTGGAAGGGGACGTGAACGTTATAGACAAGGTATGAACAAAGCTCTTATTGAATACTATTATTGTCATGATTTTGGTCACTTTCAGAATGAGTGTCCAAAGAAACACAAGGAGCTCAACTACGAGAAGGATTTCAAAGCTCATTTTACAGAGACGGCAGAGACGGAAGAACTTCTACTCATGACCTACATTAATGATGATCGATCTGATGAAGAAATTATTTGGTTCCTGGACTCTAGTTGCAGCAATCACATGTGTGGAAGGAAAGAGCTATTTTCGCACCTTGATGAGACCTTCCGCAAATCTGTTAAACTTGGCAACAATTCAAGTCTTCAAATGATGGGGAAATGACAAATAAACATGCAAGTCAACAACCTTGCACACATTGCCACAGAGGTATTTTACGTACCTGATTTGAAAAATAATCTTTTAAGTATCGGCCAATTGCAGGAGAAGGGATTAGATATCCTAATTCAACACAACCAGTGCAAAGTATTTCATCTAGAGAAAGGACTCATCATTGCAACCACTATGTCACACAATCGTATGTTTGTTATTTGAGCCACTATCGCCCCATCAGATCAACCAGATCAGTCATGTTTTCATACTTCTTCTCAAAGTTTAGATCATTTATGGCATTGTCGTTATGGGCATTTGAGTCTTGGTGGCCTCAAAACACTTTATCACAAACAGATGGTGAAAGGTTTGCCACAATTGAAGAGTCCCAGTCTTTTCTGTGAAGATTGTTTAATAGGTAAACAACACAGAAATCCTTTTCCACAAAAAAGCACTTGGAGATCCTCACAAATTCTTCAACTTGTTCATGCCGATATTTGTGGGCCTATTTCTCCAATATCCAACAACAACAAAAGGTATTTCTTGACCTTTATTGATGATTTTAGTCGAAAAACCTAGGTATTTTTCTTGACAGAAAAATCAGAGGCTTTTGAAGTATTCAAGCTTTTCAAAACTAAGGTTGAAACAGCCAAGAACACATCCATTCAAGGTCTACTTACAGATAGGGGTGGAGAGTTTAATTCCAATGAATTTACTGAGTTTTGCATGACCAACGACATTCAACGTCAATCGATCGCAAATTTTATACTCCTCAACAAAATGGAGTACGGGAGCGTAAGAATCGCATTTCGATCATGGAGATGGTTAAGTAGTATGCTTTCATACAAACAAGTGCCTAAGACCTTACAAATTTGAGGCGATGAAATTAAGCGATACATGTTCTCAATCGAAGTCCCACATTTGCAGTGCTAAATCAAACACCAGAGGAGGCATGAAGTGGCACTAAACCCACGGTTAATCACTTTCGCATATTTGGATGTCTCGCTTATGCTCATATTCTAGATGTCAAACGCACAAAGTTGGATGACAAGAGTTTGAAGTGTGTCCTTCTAGGTGTTAGCGAGGAATCCAAGGCGTATCGATTGTATGACCCCTTATCAAATAAAATTGTAATAAGCCGCGACGTTATTTTCAATGAAGATGGATACTGGCCTTGGACAGATACACATGGTGCTACTTTTCATGCTTCACTTGATTTGGAGGAAGAACATACGGATTCATTTGATTCGAATATTGCTGAAAATACAACGCCTCCTGCCTCCGAAAATCCGATTTTTGAAGTTGACCAAGATACTCCTCCAACTCTTGCTCACTCACCTGAACATGCAATAGTCCATTCACCTGATCATGTAGCAGCCAGACGAACTCGCCATCCACCACTTTGGATGCATGATTATGATAGTGGTGCTAGTCTTTTAGAGGAAGAACAATATGATAACTTTGCTATATTCATTGATGAAGATCCTCTAATTTTTTCTAATGCAGTTCTTAGTGACAAATGGAAACTTGCCATGGATGCCTGATGAATGGGTAATATACCCATGAATTGGATACATTCGGGCTTAATTTATTGTTGTTCTCAAGTCTTTTAGAATAGTTTTTAAGTGTTTGTGTCTATTCATGCATGTTTTATGTTGTTTTGTAGGAATTGGGACAAAAGTTACTTGGATCGACGTTCGGGGTGGCTAGATTCGCGTTTTCGGCTTGCCATTTACACAACAGTCACTTCAGAGCCAATTTGAGTATTGCTCCGGACCTTATTTTGAAAACCTTAAAGAATGAAAGTTGTAGATCTACGTCTCCTCTTTCCGGATCATCTTGAATCATCGAAATCGCTGTTCAGACGAAGAAGTTATGGCCATTTTTCCAAAGGACGTCGGAGTAGAAAATGTCAAAACATGTGGCAACGCCGGGGCACCCAAAATAGGCCTATGCCCAGTGGCAAGGCAATTTGAAAGCGAGGAATGCGAGAGGTGCCTAGCCATTGGGGCGCAGGGAAGAGTTGGTTGGGCTTGGACGCGTTTTTGGGCGAATTTTGACACCTTTGTGACTCCAAATTGGATTGGGTTTGTTCCTAAGCTAAAAATTGGACTTGTAACTTATAAATACATGATGTAAGGCATAAAATAAAGAGAGAATACATAGATTAGACTAGATTAAACACTCCATTAAATTAGAATCTAAACCCTAGTTCTTAATTAGCCATTGAAGATTGAAGCAAATTGAAGAACATCAAGATCAAGAAGCGAGAGCAAGAAGCGAGCAGCAAGTGGGGGAGCATCAGTTTGGCGACAACAGTTCTATTCTCTTCTCTTATCATACTTTTATCTTTTAATGTCTATTCAGGTTGTGGATTCTTGGTTTTAATTCATTAATTATGAACTAACTCTTTTATTAAGATTTCAATTGAACCTTTTATGTCTATAAATTAGTTATTTAATTTATTCCAATTATTTGTGTCAAAGTGAGTTGTTTATCTTGCCTTATGATTATTGATTAATTATCTGATCAGTAATTACCTTGTTACTCTAGAAGGAATTGGGAAAGGAATTTTAGGGTTAGAACTGGGCATGATATCATGTGACTTAGTTATTTGCACAGTGAATAATTAGGTTTGTGAATAGAATGAGAATATCTATTTGCCGCATGTAACACATAAGGAATTGGGATTGTAGTGAGTTTAATTCAATTGTTTTGCAGAGGGATATAGCAAAATTAACTTGGATTAAATAGAAGGCAAAGGATCACTTGAGAAAGGGCTTTTGGCATTTGAGAATTCTTGTTAACAATTCAGTAAACATAATAATTAGAATAGTTGAATAATTGATTTATAATTCATAATTGGGGATATTGGAGTCTTAATTCTTATTTATCTGAATTCCATCAATTCTTAGTTGTTTATTTGCTTTCTTTTAGAATAATCTTTTTGTTTTGTTTAATTTAGTTTTCTTAAATCTAGAAATCACAATTATTGGTTGTTTAAATAAAATTGATTTGGTTAAGAGTTAGTATTTGGTAATTTTTATTAAATAATTCCTCGTGGGAACGACACTCTACTTTCACTTTATTACTTGTTGACCGTGTATACTTGTACGAATTCATTGATTGCGAAATCGATCAACAATGCCGAGATTGCTGCCATTTGGAAAAACAATACTTGGGAGTTGACAGACCTACCCGAAGGAGCAAAAACAATTGGAGTAAAGTGGGTGTATAAGACAAAGTTGAATGAGCATGGCGAAATAGACAAATACAAGGCACGAATCGTTGCCAAAGGCTACACCCAACAATACAACATTGATTATTCTGAAGTCTTTGCTTCGGTAGCCCGTTTAGACACTATTCGGCTTATCCTTGCCATCGCAGCTCAAGAAGTATGGCCACTTTATCAATTTGATGTAAAATCACTTCCACAAGCGCGCCATCGCAATTTCAAGAAGTATGGCCACTTTATCAATTTGATGTAAAATCCGCTTTTTCTTCATGGAGAACTTGACGAGGAGGTATATGTTGATCAACCACATGAAGTTAGAGTGCGAGAACCAAAGTGTATCGACTTCCTGGCGTTGTATGGTTTGAAGCAGCGCCACGGGCATGGTATAGGTTTTTCAATTCATTTATTAATAAAAGTATTAATTTATTAAAGGCTTTAATTATCACCTTTTATTATATGTGATAAACCCATAGTTTGATGAGTGCTTTTAGAATAATGATGATAAGATCATTGAGATCTTTCTTAGAAAGCTTAAAACTAAAATAGTTCATGAATTTATATGGCTCGCTAAGGAATACCTAATGGAGTCTTATTTATTGGCGATGATATTTCTATGTTGATAGTAGTCTAGTGATCCTCTTTTAAGCGTTCCATGATCTGTTATACTTTGACTTATTCATCTTAAGACCCTTAGTGGTATTTGGGTAAAATAAGTTGTATTTTACTTGGCTTCGAGGAAGTCACTTGGCAGCCATGATATTATTTCTTTTTATGTCGAAAATACATATAATTAAATAAAATAAGACTTGGCCAGTAATGCTACCGATAATAATGCACCCCTGGGTTTTGACCTTTTTGGTTCAAGAATATAGTATTACATATGTGCATGCTTATACTATATATATTATATATTATGCAAACACACTTTATCACTTCTTGCCAAAGATCGATTTGCGCCGCTTTAGCATATGATGTAAAGGAGAGGAATGGCGTTAAATGTATTTCTTGTTTCAGAAATGAGGACTGATATAGATGCTCAGGATATCTAAGGAGCTCTTTTGATCTAGAATGACGGAAGTGACACTCTGATTATATATAAAAGTCCTTAACATTATCGATTTGAAGGATAACGAGGTTTTGTCATGGATGGAGTGTTGAGCGAAGATTTCGTCTGCAATTTCGCTCAGGACTCCTTTCACAATTGTTGGACTTTCCACAAGCTTAGATATGTCGGCTTTATCTGATTTGTAACTATCGTATTGAAAAATGTGAGAGTCACTTTCGAACCAAGAAAGACCAGAATGCTGCTGGTAGGGATTTCTTGCGTAGCTAAACCAAAGGTAAATAGCTTTGGTTAAAGTGTAATCTATGTGGAATGGAAAGTGTATCGACTTCACAAGGCGTTGTATGGTTTGAAGCAAGCGCCACGGGCATGGTATAGGAAAATCGAAGCCTATTTTTTGAAAGAAGGTTTTACAAAATGTCCATATGAACACACCTTGTTTTTCAAGCACACCTCTGCTGGTAAGATCTTACTTGTGTGTTTATATGTCGATGACCTTATCTTCACTGGCAATGATGACTCTATGTTCAATTCTTTTAAACGTTCCATGATGCAAGAATTTGACATGACTGATTTGGGTAAAATGAGGTTTTTCTTGGCTTGGAAGTATTGCAACAGGACAATGGTATTTCTTTTATGTCAACAAAAGTATGCTCGTGAAATCCTAGAGAGATTTCATATGGCTGATTGCAACTCAGTCCACAATCCAATTGTATCTGGATCAAAATTGATGAAGGATCTCTCGGGTGAGCATGTGGTCAACACTTTGTATCAACAACTCGTAGGGAGCTTGATGTATCTCACCTACACCAGGCCAGATCTTATGTTCGTTGTTAGCCTTCTGAGTCGCTATATGTCTCATCCTACTACACTACATCTCCAAGCAGCTAAACGTGTGTTACGGTATATCAAAGGAACTATTGAATGTGGAGTGTTTTATCACCAGGGAGGGAATCATCAGCTTGTAGGGTATTCCGATAGTGATTATGCAGGGGATGTTGATGATAGGAATAGCACATCTGGTTCTTTATTTTTATTAAGCTCGGGTGCAGTCTCTTGGTCCTCTCGCAAGCAACCAATTGTCACTCTTTCAACTACTGAAGCCGAGTTCGTTGCTGCTGCCTCTTGTGCATGTCAGGCTGTATGGTTACGAAGGATGATGGAACAACTTTGTCATGAACAACATTCCGCAACTGTGATTTATTGTGACAATATCTCAACAATTAAGCTTTCTCGCAATCCAGTTATGCACGGTCGGAGTAAGCATATTGATGTTCGTTTTCATTTTTTGCGTGACCTCACTCGAGATGAAGTAGTCAAGCTGGAATACTGTCAAACTCAAGAACAATTGGCAGATCTTATGACCAAGCCACTAAAGCAGGATGCTTTTGAGAGAATGCGGGCATTGATGGGTGTTTCAAGGATCGAGAATAAACCGATCGTGGTCGGGTTTAAGGGAGGTTTGTTGCAGTAGTTTTAGAAGTAGATTTAGTTTTGAATTCTGTTAATAAGTTCCTATTGTTTAGGAAGTTGATTTTATCTTTAACGTGATCTCTATTATTTAGGGAGTTTAAATGCAGTATTTTTCTTATCTCTAATTTCTGTTACTGTAAGGCTATAAATAGCCCCATCTATATGAAATAATATCATTGAGTTTTTCTCTCAGTTTGATAACTTTGTTTTACCAATATTAACAGGGTCTACCATATACTAATATATCAAAGACATTATTAGACTCGAGTAACGTTGGAAAACATTGTGCAGATTTATTGTTAGAATTCATAAATTATTTTTAATTGCATAACTTTTATCTAAGATTTGTAATCTCCAAAATAATTAAGTGGTCATAATTAATGGACCAACGGAGTGATTCTATGTACCAACGGAATTAACTCACTTGTATATGTATGTTAAGAAATGTTAAATATATGTAGATTTTATGGTGATAAATATGTATATAGTGTAGTGAAAAAGATTTAATTAGATAAATTTGGAATTTGGAATGATTATATTTTTTATATTCGATGTATAATATTAAAATTGTAAATGTATGTGCTGATAAAGTTAAAATGTATTAATTTTTAAATTTTTTTATATTTAATATGAAAAAGAGAGAGGAAAAAGAATTTGATATTAAAAAATGAAGTGAATAAAATAAAAAATGCAAGATCAACTCGATTGAGTCATTCAATTCTATGTATAGGAATTTATTGATGTGTATCAAAACTTATGTCATGCCGTATTCTTGTTTGGTTTTTGTAATAAAAGCTTACCTCACCAAAAAGCACCTATATTTGGCCCGAAATCAGCGAATCATTCACCTTCCTTTATTCTCCTCCTTCCTATATAGCTGACCACTGAGTTCACTTTTCTAAACCCCACAGTGAGAGAAAGAGAGAAATGGGTAAATCACCAGAGGAAGAGCACCCACATAAGGCTTTTGGTTTTGCTGCTAGGGATTCTTCTGGGATACTTTCTCCCTTCAATTTCTCTCGCAGGTATATATCATTTATCACACATAGAAATGCACAGAAGACACTTCACCATTTTAATTTCATAAAAAAAAACTAAAGAGGAAAAGAAACACCCAATTCTGTAATCTGTCTTATGGGTCACCCATATTATATGTATCTGCCTGCCTTTTCTTTTCATGTATATATAAATATAGTGCGTTTGTGGTGCATATCACTTATTTTATATTATTTCATCACCGTGATGATTTGGTCCGTCGTTATTGAACACATAAGTTTATATGTTATGACTAAGTAGTCCCTCGTCCATTGCTAAAGGTGGTGAACAAGAATATTAAATAAAGTTGATCATCTCCGTGTGTGTGTGTATATATATATACACGTGAGTGTATCTATAACAAATGGTGGCTACAGGCTTGACAGTCATGATTTAAAAATGCACCTCTCTAACGCAACAGTGTTGCGATAGTTAGTATCAGATCTATAAATGGATGATATAGATATGTTGGCTATTGTTACGGATCAACGCCCTGTATATGTGTGTTAATATGTATGTATAATATTGGAAACTGTTATGTCCACAATTATTTTTTTATGTCCTTAATCAGTGGAGGGATCCATCACCCATATTCTTTGTGCAAATATTTTAAAATGCTTGTGGAAATATATTCCCATTATAGTGTTGTATGCCTTGTATAAGGTATTTGGGTGTGTTGATTAACAAGGTTCTGCAGAGTGTGGTGGAGAATGAAATCTGTTTTGAAATGATTTCATGATATTATGAAATCTTTAGATTTCCCTGTAATTTTTATTTGGATGATAGAATTAGTTTTTACAATATCAATATGGTTTATGTTTACATAGAAAAGTCAAATAGAATAATAATATTATTGATGTGGCTGGTCATGTGGTCTAGTGTAATTATTTAAAAGTATTATGCTGTATTGTATTAAAGTCAAAGCGAAAATCCAATTGCAAAGGTTGTTCTTTGACCCCATGTAGCTTGCAAGACTTAAATAGATTAGTGGTTTTGTCATTTATAAGACAAATCAAGAAGTATATTTTTCATCTACTCTGGTCACCTTAATTAATCAAGATATGATAATCCACAATTTGGACCTATCTAGTTATAAATTTATTCTCCATGTCAAACGATTTGATAGTTGAACCTAGACTAATACACATGTTATTCAGTTCTACAGTCTTCTTTTTTTGTTGTTTTAATAGGGACGGTTGAATTGATTAATTTAGCCAATGCATTGCTTGATTAGTATTTTCATGAAAATTGTCTTAATTTTCTGATTTTCTTTAACAATTTAATTTTCTTTCTGGCAGAGAAAATGGCGATGATGACGTGACAATCAAAATACAATACTGTGGGGTTTGCCACTCTGACCTGCACACTGCAAAAAATGAATGGGGATTTACAAATTACCCTATTGTTCCAGGGTATGACTTCTCTATAATCTCAGTTTCTATTTTTGAACATGTATTGTTTTCATAGAAGGTGGTTGTGATTTGGTATGTAATTAGTCCCATGTTTTTCTGGTTTAGATATCTTTTATGATATGTCCTGCAACAAGTTTCACTGAATCAACCCGAAAACAACATCTTTTTATATGTATGCAACATTTTCTGTAGCAAATATTGAATGCATTTAAATTTTTGTATATGAATGCAACCTTTTCTGTAGCAAATATCAAATGCATTTCGGGGTCTATTTGGTGCAAATTTTTTTTTTTTTTTTTTTTTTTTTTGGGGGGGGTAGCATTTTTGATCTTTCATTTGTCTTGAAACTGCTGTTTTGATTAACTTATCAAAAAAAATAAAGATGAAAAAATAAAGAAAAGAAAGGAAGATCGAATGCTGTAATGACAATGATGTTATATTTGCGGTCAATCTTTTTGAGCAAAAGAGTTTGCACTTGTTGGGTGTTTATTGTATTTTGGTTTGAATAATATCTGATTCTTATCCTGTTTACTCATTAATTTTTTTCCCAGTGTAGCACCAGATTTTTTTTCTAAATATTTTGTTGCTTGCATTTCCAGTTCTGCTTTCTATCCTTTTGTTACTTTTATCTTGATTGAAATTTTTTGCCAATTTGATCTCTAGCTAGTGATTCGCTTTTTGTTGAAAGCTGGTTTATTTTGAATCCAAAATTATACTAGTTAGATGATGATATTTTGTTTTGAGTTATTTGAAACTTTCAATATAATAACCACACTATGTTTACCTATTAAAATGAATCCATGATATTTGAGCCCCAATATCTTGACGTGACTAATTGATTTACCAATTTAATATTTAACCACCCTGAATGCTATATCTGGTGGACTTTGTATTATGTTTATAGACATGGCCTGGGTAGCATTGAAAGGTGGAAAACAAGCTCACAAGCCACTTAAAAGTTCATTATATTTTGATTTAATTGCTTCTCCACTTGCGTCAAATTAAGGTTTTGAGCAAGAGGAGAGAATTCAAACTGATTTTTTTTTTGTTGTACAACCTGATTAAAATCATTTGACTCTTCATTTTGTAGTATCTTACTTTTCTTATGTTTGGTGACTTTGCTATGATATAGTTTCAACTACAATGTCTTAGGATAGGTTCTCTTGAATTAATTAGTTGACAAAGTAAACGAATAAAACATGTATTTAATTATTTTACTAATAACATGAAGTTAATTTGATGTAGGACAAGGAGATGGAGGAAAGAATAAAGGAGATTAAAAGAAGATAAAAGGCTAAAAGCCACAAAGTACAAGGCTTAATTCAATATTATCGATCATTCAATACTAATAATGACTAGGGATTACAACTGTTTATATAGAAATAGGAAAAAACCTAAAACTTGGAGGCTAAGTAAAATATTAAGTAACATAATTAAATAAGGAAATAAAATTATAGTAATTATCTTCTACCTTAAATAATTAAATGCTCTAGAATATTCTACTAATATAATTAAATATATCCTAATATTATCTACTAAATAAACTAATTACATTAAAATCATCCATAAATAATAATATATAATAATAACTCAATAATATTAATTTTTTTTTTGCTTCCATCCATATCATAATTGGTCAAAATAAGCTGACACAACATTTTCTTTTACTGATATTACTAAAATAAAATGTCAACCATCATTACATGCATTGTTGTCTGATAAATTAATTGCATAAATTGAACTAATTGGGTGTACGAGAATTGTTCTCTTATGGATATTCAACGGAGTCATCCCCACACCCATCCACCAACACATAGGATTAGGTTTGTTTACAACGTTCCAGTTAACTTTCGAAAACAAGAACGAGATTCTCCTTGGTGTTAAATTAAATTTCTGGTAATGAATATGTTCATTGATCATCTATTCCTGCTTATCCAGACCAGTCTTATATGTTTATAAAGTTTGACGCATAACCACTCGTGTCTATGTAAGTATTAGAGCTAATGTTCTACTATCAGAGCGGACAGAAGTTTGTACCTTTAAATGTTTATGTGATTATTTAGTATTGTTTGGTTGAAGGCTTTTCCATTTGGCTCCTTTACTTCCAAAAACAAAAGAAGAGGGACATGTATTTCTTGCAATTTAATTTTTACTACCTTATAACTTTGGGTCATATCATTTTATTTTATGATATTTTAAAAGAAAAAGCCCAATATGTTTCTATCCAGTTGTTAGGGCCTCTGCCTGAGTTATGACTAAATGACATAGTGTCCACTCATCAACTTGAGTTTTAGGACAGTGTAGAACATGTAGAGACAAGGCTGGTTAATTACATACTTGAGCATTTTCTTTTCTACATTATACACTTTGAAAGCTTCTTTTTAACAGTTCCTCGATACTTCACTCCTTTGAGCTACAGAAATCTCCTTTAAACTGCCTGTGGGGTGTAAGAGCATGCACTATGCTCTAATATGAGCACTGTACTTTTGAGTTATGGGATTGGCCAGCGATGTAAATGAATCGGGTTACCCGTGGGCCCGGCCGAGAGAGTCCGGCCCGACTTGACTCGACTAAGCCCGATTCGAGCTCGTTAAGGAGCCGAACTCGACTAAGCCATTTAGTTAAATCATTTAGTTAAATTTGGTTTCGACTTGAACCCTGACTTTTTTGCCCGATTGGCTCGAGCTTGGCTCGTTTAAGCCCGACTCGTTTAACAATTTTTTAATCAAAATTTTATTATATATATATATATATATAATATAAAAATAAACATAATTAAAATAAAGTTCCTAGTTATATTTGTGTATGATATTAATTCCTAGATGACTTGATTTGAATTAATATATTATTTAATTACCAAAAAAGGTGAAAAAAAAAAAAAAAAATGGCTCGGGCTTAAGCTCAAGCACGACTTGGCTCGACTCAACTCACTTAAGTCCGGCTCTAACTCGAGTTCTGCTCGTTTATAAATAAGCTGAGTCTCCTTTAACTTTTAGACGAGCTCGAGCTTGACTAGCCAAAGCTCGGCTCGGTTATGTTCGCTTACAGCTCTCGATTGGGTCATTGGGCTAGGGCATGAGAAACAAGGTTTGACAGTTTTGTGTTTTAACATTTTTATTCTTTCTTGAAGGCTACATTTGTTTGCAATTATGTTGCATGCGATTAGACCATTTATACTTATTTAGTACCCATAAGCACTTTTTTATCCTTGAACTAGTCTTAAGATGACAATCTCATGCCCTATTTTTAAGGTCATTTATGAGGGACTATATAATTCCAAGGGGAAGGTGTGTGATTAAAATAGTGCTCCCTTTTGAGGTATCAAATGGCTTACTGAATAAATATAAATATAGACCATGGATTGTCATTGACTAATTAATCCATGGATAACCAAGTACTTAATGATGTTATAGTATAAATAAATATAAATACTCCAAACATATACATTATTATTGCTAACAAACATAGACTTTGGGGTAATCATTAAGACTTCAAAGTGATCTTTTAAGGCGCCAATATTGATATGTAGAAACTCCTATTCCCTGCCCAGGAGCCGTAGGAGACTGCTATATTCCTTAATTTGAGGACTTTAGCTCGTAGAACTCAACTCATCCAACTCTAAAAAGAATTATTAATCCAAGTTTCATATGCTAATCATGCTCTGCCTCTGCCCCCAATGAATGATATTATATTTTACTTGTACTCCTCTTGAGCGTAGGAGGGTATTTCATAGTTGCAAATTTTATATATGTAACAATTCCCACCTAATGAATCTAGTAAGGCAAATCAATGTTTCACTTCTATACCCGCTGGTAATTTATCTATTCAAATTGATATGAAAGGTTGTTATATTTTGGAGAAGTTCCTTGTGGATCTGATTTTTCCTTTTCCTTTTATTTTCTCTTCTTTCATTTTTGTTTAGAGGAACCTTTACTAATTTTAAATAATACGAGTCTGACCAACAGTGTAGAAGCTTTCGAACTTGTTTTTATTAATTTATATTTTTTTATTTTATTTTTTATCTTAAGAGTTCAAATACCAATATTCCAACTAGTTTCCTGCACATTCTAGCTGACATCATTTTATCCAGTTGTAATACTGAGCCTGGAGGTTTATATTTAAGGTAAAGCTATCAGCATATATGGCATGTATTGCTAATCTTGATCATTCAAAATAATCAGTGGTAAGTTTTAGCCTAGTGATCTTGTGCTTATTCCTAAAGGCCTCTGTCAGTTCTCTCACCCCTTTGGGAGATCATTCAAAATCTCATTGTAATTGTATGAAACAAGACCAGCAAGTCCCTTCTTAGGAAACTTTTGGCTGCTCTTGTGCAGGCATGAAATTGTCGGTGTTGTGACCAAAACTGGGAGTAATGTCCTGAAATTTAAAGTTGGAGATCGTGTTGGAGTTGGCGTCATAGTGAACTCCTGCAAGACGTGTGAGACTTGCCAACAAGATTTGGAGAATTACTGCCCCAAAATGATATTTACCTACAATTCTACGAATTATGATGGCACAAAAACATATGGTGGTTATTCCGATTTGGTTGTGGTGGACCATCGCTATGTGCTTCGTTTTCCCGATAACCTACCCTCTGATGCTGGAGCACCACTCCTATGTGCGGGAATCACCGTGTACAGCCCAATGAAATACTATGGAATGGCTGACCCGGGCAAGCATTTAGGTGTGGCTGGACTAGGGGGGCTTGGTCATGTTGCCGTGAAGTTAGGTAAGGCTTTTGGCTTGAAAGTTACTGTCATCAGTACATCTCCTAATAAGGAAGAAGAAGCCATAAACAAACTTGGTGCTGATGCTTTTCTTGTGAGCTCTGATCCTGCTAAAGTGAAGGTACTTGGTTATTTTATTTTTAAGCGATGCATGGTAAAATTTTTGTGTATAAACTGGTCAATGTTCTAAAAGGCGTCGGTGAGGCGGTGGTAGAGGAGGAGGGGGCCTAAAGCGGGCCTATTTATAAAAAAAAAATAATAATATAAAACAAAACAATCTATAATAAAGATAATAAAGGCATTTGTTTAAAGTTCAAACACATCCATATTGCCAATGTCAAAGTTCAAACACAAACATGCGATTGTTCAAAGTTCAAACATATCTTTAACGTATTACTTTTTTATTGATAAACAAGATTGCTATTAAATTAAATAATAAAATTTAAAATTTCAAGAATTCAATTCAATATTAAAACTTAAGAAACTAAATATAAATTTAAGAATTATAATTTGAATTAAACTAAATATAACAAATGTATCATCATTTATATAATTTGAAGTTAGTACAAGTTTAAAAATTATAACTATAATAAAATTATCCATTTTGACTTGATCTTATTCACTTCTTGTTGTGATTTGATGTCTACAACCTCAGATTATGAATATGGTAAATCATTAAAAAATAAATATATCAAGATTTAGTTTGGGTAGTTATTAAAATTAAAAAAAACTCTTTGCTTAGGCCCCACTTAATTTTCTAAGAAGAATTTTTTGCCATTGGGCTGGGCGAGGCGCCAGGGGGGCCTAGCGCCTAGGCAAGGATTTTTAGAATACTGAAATTGGTCGAATTTAGTTTAATATGCGTTGTAATCTTTTAAACCAAATTCTCTTAATTTGTAGATGGTTTTTGTTTCCTTCATCCGTCTTAATGACATCCTAATCCACCCTAAAATTTCATTGTTTCAATGAAAATTATCTTCACTGCAGGCTGCCTCAGGGAACCATGGATTACATCATTGACACGATTGCTGCAGTTCATTCCTTGGCCCCATTGCTCGGCCTGCTGAAAATGAATGGAAAACTTGTTATGGTGGGCCTACCTGAAAAGCCTCTAGAGCTGCCCATCTTCCCCTTGGTTCTGGGTAAGATGCTTAATTATTGATTTCTTCATTGCACACAAAAATAAGTATAAATACATTCATGTGCTGGGGATAAATTAATGTTGCTTTTTCGTAGAATGTCCTTGTAGGATAGGCACTGCCAATCAAATTGATGCCCACTGCGTTGGACCAAATCTGTTTCATCATTTGCTTATATAAGAAAATAATTATACTTGATCAAAATATTGAGTTGAGCCGGGCAAACAATTTGTGTGTGATGCTTCTCCATGAAAGTTAGACTCATTCATTTTTGTAGCGTTATGACATTATTCTCATGATGTTTCCTTTGTTAAAAGGTTAAATTACAGGAAGTTTGCTCACCTGTAGTTGAAGTTTCTTTATAAAGCTGATTTATAAAAATCTTGAAAAAATGGATTGAAGCCAATGTTGATGAGAAAATGAACCATTCTCACCAGAGTGATTTCTAATCGACAGAAGTTTTACGTTTCCATCCCTTCCATTTGGTTATTGGATTATCTTTCTATGTTTAATATCCTTGCAGGGCGAAAGCTTGTTGGAGGAAGTGATATCGGAGGGATAAAAGAGACGCAAGAGATGCTAGACTTTTGTGCAAAGCACAACATAACTTCAGAAATTGAGCTGATCCGCATGGACTACATAAACACAGCTATGGAAAGGCTTGCAAAATCTGATGTCAGGTACCGGTTTGTAATTGATGTAGCAAACTCCTTGACTCAGTAGGTTGGGCAGGGCACTTTGTAGCTGCTGTTTCCTTCATTTATTTGAGGCTTCTATCCTAGAAATTAGTAAAAATGAGATCTTTTGATCAAACTTAGTGTTGGACATTGACGAGTATGAAGATTGAACTTTTGGAATGTTGATTTTTGATGTTTTCTTGCTTGTTGTTGATTAATAAGGAAATACTTGTCTGCCTTCTTTCTCAAAAGTCAAGTTTTTCCCTTCTTTCTGTCGAAAAATTGTAGTCAGCTTGGTTTTTCATATTTGATGTTTGTGGGTGTTTATTTATGTGTTTTGTGTGTGTGTGTATATATATATATATATTTGCATTCAAGGAAAATCATTTTCACGTTTACACACGTTTGGTTTGGTACGACACTCGGGAAGTGGTGCCTTCAAAAGGAATATGATATAAACTTTTGGTTGATAGACATGTGGATAAGTAAACTATCTTTTTGAACAGATATGTAATAGGTGGATCTCTTTTATAATTTTATTTAATTCCATATATTAATATATTTTATAATTGTAATTTGATAGAAAATCGTTGCAATACATAGCTGGTCTATTTCAAAAATACTCAAGTGGGGGACATTACTTTTGCAAAAAGAGAGAGGTTCTTTAGTAGACTAACGAGTTACGTAGGATTCATCGTGGATAAAATTGGAACGGACTTGTACTCTTTTTTATATTTTTTTCTTAAATTTATATATATTAAATAATACAAAATTGTCTCTCAATCCTAAATTTTAGTGTGAAAGTAAGAATTGAATTATAAAAGGTCCAAATTAAGAAAAGGAAAAACAAATACATATTTTATTAGCTACTAAGCATGTTGAACATTATTAGTAGAGATACTTGAACTATTGTCAAGCACATCTCCAAAACAAAGACAAAACAGGGAGCTATTGCCAATCCACTGCTATATATTGTATGGATTCCGGGCAATTCTAAATGTGCCGTTTATTTGGGCCGTTTATAGAAACAAAGTTGCATTTTATATAGTAGGGAAGGTCATTTGAAATACCCTTCATATACAATGCAACTTATTTCTATAGATCATCCAAATAGACTGCCCATTTAGAATTGTCTGAATCAAAATACATTTTGCATACTATGCATCGTTTATGTATACACCCACTCGGCCTTCTGCTGGTAACCATTGTATCCACCACCCATATTCTGGTACATTTCTACACCACTATCACCACCCCAATTGCTATACTCATGATTTACCCTCTCCCGTGTCCCATAATCATTAGTCCCGTATTCGCTATTCGCCATTCCACAATATCCGCCAAACCTCCCGCCAGCACAAAACTAGGAAACACTATCGCGATTATACTGCAACATGTGCCCATTAGTATCATGTATGCTAAAGTACTGACCCGAATTCGTGCTGCGCCAGCCAGGCTGCGGCTTAGCATAGGCGGCAACAGGCGGCATAACATGACTGTTGGAGTTGTGGTACGGCTGATGAGAAAGGCTTGGTGCCATGTAGTGATCATTTGTGGAGTAGGAATTATTTTCGTCGTTGTTTGTTGAGTAGTACCTACCATTTTGTTGGGTAGGGTAATGTTGGTTGTAGCCAACTTTTGGGTATGAATTCTCCTCGGATTCAGCTACGTGGTACCCGTTTTGATGTGCTTTGTAGTTCTGCTGGTGGTAGCCGAATCCGGGGTATGAATCTTCGTCCGATTCAATAACCATTTTTGGTGTTGAGAGTTTTTTTTTGAGGCTAGCTTCTTGAGAGGTGTTTGATCAATTTACAAGTTTTGGTGATTTTAAATGGAGATATTTATAAGGGGTTAATTTCGAAGGCATGTTTAGTAAGATAAGAATGCATCTATTATCTTATCATTGGAGAACTTTCGGTGGGTAAGATTCTCAGAACTTTATTCTCCAACTTATTTGTTACTATTAGAACTTGTGGGTGTTACTATTTGTTACTTTATTCTCATTATCACATCAAATTTTATAAGATGTTTTGTACCACAAATCAATGTTTTGTACCACAAATCAATGTTTTGAGATTGGAATCGTTAATTGAATCAGAAAAATTATCTTGTATACAGGTTACACAATTATTCGAATCGTTATTAATTAGTGGTGTTCGGGAGTATTTTACCGACCTCCACTTGGGCCGAAGGTCTGACATTAGAAGGGCTTTAGGAGATCATTGGGTTGAAGCCCATGGAGAGGTTGGAGCTGTTCGGGTCGGCGTCCGAGTCCTTTTGGGCCGGGGCCTCACCTTAGTGGATATTCTTCGGGTTCGGTGTCCGAGTCCTTTGGGTCGGTTATGTTACCACAATCGGTGTGGTGTTCGGTGTCCAGTCCTTTGGGTGGGTTATGTTACCACATCGTGTGATGTTAGGGTTGGGTCCTCGAGTCCTTTGGTGAGAACCGAACTGACTGATGGTGGGATTGTTTGGGCCTGCACAATGAGCTTTCTTGCGTGCAGAGCTCGGGATCCTAATCATAATTACATAAGGTAACTCCAAAGGTAGTGATTGGATTGGATTCCACTTGCACCTTTTAAGGAGATTGTGTTGGACCCAAGTTATGGTAACTACCATGACTAGGAGTCCTAATCCGACTTGGAGAAGGATTCTAAAGGTGGTGAACATTATAAATACAAGGCTAAGGTTACAATTAATAGGTAATACCTATTCTGAGCACTAAACACTTAGCCTCCATTCGTTAAACTTGTGAACGGCCTGTACTTATTCTCACACCGGAGCTATCCCCCAGCGGCACAAGCCGTCAAACTTTTGTGTGATCTGTTATTGCGCAGGTTCTAGCGCGTGAATTCTGTGATTGGACGCGCCAACAAAACTTGACATTAACATTGGCGCTAGAAGGAGGGCCTTAGTGTTTAATCAATCACAGTCAGACTTTTCCGATAAGAGGCTATGGCGAGCATGGAGTATGCTATTTCTGACCACGAAAAGGCCAAAACACACCAGACCACCCAGGTGAAAGGGTCGGTGAAAGACAGACTGGGTTCCAAAATCCAGGGAGATCAGGTGGAACCGCCTGCCTCCTCTCAGCGAAGACTCTTCCATGACGGCCAGCGTACCCCTAACCAGGCTAGTCGGGTAGACGAGAATCACTCACGGGCACTGGAGATGCATGGGAAAGGCCGAGGCGAGGGCAGTCCGGATCAGAGAGAGTTTATCCTGCAGAAGAAGATGCAGCAAAACAAAGATGCCATGATGGCCCTGCGTCTTTAGCAGGACGAACTCGAGCGGTAGATGGCTAATATGGCTGGAGAACAGGAGGCATCCTCAAAAAGGCGTAGGCATCGGAGCCGATCCCGGTCACCCCGACGGGGAGAAGCAGATAAGGAAAGGAGTAGGCATCGAAGCCGCTCGAGGGATGGCCGAAGCCGGAGGAGGAGCCGTTTCAATGAGAAATGACGATCGAACATCCAGCGGTCGGGATCGAGGAGGAGGATGGGACTCCCGAACATGGGTGGGATGCACCCG
Organism: Panax quinquefolius; assembly: GCA_020205615.1. Classification (NCBI taxonomy): domain Eukaryota; kingdom Viridiplantae; phylum Streptophyta; class Magnoliopsida; order Apiales; family Araliaceae; genus Panax; species Panax quinquefolius. Next base: position 434,899 of record JAINUW010000713.1, on the reverse strand, counting down.
ATCGTCCCCCCATGAGGAAGAGTCCGACCCCCTTGCTCGAAGGGTGCAGATTTGGAAAAATTACTGTTGGCAAAGAACTCGATGGGGGTGCCTGTAAACTTGCATAGGGGTCGCCTTCTCGCCTAAAATCAACAACGTGACAAAGATCCCAAAAGAAGATGCCCCGATGAAGACCTATGATGGGCTGGGGGATCCGTATGACCACTCGGACGGGTACGATAGGCTGATGACGTACTACGGACACTCGGATGCTGCCAAATGTCACATGTTCGCGACCACCCTGAAAAAGAGCGCCCGAGAATGGATGGGGACCTTGGCGGCGGGGTCAATCAACTCCGGGAGTGACCTTCGAGAAAAGTTCCATGCTCGGTTCGGGAGTAACAAAAGGCGAGGAAAGATCACAGCGTCCTTCATGCAGGTCAGACAGAAATCGGACGAAAGCCTAGGACAGTATGTCAAAAGGTTCCGAGATGCTATGGGGTCGGTAGCAGAATTAAACTCCCCGCAAGCCCTGAGATTTTTCACTACTGGTCTGGACATCGGGAAGTCGAAGAAGTTGATGAAGGATTTGGTGATCAACCCTCCGGCTGACTTGACAGAAGCTTTCCACCGAGCCGAGGGTCACATAGCAATAGAGGAGGCGATGGGGAACTTCAAACCGCACTCTCAATCTTATGAGAAGTCCAAGGATCGAGAAAAGCAGAGTTATCAGAAGTCAGATAATCAGGGGAGGTCGGATAATTACAATAAGAAAAGCTATAATGGGGGAGGGTCGGGCAGCGGACGACCACCTTTCCCAAACAAGAATGTCAACAAAGTCTACACTGCCCTCAACACGGACCGGGCTAAAATACTGGAGGAGATGTGGAATAATCCCTTTTTCGAACCATGCCAAGTGATCCCGAAGCCTGAGAAGAGGAGTCGGGACAAATATTGTGCATATCATCAATGTCGGGGGCATACGACGGAGGAATGCAACAACCTGAAGGATCTAATAGAGAAGAACGTGTAGAACGCGTCTAGAATGGGCAAATTTGCAGCGATTATGTGGTAGGTCGAGAAGGTTCGAAGCACCGGGAGGAGAACGGGATCCGACTCGGAAGCGCAACCAAGAATCGCACCTGAAGCCCGAGGGGTTATTGATGTGATATTAGGGGCTAGGTCGATGGGCGTGTATCCGATAGGAAGAGAGAGGGCATCTCGAGGTCGTGTTGTCCGGTTGGAATGGTTCATCGCCTGTAAAGGATAGGGCATATTCAGGAGTATCCATCTCTTTCTCGGATGAAGACTATCCTACCAACCATATTGAACCACATGATGGGGCGCTGGTAATAACTGCACAGGTCGGGCCAGTAGACATGAAAAGGATAATGATCGATACGGGTCCTCGGTCGATATACTCTACACGCATGCCTATCAGAGGATGGATTTGGAAGGAAAGAAGATGGAATTGGGAGGAGAGGGTCCGTTATCTCGGCTTTGATGGCGACCCGTGCATGTGTCGAGAACGATAGAGCTACTAACAAAGGGTTAAGACCCCTCGATAGCGAAATAATGGTGAAATTTTTGTAGTACAAGTGGATTCTACCACAACACCATCTTGGGGAGGCCGACATTAGTAGCATTGCAGGTAGTGATGTCTATACCTCACTTCAAAATCAAGTTTCCGACACCGAACGGGATCGGGGAGGTAAAAGGTGATCTGGACATTGCCCGAAGGTGTTATCGGAATACTTTGATTTCCTTAGGGGTTGGGATCAGTAAATAGAAACAGACAATGGCCATCGAGATAGATCCATTCACTGAAAGTAGTACTGAACCCATGGCACTGCCGGCAGAAGAGATAGAAGATGTGGAGTTGATACACGAAATCCGAAAAAAAGCGATCAAGATTGGGGCAGGATTAGCAGAACCACTACGAACATGTCTGGTGGATTTACTTCGGGTGTATGCCGATATCTTCGCTTGGGAGCTTAGCGATATGCCAGGGGTAAGCAAATCAGTGGCGCTGCATAGGCTGCATACAGACTCAAAGAAGAAACCAGTGATACAAAAAAGAAGGATCTTCGCCCCTGAAAGACAGAGGATCATAGATGAAGAGATTGGTAAACCATCGGGGCGGGATTCATCTTGAGATCGACTATCCCGAATGGTGGTGAATGTGGTATTGGTTCGGAAGAAAAATGGGGAAGTGGAGGTTGTGCATCGACTACACGGATCTGAATAAGGCATGCCCAAAAGATTTTATATCTCTACCCAACATAGACCAAATTGATTGATGCCACTTGGGTATGGAATGTTAAGTTTCATGGACGCTTTCTCGGGATACCACCAAATTTCGATGTGCAAGGATGACATCCCGAAGACAAGCTTCATCACTTATCGGGCTATATATGCGTATCGGAAGATGACATTCGAATTGCTGAATGTAGGGGAAACTTATCAACGGATGATGAACTTTGTATTCAGAAAGCAGCTGAGCCGAAGTATGGAAGTGTACGTGGACGACATGATCGTAAAAAGCATGTCCGTTCGGGATCATTTAGAAGACCTGGAAGACTGCTTCAAAACGGTAAGGAAGCACAAACTGAGATTGAACCCGACCAAATGTACCTTCGGTTTGGGTTCAGGAAAATTTCTGGGATACTTGGTCAGCAAAAGGGGAATCGAAGCCAACCTAGAGAAAATTGCGGTGATCTTAGACATGAGGTCCCCAAAAACATACAAAGATGTGCAGAGGTTAACGGGCCAGATAGCTGCCCTTCAGAGATTCGTGTCAAGGTCAGCCGAAAGATATTTACCCTTTTTCGACACCCTCAAGGGGCCGAAGAACAAAAAAAGTTTTCAGTGGACGTCAGAGTGCGAAGACGCGTTCCAAGGGATCAAAGCATATCTGTCTTCGGCACCATTGCTGATGAAGCCGATCCCTTCGGAACCCTTATATTTATATTTGGCTGCAAGTCCAATGGCAGTAGGGGGCAGCACTGGTGCGTGACAAGGGGGAAAGCAGTTCCCAGTATATTATGTCAGCCATGTTCTTCGGGACGCAGAGATAAGATACCCGAACCTGGAAAAGTTCACCTATGCCTTAATAATTGCCAGCAGGAAGCTCAGGCACTATTTCCAGGGTCGGCTAATAGTGGTGTACACGGATCAGCCGTTAAAGAAGATTTTGCATAAGCCAAAAGTATCAGGTCGGTTGGCCGCATGGGCGATGGAATTAACACAATTTGCAATAGAATACCATCCCCGGACGGCAATCAAAGGACATGCCTTAGCAGATTTCGTGGTAGAATGTTCCTTTACAGAGTCAGACGTGAGCACAGTGGCCGAAACTCAACAAAGGCCGACCTTGTGGACGTTGTACGTGGATGGATCATCGACTTCGGACATCAGTGGAGCAGGGGTCATTCTGACAAGTCCCAAAGGGTTCAAAGTCCAGCAGGCGATCCGATTTCAATTTAAGGCCACGAACAATGAAGCAGAGTATGAGGCCATCCTAGCAGAAATACGGTTGGCCCGGAGCTTGGAGGTACAAAAGTTGGTCATCTACAGTGATTCGCAGCTGGTGGTCAAGCAGTTGTCGGGTGACTACGAGGCTCAGGGGGCAAGAATGTCAAAGTATCTGGCCGAAGTAAAGGATAAGCTTGCATACTTCGCATCGCACAGTTGTCAGGGGGTGGATCGGTCAGATAATACAACAGCAGATGCCCTAGCGAGATTGGCAAACACCGAAGCAAGCTCCTTTAATGGATCAGTATACCTGGAGGTTCTAGAATGGCCCAGTGTTCCAATGACAGAAGTGCTAGCTCTGGACCGACTTGACTGCTGGCTCACGCCTTATATTTCCTACTTGGCAGATGGGATCCTCCCTTCGGACCGAATCCTAGCAAGACATGTCAAACACCGAAGCTCAAACTTCGTCCTCATTGATGGGGATCTATACCGAAGGGCTTTCAGTTCTCCCCTACTCAAATGCTTAACTCCTCGAAAGCAGACTATACACTTAGGGAAGTACATGAAGGGATTTGTGGGGATCACATGGGGGCCAAGTCACTGGCACACAAATTTTTCCAGCAAGGTCGATTTCCAACGAGCATCCCGTTCTTCATTTCTTTATGATTTTGGCCACTCTACTCCTTTTTGAACTTCATTTTTGTTCACTTTCTTCTTAAAACTTCACATTTGTGTCTCATTTCCCTCCATCCAATGACCGATTCTAGCATTCCAATTCCTGTCACTGAATCAATCCCCCCCTCCATCACCATCGACGACCTGGTTCTAATCGAACTATCGGTGGTCCTTCCCAACGTCACTCGAAGGGGTTTTGATGATGACGGGTCGGTTGGCCCATTTGTTTAATTGTCGCAGTAGGGTTCTTTCGAGCCACTAAATGATGATAAGGCAAAAAAAATCGAGACCGGGAGTGATCCCGATCTCTTGGCATAGTCAACAAAAGAAACTAGATGGATGTACTGAATTGACACGACGAGTTATGCGAACCCGATTCCAAAGAAAATTCGAGAAGGAGGAAATGACCTCATGAAGGGGGAACCGAATCTCGTATTTCAAAATATAAAGGGGGACGGCCACCCACTCTCCATCAGGCCTCCAGAACATCTTCTCGTCGGGTTTCGGTGCCCGAAGTTTATATTCAGGAGGGATGTTGTAAAGGATTCGGACGTCGGAGAGTTGAGAGGATGTGATGATGGAGGGGGTGTGAAGATGAGAAAACTCCTCTTTGGAGTGATAAGCGTTTCGGATCCTAGCCTCGACACTTATTGGAGTAGGCAGGATCGAGGAGGGAGTGACGTCGGGAAGGACCACCGGTAGTTCGACTGGAACCAGGTCGCCGGTGGTGACGGAGGGGGGGATTGATTCAATGACAGGAATTGGAATGCTAGAATCGGCCATTGGATGGAGGGAAATGAGACACAAATGTGAAGTTTTAAGAATAAAGTGAACAAAAATGAAGTTCAAAAAGGAGTAGAGTGGCCAAAATCACAGAGAAATGAAGAACGGGATGCTTTCACCAAAATCGACTTTCTTTGCAAAAAAAATTTGAACATAGATGCTGTGATGAGAAGATTCACGAAAAGCGATAATGAGGGGAAAAAAGGGGTTTTTATAGGTGTAGGTGCACGTTACCCAAGGGCGACTATTAAATGCTCAAGGTGGGACCAAGCATGGAAAGACGTGCAGTGTCTCGAGAAACGGGGACAGACTGTTTGGCTTCCCCAAATAACTCATCATTATCTGTCGTGACCTTTCGCATACCTGACTATTCAAGTCTCCAATTATAAGTATCTTATAATCAGAGACTGGGGGGCAATGTTCGGGAGCATTTTACCGACCTCCACTTGGGCCGAAGGCCTGACGTTAGAAAGGCTTTAGGAGACCATTGGGCTGAAGCCCATGGAGAGGTTGGAGCTGTTCGGGTCGGCATCCGAGTCCTTTTGGGCCGGGGCCTCACCTTAGTGGATATTTTTGGGTTCGGTGTCCGAGTCCTTTGGGTCGGTTATGTTACCACAATCAGTGTGTTCGATTGTCCAGAGTCCTTTGGGCTAGGTTATGTTACCTGTCAGTGTGGTGTTGGCCTGTCCTCGAGTCCTTTGGGTCGAGACCCAGACCTGATGGTGGGATTGTTTGGGCCTGCATAGTGGGCTTCCTGCGTGTAGAGTTCGGGATCCTAATCATAATTACATAAGGTAACTCCAAAGGTAGTGATTGGATTGGATTCCACTTGCACCTTTTAAGGAGATTGTGTTGGACCCAAGTTATGGTAACTACCATGACTAGGAGTCCTAATCCGACTTGGAGAAGGATTCTAAAGGTGGTGAGCATTATAAATACAAGGCTAAGGTTACAATTAACAGGTAATACCTATTCTGAGCACTAAACACTTAGCCTCCATTCGTTAAACCTTGTGAACGGTCTGTACTTATTCTCACACCGGAGCTATCCCCCGACGACACAAGCCGTCAAGCTTCTGTGTGATCTATTATTGTACAGGTTTTAGCGCGTGGATTCTGTGATTGGACGCGCTGGTGAAACTTGGCGTTAACAAGTGGTATTATAAATACATAAAAATATATTATTAATGATTATTTAAATTAAAAAATATTTTCTTTGATAAACTAAAATATAATAAAATTGTGTTACAATATTACTCAAAGTGTTTAATTTTAATATAACACAAAAATCTTGGTACCAAAAAAAATAAAACAATAATAAAAAAACCTATTCTCTAGCTAGTTTTTATCAATAAGTAAGTCATTGTGTTATGAATGAATCACCTACACAGAGCTAGGCAATCCTCCTCTTTCCCTCAATGTGAGGGAATCTCTCATGTGCTCTCTCCTTTTTTCTCCTTCTCTTCCTCCCGTGAAACTTTCCTCATCTCCCCCAGTGACCTCATGCATTGCCTATATAAATGAAATTATCTTTGAATGAAAAGGATAAGAATTCTCTCAAGAATTTCTCTCTTTTCTCTCTTGCTTATTCTCTCTAAATTTATGCAACAATTATAAGAGTATATTTATACACTTCGCTAAAGTTTTATAACACGTTATCGAAAGACGAAGCTCTAACCAACCGAGACAAGCAAAATTAAATTCTTGCAATTGGCACGGCTTTGCCGCCTATTATATTCTTTAAACTGCAATCGAGTTATATTTATGTTTTATTGTCCATTTTAAATTATGTTATTTACAATGGTACCATCTATCCTTGTTGATCTTACAAGACTTGGTGGGAACCTTTTTACCATTAAATTACATTATTTACAATGGTACCATCTATTATTGATTTGTGGGAATAATCCGCTTATTAATTTGTGGGAATAATCTATATATACTGAACTCACCGTACACCGTGAATATCCTTTATATTCATTTCTTATTAAATTATGGGAATAACTCAGATATGCGAATACCGCATACCGTGAAATTCTTACATTATTCCATTCTTTATTATTACATTTGGAATATCCTGTGCATGCGGATTATGCATGACTGGTTCCATTCTTTATTATTACATTTGGAATATCATATACTATGCGGATTACGCATGACTAGTTTAGTTCTTTATTATTTTGTTGGAATAACTTTTACTATGCGAACTACCGCATGCCGGGTGAAGATCCATTTGCATTATGCTAATAACATAAATATAAGAATATTTATATTTGCATTTTATCACCACTTGAGGTCGTGACTTAGTTTATTTTTCTATATCATACATGCAATTATTTATTGTTTGAATAAATAATAATTGTGTTTTAACCTAGAATAGATGGCAAACTTGACAAAAGTAGATTTTTCTATTTTGAAAATCTCCGAGACAACTATTTGGCTTGGGTACTTGATGCAGAATTGCACCTTAGTGCAAATGAGTTAGAAAAGACCATTGAATCAGGAAATACAACAACTTCGACACAAAATGCAAAAGCCATAATTTTTCTTCGTCACCATATTGATGAAGGATTAAAGACTGAGTATTTAACAGTCAAAGATCCTTTATCTTTATGGACACAACTGAAGGAAAGATTTAATCACCAAAAATTGGTTGTTCTCCCTAATGCCAAATTTGAGTGGCTTAATTTAAGGCTACAAGATTACAAATCAATTACTGAATATAGTTCTAATGTTTATAGAATAACATCTACTTTGGCTTTGTGTGGAGATCCAGTTTTGAAACCCAAATGTTTTCTTCTCAACTTTTCATCCCACTAACATGATTCTGTCACAACAATATAGACAGAGTAAGTTCACAAAATTTAGTGACTTGTTGTCTATCCTCCTTGTTGCAGAAAAGAATAATGAATTATTGTTGAAAAACCATCAAGTACGCCAACCGGGTGCTACCCCATTGCCAGATATAAACAACACGTCATTCCAGCAGAATAAACGTGACAAGAGATGGTGATATAATAAGAAGTCTTGGGGACGAAAGAATAAACGAGGCCATCATAACAACAAATTCTAGAACCGCGACAATTCAAGCCACCGAGTGTGGCAAGTGTGCTGGTCGGGTAAAAATAAAAAAAATGCAACACAGATAAAGAACAAACCAGATGTTTATTTTAGGTGTGGGATGAATGGGCATTGGTCGCGTACCTGTCGTACGCAGAGGTATCTGGTTAATTTATTCCAGGAGTCTCAAAAGAACAAAGTAATGGAGGCAGAAACAAACTTTGTTAGTCATCAATTGAATATTTTTGATGTTCCACCAATGACCAACATTGAGGAAAAGGTTGTTGATATTACTGAACCTTCTGAAAGTATCTTTTGGGATATCATTTAATTTCTTGTTTTAATTAAACACCCTGCATGTATAATATTATTAGTTTTCATCCTATATGTGGTATGTGTTTCTCATGAATAAAATTATATTTGAAATGTAACTTTTCTTATTTATGTTTTTATATGTGTTAAACCATTTTTAATGGATATGGAGGATATATGTTTAGCAGACAGTGCAACAACTCATACAATCCTTCGAAATGAGAAATATTTTTCATAACTGATCAAAGCTAAGGGAAATATAGAAACTATCTCTGGCACATCAAATTTAATCGAGGGATTTAGAAAAGCTAGTTTCTTGCTACCAAATGAGACACAAGTTTTTATCAAAAATGCTCTATATTCTAGTAAATCAAGAAGAAATTTGCTTAGTTTTAAAGATATTCGACTGAATGGTTTTCACATTGAAACAACCAATAAGAATGATAATGAATATCTTCTCATCACTTCTACTATTTTTACGAAAAAAAAGAATATCCTAGAAAAACTTCATTCAATTTCTTCCGGATTATATACTATGAAAATTAGAGCAATTGATTCTCATCTCGTTATGATTCCAAAAATCATAGATCCCAAATTCTTTATGCTTTGGCATGAAAGACTCGGTCATCCAGGTACTTCTATGATGCGTCGTATTATTGAAAATTCTACTGGTCATCCTCTCAAAGATAAGAAGGTTTTTTCTAGTAGTAAATTTCCTTGTGCTGCGTGTTTTCGAGGAAAATTAATTGTTCGACCATCAACAGTAAAAGTTTATAAAGAAGCCCCAAAATTTCTAGAGAGAATTCAAGGAGACATTTGTGGACCTATTCAACCATTATCTGGCCCATTTCGATATTTCATGGTTTTAATAGATGCTTCAACTAGATGGTCTCATGTTTATCTTCTCTCTTCTCGAAATTTTGCCTTCTCAAAACTTCTTGCTCAAATAATCAAGTTATGGGCTCAGTTCTCGGATAATCCAATCAAGTCAATTCGACTTGATAACGCAACTAAATTTTCATTAATGACTTTTAATGATTTTTGTATGACTATTGGAATCTCTATTGAGCATTCTGTTCCTCATATTCATACACAAAATGGTTTAGCTGAATCTTTAATAAAAAGACTTTAACTAATTGCACGACCATTAATGTTAAGGGCTAACTTATCTACCTCAGTTTGGGGTCATGCAATTCTTCATGCTGCAGCCATCATTCGAGTAAGACCAACGACTCTTCATAATTTCTCTCCTCTACAGTTAGTTCTTGGACAGATACCCAACATATCACACTTTCGAGTTTTTGGAAGTGCAGTATATGTTCCAATTGCACCTCCACAAAGAACTAAGATGGGAGCCCAACGAAGAATAGGTATTTATGTTGGTTTTGATTCTCCTTCTATTATCAGATATCTTGAACCCTTAACTAGAGATGTTTTTACTGCACATTATGTAGATTGTCATTTTGATGAATCTGTATTTCCAACATTAGGAGGAGGGAAAATTTTAAATAAAAAACCCTCTGAAATATCATGGAATGCATCAGATTTAAATGCACTTGATCCTCGTATAGGACAATGTGAAATTGACGTTCAAAGAATTATTCATTTACAAAATATTGCAAATCAAATGCCAGATGCATTTAATGATGCTAGAAAAGTAATAAAGTCACATACAATTGCAGTGAATACTCCAGCAAGGATAGAAATACCTATTGAAAAATCAATTCCTGGAGAATTGACGAATAAGGTAATAGAAGAATCTAAACCACGCCAGAAGCGTGAAAGACCGATTGGTGCAAAAGACACTGTACCACGAAAATCAAAAGCAAATAAGGGAATCCCAGAAGGAATACCTGCTCCAGAAGTAGAACTTATTCCAAGAGTGGGAATAGCCTCAGAAGAGGTACAAACTACTTCAGAAGTAGCTCTTATTCCAAGAGTGGGAATAGCCCCAAAAGAGGTTCAAAATCTTAGTGAAGGGATAAGAGATGAACACCAAGAGGTCTCAATAAATTATGTACATGATGAGAAAATATGGGATCGAAGCAAAGTCATGATTGATGATATATTTGCTTTCTCTATAGCATCAGATATTACTTTGATTCCTGACACGGATCCTGAACCACAAAACATGGAAGAATGTCAGAAAAGAAAAGATTAGCCAAAATGAAAAGATGCTATTCAAATTGAGCTACAATCTCTATTGAAAAGAGAAGTTTTGGACCAGTAGTCCAAACACCGCTGGGCGTAATCCTGGTTGGAAACAAATGGGTATTTGTACGAAAGTGAAATGAGAAAAATGAAATTGTGAGATACAAAGCCTGACTTGTAGCTCAAGCGTTTTCACAAAAACCTGGTATTAATTATCAGGATACATACTCTCCAGTAATGGATGGAGTCACTTTTCGCTTTCTGATAGGTATGACAACCATGGAAGGTTTGGAAACACGTCTGATGGATGTTATAACAACATACCTATATGGCTCACTTGATAGTGAGATTTATATGAGAATCCCTGAAGGATTAAAAATGGCCGAATCACAAAGGCCCTGTCACATATATTTAATCAAGTTACAACGCTCGTTGTATGGGTTGAAACAGTCTGGTCGTATGCGGTATAATCGACTTAGTGATTATTTATTAAGAGATGGGTATATAAATGATCAAGTATGTCCATATGTTTTTATTAAGAAATCACAAAGTGGATTTTCCATCATTGCTGTATATGTGGATGATTTGAATCTTGTAGGTACTCTTGAAGAACTCACAAGAACTGCTACTTATTTAAAGGATGAATTTGAAATGAAAGATCTTGGAAAGACAAACTTCTGTTTGGGAATACAAGTGGAGCATTTAGCATCTGGAATTTTTGTTCATCAATACACATATGCTAAAAAGATTCTCAGTCATTTTCATATGGATAAAGCTCATCCTTTGACTACCCCGATGGTTGTTCGATCTTTAGAAGTTGATAAAGATCCATTTCGGCCTCTAAAAAGTGGGAAAGAAGTTCTTGGACCTGAATTTCCATACCTAAGTGCAATAGGTGCTCTTATGTATCTTGGAAACTGTACACGACCTGATATTATTTTTGCTGTCAACTTGTTAGCAAGAGACATTGGGATGGGATCAAACACATTTTAGATACCTCCGTGGAAGTATAGATCTTGGGTTATTTTATCCAAGAGATTCAACTTCACGATTGGTTGGATATGCCGATGCAGGATATTTATCAGATCCACACAATGGAAGATCATAAACAGGTTATGTATTTACATATTGTGACACGACTATATCCTGGAAATCCACAAAGCAAACCATGACAACTACATCTTCAAATCACTCCGAGATTCTCACTATACATGAAGCAAGCAAATAATGTGTTTGGTTGAGATCAATTATTCAGCATATTCAAAAGTCATGTGGATTACCATCAATAAAAAACATTCCTACAATTCTGTATGAGGATAACGCTGCATGCATTGCTCAACTTAGAGGAGGGTACATCAAGGGAGATAGAACAAAGCACATTTCACCTAAATTCTTCTTCACATATGAGCTACAAAAGAAGGGTGATATAGATGTGCATCAAATTCGATCATGTAATAATCTAGCCGACTTATTCACAAAGTCGCTACCATATGCAACGTTTGCAAAACTTCGAAAAATGATCGAAATGTGTCTACTGAAAGACTTATGACAATATTTCATTAAGTAGTAATGAATTCCTTTTGAGGGAAGATCGTGACTTTTTCCTTAGTCACAGTTTTTATCCCAATGGGTTTTTCCTGACAAGGTTTTAACGAGGCAGTCAATTAAGATATTTATGTAAAAGATATGTACTCTTTTTTCCCTTCGTTAAGTTTTTCCCACTGGGTTTTCTTAACAAGGTTTTTAATGAGACATAATCTTCTATCGTAGGAAATCAGGGGAAGTGTTATGAATGATTACCTACACAGGAGCTAGGCAATCCCTCCTCTTTCCCTCAATGTGAGGGAATCTCCCATGTGATCTCTCCCTTTTTTCTCCTTCTCTTCCTCCTGTGAAACTTTCCTCATCTCCCCGTGACCTCCTGCATTGCCTATATAAATGAAATCATGTTGAATGAAAAGGATAAGAATTCTCTGAAGAATTTCTCTCTCTTTTCTCTTGCTTATTCTCTCTAAATTTATGTAGCAATTATAAGAGTATATTTATACACTTCGCTAAAGTTTTATAACAGTCAGCTAGTTTAATACAAATTTTAGCCAAACTAATTTAGCCAAATCAAACAAGGCCGAACGTAGAACTGGTTCCTGGCTCAGTCGGTTCAATAGACTGGTCCGGTCCTATTTTTAAAACATTATCACAAATAAGACTAGTGGTGGTTATTATTAAAAGTATCGTCATAAATTTTTTTGGATGAATTTGTTGTGAATCAAGATAAAAATAATTCATGATACTAATTGGGTTATCCCACGTCGATTAAGTGCTCGTTCTCTACCAACTTGTAGATCAATTAGTGGTCTTGTAGATCAATTACTGCTCTTAAAGTTTCATATGCATTTAAGTATATAATTATTTACAAACAACTTATTCTAAACACAATTAATGTAAGTCACAAATCCAACGTTGGAGTTTAAACACATAACATCAATTTTTAGTGCAATGACCAAAAGCTACAAAGTGATAACAAAATATACTACCCTAATCACACCTATTGTTATCAAATGATAGATAAAACAAATTAAGAAAAATAATAATATATATATATATATATATATATATATATATATATATATATATATATATATAGTCCTAGGTTTCTATCCCACTCTCAGTATTTTCTTAAAATGTGGACTTTTTTTTTTTTTTTTTTTAAAACAACTAAAATAAATAAATAAAAATTATGGGCTGTAATTTTACATAATACAAGATATTTTGGATGTGATTTGGATACATATAATAAAATATATACATGCATAACTGCATGCAACTGTATATAGATTTTTTTGGTATAGTATCCAAATCACGCCTAAAACATCATTATGAAAAATTTCGATTCCATAATTTTTTTTTTTTTAGTTGTTTAAAAAAAAAGCAAAAAAAATTTTTCAGATATTTACTCGGTCAGGACTCTGACTGGATCCATTGCTAATGTGTGTATATATATATATATATATATATATATATATATATATATATATATATACACCACAAGCTAACATTCTCCATTAAAACAAGTTAAAGTTGCATGAAAGCAACTTAAAGCCCTTTTAAGACTTCACCATTTATTTTGGTGGTTACCTTTCAATTACTTTATTTCTAACACTCCCACTTAGATGACCACTTCCTAAGAATATGTCTCGTTAAAAATCTTACCAAAGAAAAATCTTTTGGGAAAAAATTTGACCAAGGAAAATAGTACAATATTGTTGTCTAACTTCTAGTGTCATAGGATTGTCTCATTAAAACCTTGCAAAGAAAAACCCAGTGGGAAAAAAAAATTTAGCGAAGGAAAAAGAGTACAATCAGCATATATCTTTCAAAAAATTTACTCCCCTCATGAGAACAACTGTTCATTTTAAATATATCATTAAATTGACGCATGCCAATGTTGTGCACCATCTTCTTAAAAGTTGTAGTTGGTAATGGCTTAATGAACATATCAGCCAAATTATCACATGATCATATCTACTTGACATCAATATCACCATTCTTCTGGAGCTCACGTGTATAAAAGAATTTTGGTGAAATATTCTTGGTTCTATCACCTTTGATATAGTCTCCCCTAATTTGACTGACATAAGCGACATTATCTTCATATACTATTGTTGGACTATTTACGATTGATGATAATCAACAATTCTCACGAATATGCTGAATTACCGATCTTAACCAAACATATTCACGACTCGCTTCGTGAATTGTGATAATCTCTGCATGATTTGTGGAAGTAGCATAAATTGTTTGCTTAATAGATCTCCATGAAATAACAGTATTTCCATAAGTAAATAAATATCATGTTTGTGATCGACCTTTGTGTGGATCAAAAAGGCAACCCATATCAGCATATCCAACTAACTGTGATTTTGATCCATTTGGATAAAATAATCCAAAATCAGTAGTCCCACGAAGATATCGAAAAATATGCTTAATTTCATTCAAATGTCTCTGAGTTGGTACGAAACTATACCTTGCTAGTAAGTTAATTGCAAATGCTATATCAAGTCGTGTGAAATTTACAAGATACATCGAAGCACCAATTGCAGTAAGATATGGTACTTCAGAACCAAAAGTTTCTTTATCACTTTCTTGTGGTCGAAACGGATCTTTCTTGACATCAAGTGACCGACCCACCATTGGAGTGCTCAAAGGATGAGCTTTATCCATGTAAAATTGCTTTAAAACTTTTTCTGTGTATGTTAATTGATGAACAAGAATTTCATTTGGAAGATGTTCAATTTGCAAGCCAAGACAAAATTTTATCTTGCCAAGATCTTTTATCTCAAATTCATTTCTTTAACAATTTGCTATTTTTGTTAACTCTTCTGGAGTCCCTATAAGATTTAGATCATCAACATATACTGCAACAATAACAAATCTAGATTATGATTTCTTGATAAAAACACATTGATAAATTAGATTATTCTCAAATCCATCTTTCAAAAGATATTCACTAAGTCGATTATACCATATGCATCTAGATTGTTTTAACCTATATAAGGATCTTTGTAGCTTGATAGAATATATACTTCGAGATGTAGAATTATATGCTTCAAGCATTTTATATACTTCAAGGATTTTCATGCAGATATCATTATCTAATGATCCATACAGATATCTCAGAATTACCTCCATTAGTCGCGATATCCAAATTTTCTTTTGTTACCAAGCTAACTAAAATCAATGTAATTAAGTCCCATTACGAGGAGCATATGTTTCTTCATAATTAATACCAGGTCTCTGCGAGAAACCTTGTGTTACAAGTCCTAGTTTGTACCTTATAATTTTATTTTTCTCATTTCATTTATGTACAAATACCCATTTGTATCAAGTTGGCATTACACCTTTAGGTGTTCGGACTACATGTCCAAAAACTTCACGTTTACTTAGTGAATTTAATTCTGCTTATTGTCTCTTTCCACATTGGCCAATCATTTCTACATTGACATTCATCAAAAGTTTGTGGTTCATATTCATGATCATTACTTATGGTAATATCGAGAGCAACTTTGTATGAAGATATGTTATCGACAACAATTTTATTTCTATCCAATACTTCTCATGTATGTACATAATGTATCGAGATCTTGTTATTTTTAAGTACCTGATCCTCTCCAGGGGATAATTCATCCTTTTTAGGAGACAACTCTTCAAGAATTTTATTTCCAGGAGATTTTTGTTCATAAATTTTGGATAAATCAATTATCTTTGTGGTATGTTTCATGGGTATAGCCTCTTTATAGGCTGAAATTTGTTTTTCTTGTACTTTCCTCTTTTCGGGAATTTTATCTTTAACACCGATCGATCTTTTCGCGCTTTGATTTATTTGTGTGGCTTTCAATCTGATTTTTCATATTTTCTTATTATCGGTGAATACATCCGGTAATTGATTTCCAATTCACGCATGAATAATCCTTTGAACTTCCAGTTCACATTGATTTGTACGAGGATCAAGATAGATAAGCGTGAGCCACGATTTTTCTCCCATAATTGTGAGAAAATTATTTCATTAAAATGACAATCCTCAAACGTTACCGTTCAAGTCAAAACCAGTGCAGGACTTCAATCATCATCTGACTTATTACTACGGAGTATTAGGAATGTGAAATTTCACTATTTTCTTATTATCGGTGAATACATCTGGTAATTGATTTCCAATTCCTGGCAAATGAATAATCCTTTGAACTTCCAGTTCACATTGATTTGTACGAGGATCAAGATAGATAGCGTCGAAACATTCCAAGTAATCTCACATCGTATTCACTTGGAGTGAATGTGTAGTAGTTGTGACACCTTTAATCACTAATCGAATGCACGATTTTCTCCCTAATTGTGAAAAATTATTTCATTAAAATGACCTCCTCAAACGTGCCTTAAAACATCATCACCAATTAGAGGTTCAAGATATCTAATGATGATGGGGAATCAAAACCCGTATAAATTTCAAGTCTACGGAAAGGACCGAAAATCCCATCTATGTGCATTTACGATTGAAATTATAAATGCAGTTATAATATTTCCTCATGGGTATAAGAGAGCTGTACCCTTTCTTTTCCTTTATTACTATGAGGAAATGAGAATATAATTTGGAGACTTAGGTGAGAAGCTTAGTGATGGTCCTGAAGATAACATTAATAGTCCTCACTATTCATTAGAAATAGTGTGACAATAAATGTAATGAGGACTCGATACGTATGGCCCATCTAAATGACAATATTCCTATTAGAACTCTCGGTTTATGTACGACGGATGTATAATTAAGTTTGTATTTGAATGGTGATCCTTTGCTAAGATCGAGAGATAAGAACTGATGGTTTTGGCCAATAGGTACATTAGAGATATCCACGTGGTGAATGAAGAACTAATTGTTTTACTTTTAGACTGAATCTAGTTAGCAAGAGGTAGCGGTGAGAGTGAGGAAGAAGAGAAGAAGAGGAACTCGAGGAGAATTGTTAGAAGAAGTTTATGATCAAAACTTAGAATTACAAAATGCGTGTTCGTGAGCTAGAAGAACAAAGGTTGAAGAATGGCAAATCGTGGAACAAAGGGATACAACAATTCAAAATTGGGTTACCTGATATGTGATGCTCGAACAAAATTACGCTTTGGCCGAGAATTTAAAAATCAAAGATCGGTGAAATAAAACAAGCCGAACGAAGGAGAATAGGCGATGCATGGGAAAAGGCTTGCATACGTTGATAGCGTAGAAAAAAGGCGTCTTCATCAATAAAGCCAAAATAGATGAAATGGACTTTACTTTTTGACAAAGAATTGGGAGAACCTTACATCGAATTGAATTACCACATGCATGGCGGTGAAATTCGATATGGATCGGAGAATAATGATTCAAATCATGGATCGGGAATGTGAAGAAGCACTTAAAGGTTGGAATGCTACCTTACATAGTAGTCAAATTACAGAAATTTAAGCGAGGCGTTTCGAGAAAATCCGAGCGAAGTTATTACGGGTAAATTAATTATAAATTAATGATAAGTCTATACTTTATTCAATACAAGTTCTACCCACCTTTATTCCACCTTAGTTGTGTTCATTGTTTAAATTTGACTCGCTGAAAAATTAGACTTTGATTTATCTATTGAAACTTCGTTGGGAGAAACCTTCATACCTCCACTGTTTATTAATCTTGTTGTTTCAAATAAACACTTTCATGTTACTGTCAATCTTATCTCTTTGAAAATACTTGCCTTTGAGGTAATTTTTTAAAAACGATTGATTAACTACTCATTATTCTTTTTGTAAGGTTGTTAGCTTTCATATTCTAACCAACACATTATCACAATTCAAAGTAACCAAACCCTAAAGTTAATCATTTTATGTTATATCGAGCATAAGTAAAGAGCCCCGATCCTTTTCGTTGTTGACTTCCTTGTGTGGAATGCAAGCTAGCCGGACTTTACATGGCGGCGTCGTGAATGACGATGACAAGTTGATAGGTATCATTGTGAGGTCTTATCTAGGTTAAAGGATAGAAGTCACAGTTGGTATCAACATACTTATCCAAGTCTTGGATAAGAAAGTAGTTTTGAATGATATTTCTATAATTAATAAATTTCTTGATTTATTCTTGAAGATTTCCTAGCCTACCTAAGCGTAAAATCGAATTTTGTATTGACCCAGATCAAAACCCATTTCTTAAACCCTCGAATATTTCTTCAACTAAAAGGATCTGTTTTACGAGGATTATGATGAAAGTCATAATAAAAGCATTGGACTAATGAAAATCATGGGTATATGAAGTATTAGTAAGTGTTATGTTGAGTTATGTTGGTTATTATGTGAAAGCTTGTAGAAAGTTTCTTAGAAATCACAAAGGGTTGAAAAATTAAATTTTGGTAAAAGCGTAAAATGAAATTCAATTGACCATATCTCCTATTATATTTTAAATTTTTGAGTGTGGTCAAGTCCTAGAGTTAGATCTATGAGTTTTGTAGCAAACACAACGTGATACTAATGAATATCCTTGGCACCGAGGATGATTCGATGATATAGATTAATTATTGAAATGAAGTCTCAATTGATGAAATATTAATTCATGGATGTGGTAAAAGTCATCTTTAATGCTAGTAGTAGTGCATTGATAGACTTGGTATGATTATGACCGAGGATTATTCGGTATAATCATGTATAATGTGAAAAATATTTGGTTTTGGCCAAGCTACTTCACTTTTCCAATATTCACTGAAGTCTGATGGTGAGAATTTATGATAAGTTGACTTTTTTGAGCATTCTTGAATAATGCTTTGAACTAATGATGCAACATGTAAATATAGCATGGTGACCCCAAACAAAAATGGATAGTTTTGGTATGATTATGACCGTAATTTTGATTTCATAAGCAAATGTCAAGCAATAATTTGAAGTCTTTTGATAAGATATTCAATTAAAAACCATTTTGAGTATGTGTATGGACAACATGATGTTCAACATCAATTCCAATTAACATGCAATAATCATCAAAAGCTTGAGATGTGAATTCACCAAAGATTATCTAAACGAATTTTCCAAATTGATAATCGAGAAATTGTGCTGCATGAACCTAATTATTTGAGCATGAAGTCTAGCAAATTCAACATTTCTAGTAGAAAGTAAACATACATTTGACTGATAAGTGGATTTTATATCCACGAATTGATGTCTATTTCTTGCTTAATTTGTGCTAACTTCTTGCTTGCATGTTCATTTTTATTTGTTATTTTGTTATTTAATGTGTAGGTATGGTGGTGCAATGTTTGGAGCATAAAAGGAGTGTTTTAGTGGTAGTATTGAATCAAGCATGAAGTTCACCAAGCCAACTAGCGATTATACCCCGCTGAGGCGGGCCCATTTTGCTTTTACGCCCACGCCGAATAAAAGCCAGATCCTCGATCGTCATGTTGTGCTTGAAACTCACTGGAACATGGATGCTAAGCATTTGGATTGTATTTGTACTCTACTTGATGAGGAATTCAACCAAAAACATGTGTGTTGGATGCTTATTAATTAATTAACAATGAATTGAACAAGATAGAAGACATATTACGAAGATCAATTCCAGTTTTTTCTTAGTAAGCATTGGAGGAAGATTTTGAGGAGATTTTTGAGACGATTGCAAATTTAGGCTATGCGAAGGGTATTTTTCACCATTCTTCTTCTTAGACTATTATTTTTAATTGAAAGAATGTTATCTTTGATTTATTCAGTAGTTATTTCATTCATGATGAACTAATTCACTTTTTAGGCTTGTGATGGATCCTTAACTGAAACGATGATTCTGTAAACCTTGATTTCCAGTTCAATAATCTATTTTCCAGTTTATCTATATTAATTTAAACTTGAATTTATTAATTGCCTGATCAACAATTCTTTGTGGATTTGTATGGAATCGAGAGAGGATATTCAAATCTAGACTTAGTTAATATAACATGTTTTCATGAATTTTGTGAATAGCAGAATCTTGATGAATGTTAAGGTAGAGATATGCTTGACATCACATGTAATAGGATAGAGAACTTAATCTTCAACCTTCTTTAATTATAATTCACATAGAGATATATTGAGTTAGTTGATTAAGGTGTTTAACTTGTTTCTATCTAATTTGTGGATTTAAGTTAATACGGTATTAGTGCATCGAGAGGTGGCTATTACTACATTCGTGTTCTTGATTAATAAATTGGGATAATAAATTGAATTGGAATAAATGTGTAGAAATCAGAGTGAGCTTAAGGTGAAATCATAAGTCTAAATCTCTATTAATTGTTTGAAATTCCCGATTTTGATATTTGTGATGGGTTTGTGGTAATTAATTTATTTCTTAATTTAGTTTCTATAATTATAATCATTGAATTGTATAGTTTAATAAAATTAGGGTTAATAGGAAATTGATACTTGTAAGGTTAAATTTCTTATTACTTTGTCTCTGTGGGAACGATACTCTACTTATCACTATATTACTTGTTGACCACGTATACTTGCGTGTTGTGCGTATATAGATTTTACCCAACATGTTTTTGGCGCCATTGCTGGGGACAATATAGTATAGATCTTAATATTTTTACAATATAAGTTTAATTAATCTAGTTTTACATAAACATTTTTGTTTTTGTTTTTTTTCCTCTTATTTCGGGTTTTTAAAGTGGTTTATGCAAACTAGGTCCAAAAATCCAAACTTGCTGCCTTTTGAGGACGACATTGAGAAACGGTTCCAGAGGTTAAGTAAGTGGATCAAGGAAACGAGGCAAGAATTTGAAACATCTGAGAAAGAATAGGAAATGGCAGCTGAAGATCAGAAAGCGTTAAGGGACTTCACCACACCCAAGGTGATGGAACTGCAGTCAAGCATCACCAGGCCTACAATTGCTGCAAATGCATTTGAAATCAAGCTTGGGACGATTTAGATGATCCAAAATTTAGTTCGCTAAAGGGATTGGCAAATTACGATCCAATGAACATCTAGTCGACTTTCTTGAGATTTGCGACACCTTCGTATAATGGGGTGTCGGATGAAGCGATGAGACTTCGCTTGTTCCCATTCACTTTACGGGACAAAGCAAAGAGTTGGTTGCATTCTCTACCGCTGGGTTCGATAACTACGTGGGATGACTTAGCTTAGAAATTCCTTGCCAAATTTTTCCCACCGGCAAAAACTGCTAAAATGAGGAATGAGGTAACAATGTTTGAGCAGCAACATGGGGAGTCGTTATATGTGGCATGGGAGAGATACAAGGAGTTGCTCAGGAAGTGCCCGCATCATGGATTGCCCATGTGGCTGCAAATGAACACTTTTTACAATGGACTACATGGGAATCTCATAACCAGTATTGATGCAGTGTTAGGTGGAGCATTCATGGCCAAGAGTTACGAAGAGGCCTACAACTTAATTGAAACCATGGTGGCTAACAACTACCAGTGGCCCACAATAAGAATGACACATGAGAAGGCAGCTAGGGTGTTAGAAGTAGATGGGGTGACAACAATACAAGCACAAATTTCTGCGTTGTCCAAGAAGTTGGATGCCATGATAGGGGCTCAGGTACAGCAGGTTGCGGTCGTATGTGAGTTGTGCGCGGGTGACCATTCTACAAATTAGTGCGCAATCAATCCAGCATCCGCCCAATTTGTAGGTAACTACAATAGGGGTCCACAGAATATGTACCAAAACACTTATAACCAGGGGAATAGAAATCACCCAAATTTCTCATGGAGCAATAATCAGCATCATCAATCTCCACGACCGTCATATCCCCCAGGTTTTCAGAATCACCAACAACCGGCTCAACATCAGGAAAGAAAATCAGATTTAGAGGAGTTGTTGTCGAAGTACATAACAACCAATGAGGTAGCAATGAAAAATCAAGCAATGACCATCAAGAACTTGGAAAATCAGATGGGGCAAATTGCCCAAGCATTAAGTAACAGGCCACAAGGGACCCTATCGAGCGATACAGAGAGAAATTTGAAGGGAAACCACGAACAGTGTCAGGCAATTACGTTGAGGAGTGGAAAACATATCGTTGGTCAAGATGCAGAAAATTCAGTGACACCAGATGAAAAAGTTGATAACAGTAACGTGGTTGAAGGAAATAAGGGTGAGGATAAGCAAAGTGAGAAAACAAAGTTAGACGATAAACAAGCTGTATACCCACCACTGCACCACCATTTCAGCAGAGGGTCCACAAACTGAAATTAGATAAGCAGTTTGCAAAGTTTTTGGAAGTTTTCAAGAAAATTTAGATTAACATCCCATTTGCAGAAGCCCTAGAGCAGATGCCGAGTTATGCGAAATTCATGAAAGGGATTCTGTCAAGGAAAAAGAAATGGGAAGATTTTAAAACATTGGAACTAACAGAGGAGTGTAGTGCGGTGTTACAGCAGAAGTTGCCACCCAAGTTGAAAGACCTAGATAGTTTCACGATTCCATGCACGATCAGGAATATGTCTTTTAACAAGTGTTTATGTGATTTGGGGGCTAGTGTGAACCTTATGCCATTGTCAGTATACACAGAATTGGGTTTTCCCGCGCCAAAGCCTACAAATATTTCATTGCAGTTAGCGAATAGGTCAGTCACATATCTGAGAGGCATAGTAGAAGACATACTGGTTAAGGTGGATAAGTTTATATTCCCCGCAAACTTTATTATTCTGGACTTTGAGGAGGACAAGAACATCCCGATTATCCTAGGGAGACCTTTCTTGGCCACGGGTAGGACACTCATAGACGTACAAAAAGGAGAACTTACTATGAGGGTCCAAGATCAAGAAATCAAGTTTAACGTGTTCAAGGCCATGAAATTCCCTACGGATGAGGAAGAATGTTTTCAGATGTATATAATTGAGCAAATTATCAGTGAAGATATGGGCAAGAGTTTGGTCAACGATCCATTAGAAACAAATTTATTGGGGGATGAAGAGTTCGACGACCCAAAATTCGTGGACTATCTATAGTTGTTAGATTTGTTGCCACGAGTTAGTCGATTTAGAGCACCATTTGAACCTTTGTACACGGAGGAGACAACCACAGAAAAGTTGAAACTGTTATTAGAGGAGCCACCAACTTTGGAACTTAAGCCACTCCCTAAACACCTCAAGTATGCGTACTTAGGCAATTCAAATTCTTTACCAGTTATTATTTCATTTGCACTTAACGATTTGCGGGAAGAAAAAGTTCTTGAGGGTGCTTAGGAACATAAATCAGCGATTGGGTGGACGATAGTTGATATAAAGGGAATCAACCCTTCATTTTGCATGCACAAGATTCTGATGGAAGATGATGCAAAACCGATGGTGGAGCAACAACATCGACTTAACCCCATTATGAAGGAAGTTGTGAAGAAGGAAATTTTGAAGTTGTTGGCTGCCGGAATCATCTACACAATTTCTGACAGTAAATAGGTTAGTCCGATCCAGTGTGTGCTGAAAAAGGGAGACTGTGGTGTAGAATGAGGATAACGAGTTAATACCGACAAGAACAGTGACATGTTGGAGGGTTTGCATGGATTATAGGAAGTTGAATAAGGCAACCCAAAAAGATCATTTCTCGCTACCCTTTATCGATCAAATGTTGGACAGATTGGCGGGACATGAGTATTACTGTTTATTGGATGGATACGCGGGCTATAACTAGATAGTTATCGCTTCTGAGGATCAAGAGAAGACTACATTTACGTGTCCTTATGGCACATTCACATTCAGGAGGATGTATTTCGGGTTATGTAATGCACCTGTGACCTTTCAACGATGTATGATGGCCATTTTCTCAAACATGGTGGAGAAAAATGATGAAGTCTTCATGGACTACTTTTCTGTCTATGGGGATAACTTTGATACTTGCCTAGGAAATTTGGTAATGGTGTTACAGCGATGCAAGGATATGAACCTCTTACTTAATTGGGCAAAATGCCACTTCATGGTTGAGGAGGGCATAATTTTGGGCCATAAGGTATCGACTCAAGGATTGGAGGTTGACAAAGCAAAGTTAGAAATAATCGAGAAACTGCCTCCACCGAGCTCAGTTAAGGGTATTAGAAGCTTTTTGGGACATGCTAGGTTCTACAGGAGATTCATAAAGGACTTCTCTAAAATTGCAAAACCTTTATGCAGTCTTTTAGAGAAGGATTCTATTTTCAGTTTTAACGACAATTGTAAGTCAGCTTTTGAGTTGTTGAAGAAGAAGTTGACTATGGCCCTCGTGATCATCGCACCGGATTAGAATATTTCGTTCGAAATGATGTGATGCGACGACGACTATGCGATTAGGGGTGCTTCGGGTCAACGCCGAGACAAGGTGTTTCACGCCATATATTATGCAAGCAAAACGCTCACGGAAACTCAAATGAACTATACAACTACGGAAAAGGAATTGCTTGTAGTGGTGTATGCGATTGACAAATTCTGGGCATACTTAATCGGGACTAAGGTGATAGTCTGTACGGACCATTCGGCGATTCGGTACCTAATTACGAAAAAAGATGCTAAGCCACGCCTTATTCGATGGATTCTCCTACTTCAAGAGTTTGATTTAGAAATAAAGGTTAGAAAAGGGACGGAGAATCAAGTAGCCGATCACTTGTCTAGGCTGGAAAAACAAGGGAAATTTAAAGAGGACAAGTGTGAAATTAACTAATCATTCCCAGATGAGCAACTGTTTGGGATAAATGCAGAATTTCCTTGGTATGCGGATTATGCGAATTATCTTGTGAGAAACGTTCTTCCACCTGACCTCACAAGACAACAGAAAAATAAGTTTCTTCATGATGTAAAAAGGTACATGTGGGACGAACCTTACTTGTTCAAGCAGTGCACCGACAAAATGATTAGAAGGTGCGTGCCCTATAGTGAAGTGAAGAACATTCTGCATGAGTGCCACTCATCTGCGTATAGGGGACATTATGGGAGTGAGAGGACAACATCAAAGGTGTTGCAAGCCGGGTTTTATTGGCCTACACTATTCAAGGATGCCCACCATTTTGTCAAAACATATGATAGGTGTCAAAGGGTGGGCAACATTTCAAAACGGAATGAGATGCCTCTACAAATGATTCTTGAAGTTGAAATTTTCGATGTATGGGGCATCGATTTCATGGGGCCATTCCCGTCATCACTAAACAATTAGAACATTCTCCTCGCAGTGGATTACGTATCAAAGTGGGTTGAAGCTGCAGCACTACCATCAAACGATGCCAAGTTGGTCCTCTAATTCCTACAGAAGAACATTTTCACGAGGTTTGGCACGCCAAGAGCAATTATAAGTGATGAAGGTAGTCACTTTTAGCAACAAGTCTTTCATAGCTCTTTTGGCAAGGTATGAGGTCAACCACAAGCTAGCGACAACTTATCACCCCCAAACCAGTGGGCAAGATGAGGTGTCAAACAGGGAAGTCAAGAAAATACTGGAGAACGTAGTGAATCCGAATCGCAAGGATTGGTCACTCCGATTGGATGATGCATTGTGTGCATACCGAACTGCGTACAAGACACCGATAGAGATGTCACCTTATCAACTACTGTATGGAAAGGCTTGTCACTTACCAGTTGAGATATAACATAAGGCTTATTGGGCGATTTAAAAACTCTATTTTGATCAAGTAGCTGTAGGAGAAAAGAGATTACTTCAATTAAATGAGCTCGACGAATTTCATCTTCAAGCCTATGAGAACGCCAAGTTATACAAGGAAAAGGTTAAGAGATGGCATGACCAGAAAATTGGGCATAGAACATTCGAGCCGTGATAATAAGTCCTTTTGTTCAACTCACGGCTGCGATTGTTACCAGGAAAGCTTAAGTCGAGATGGTCGGGACCATTCACTATAAAGCGGGTGTTCTCTCATGGCGCCGTTGAACTCTACAGTCGTAATCCGTTAGAAACGTTCAAAGTCAACGGTCAATGATTAAAGAACAATTGGGTGGCAAATCCAACACCAATGTCATCGCCATCACATTGGGTGGCCTTTGTGAACAGCGAAGTAGTAATAAATTTGAACGACTTAAAATCAAGCGCTAATTAGGAGGCAACCCAATCTTTCATTTATTTTTTGTATTTTCATTCATAATTATTAAAATATAGTTTTTATTAAGTTATTAAGTAGTATTATATAATAAAAGTCTTGTTAAACTCTCCACAATACTGTATTTTATCAAAAATCCACTAATGTTTATGTTTCATGTCTTGCAAGAAGGGGAAAGGAACAATGAGTGGCTTAACATGAAGAAAAAAAGTGAAAAACAGAGGAGCTTAACAGAAGGCACCCCCGTCGGGGCGGACTTGTTTTACCTTGTACCCCAGTTGGGCTGGGTCTCTCCAATTGTGACAGCCATTCCCATCTCAGGCGGGCTATTTTGCCTTGCACCCCTATGCAAAGTGGGGTCCTCTAAAAAAATTAACAGAAGCTATGCCCACCGGGGCGGGCCTCCTAAGCCTAATACTCCCCGCCGAGGCGGGGGTCCTGGAAACCAATAGTCAAGTTTGGTAGTTACACACATGCTTCTTCCTCTTCCCAACAATACACCACTTCCCCACTTCCCCACTTCCCCACTACTTCATAACTCCATACACCACCCACTACACCCACTTCTACCCCACTCTTTCCAATACTCCATTATTTCTCCCCACCTCTTCAATCCACCAATAGACCCCATCACACCACCTTTATATATTGCCACATCTCAAACTATATTTCTCACAAAACGTTTCACCTACATTTAACAATTTTTGAATTAGGGCATTCATAGAGGCTACTTGAGAGCAATTGAGGGTCAAATTGATAAGTTTGGGGGAAAATTTGTCTGTGCACACCAAGTGTTCGACAAAGGGTGTGAACCACTATGATACAAGCAATAGAGAGCACATGGCTTCACAACCAACTTCAAAACGCCAAAGGGGAGAGAGTTCAAGGCCCGCACAACCGACACGAACCTTAAATCGTCAGAAATTTAAGAGTGCCACCGCCGCCGATTGGTATGAGTACATGCTGACAAAGGCCCTTACGCCAGAGTGAGGGTTGGCGCCGGATCTCACTGATGGGAAGATGATGCCTCAAATCTATCAGAAGGGGTGGACTAAATTCACCAAAGAGCCAGAACCCGCCGTGCTCACCATTATCAAGGAATTTTACCCAAACGCTGAGGACAAATCCCCATTCAATGCGTATATGCGAGGTCGCTTGGTCCCATTCAGTGTTGATGCAATAAACACCTATTATTAACTGCGGGTACCTCGCCAATGCCAATATGCTCAACTACGAGATTTTGATCCGGACTATGATGAACAACATGGATCAAAGGTCGGAAGGGAGGCACAGTGTTCCATAGCTAAGATCTCAGTCGGTATGGAAAAATTTGGTACGCATTCCTATGTGCAAAACTGTATCCGTCCCAACACACTTCGGACGTGACCAAAGAGAAGGCGTTACTGCTATACGCAATTGTACAAGACTTCATCATTAACGTCGGGGCCATTATTTGTTTCTCTATTCACCGATGCTTACATGGACACTTTTTCGGGCGGATTGCCACACCCAACACTCATATGTGGGTTGTGTCACCAAACAGGTGTGAGATGGTCTGACGATGAGCCCACACAGATGTCGCTTGTGTTGCTAGACTCTAGAATGATAGCGCAGTATTCAGTATGGGTCGGAGGCAATTCCCATCCTCGTGGACTGGGCTTTATTTTTCCATCAGCTTCAGAGGACGAAGTTGATGCTGCATAGACGTCAAAGGATGAGGATGAAGCTATGGGAGATCAAGGGGCCAAGAAAGTACCGCAGACCGAGACACTATCCAGTCCTTAGTTCCTTGACTTTCAACGTCAAATGGATGCGCACAACAAGGAAGAACGTCGGGAGATGCGGCGACTCTCATTAAGGCAAGACAACATGTTTGATGCTATGAACGCGTATTTTGCCTCCCTCAACACGACCCTTCAGAGCTTCAATCCAGCTGCACAATTTCCATATCAGCAGCCTGTGCCAATGCCACGGTTTCCACCAAGTGATTCAGAAGAAGAAGATCAACCACCACCTCTTCAAACTTAAGCGATTGCAGGGAAGTCCTCACGTACTTAATTTTGGTTATTCATCCAATGTGGGCATTGTATTACTTAAGTTTGGGGGATTTAAATTCTTGTTTGCATGCATATGTAGTACTTAGGTTTAAATTTGTCATTTTAATTCCAGTTTTGCATAGTAATTTAGGAATTATGATGTTGCATATAGGTTTTGACATAGTTGCATGATAACTTAGGTGCATACATAGTAGCTTAGGTTATTTTTGTTATTGCATTGTTTTTAATTTTGTTAATAGTGCATTTTGTTATGTTATGAAAAAATATATATATAAAAAAAATGATTTTTTTTGTAGTTAAATATTGTGTTTGCATATGTCCAATAGTGTTGCAATTCATGTTATTTATGGGCCAATGATGAGATTGAGAATAAGTTAACAAATACATCATTGATTATTAGAATTGTGATATAATTTCTGTTAAGAATTGAATCTTGCGCTTGTTTAAAACTGGTATAAAAAGGTTAGCACGCTAATAACATCTTTGTTGACTGGTCAGTTCAAATTGATAGATAAATAGTTTCTAAAGGATAATGCTAGAGTAAATGAAAAAATGACAAGGATAGGCAGTAAAGACAAAAATTAGGCAAGAACCTAAGTTTGGGGGATTATATGTGGGGTATATAAGCTTTATGAAAAAAAAATGAGTGAGAGAAAAAAAAAATATATTGTGACTAGTCTTGTTTTGGGGCCTTTGTTACTTGAGCAAGTACAGTCGAGGGGATTGTCTTTACACCTAGTGCCCTAAGGTCTTTTATGGTCTGGGAGTCATTGGTCAAAAGCTCGCTAAGGGGTAGCACTATCAGCCTAATGGGATGAGACATTGCACAGTCATGTATGTATTTATTAAAAAAATAATAAAACGGGAAAAGAGTAAAAAGCCCCCGTGTGAAAAAATTATTATATAAATGAAGTATAAGTACCCTGCATAAACCCTTGAGTTTTGTATTGTTTAGTTTTAGTTGTTATGCACTTATTTTTGGAATTTTTAAATTTGCCTTTGTATGATTCCTTCTAAGAAAGTGATTATGTATTGAATTTGAGTCCGTGGCGCTTATCACGGATGTTGAACACACAAGCACACTATACCAAAGATGATGGTTTAAGATTTGAGAATTAATATAGAATTATGGATTGGTTTCCGTGATTAATATTGTAGAGTTTGCTTGTTTTCTCTGAGGCCGTTAAGATAATTTTGATTCTGCGATACTGTTGGATTCGAAAGCATATAGATTAGATCATATTCATTCCATCTCATTGCATTGCATTGCATAGCATGTAGTTTGTTTTGTGCTCGAGGACTAGCACAGTTTAAGTTTAGGGGATTTTGATAAGTGGATTTTATATGCACGAATTGATGTCCATTTCTTGCATAATTTGTGTTAACTTCTTTCTTGCATGTTCATTTTTATTTGTTAATTTGTTATTTAATGTGTAGGTATGGTGGTGCAATGTTTGGAGCATAAAAGGAGTGTTTTAGTGGTAGTATTGAATCAAGCATGAAGTTCAGTCAAGCCAACTAGCAGATTATACCCCCATCGGGGAGGGCCCATTTTGCCTTTACACCCCCGCCGGGGTGGGGGGTCTTCAATATTGTTTAATAGTAGCTACGCCCGCCAGGGCGGGCTGATTATGAGCTTATACCCTCGCTGGGGCGGGGGGGTGCCTGATCCTGAGTGTCATGTTGTGCTTGAAACTTTGCTGGAACATGGATGCTAAGCGTTTGTATTGTATTTGGACTCTACTTAATGATGAATTAGACCAAAAACGTGTGTGTTGGATGCTTATTAATTAATTAACAATGAATTGAACAAGACAGAAGGCATACTACGAAGATCAATTCCAGTTTTTTTAGCAAGCATTGGAGGAAGATTTTGAGGAGATTTTCGGGACGATTGAAAATTTAGGCTACGTGAAGGGTGTTTTTCACTATTCTTCTTCTTAGACTATTATTTGTAATTGAAAGAATGTTATCTTTGATTTATTCAGTAGTTATTTCATTCATGATGAACTAATTCACTTTTTAGGCTTGTGATGGATCCTTAACTGAAACGATGATTCTGTAAACCTTGATTTCCAGTTCAATAATCTATTTTCCAATTTATCTATATTAATTTGAACTTGAATTTATGAATTGCCTAATCAATAATTCTTTGTGGATTTGTATGGAATCGAGAGAGGATATTCAAATCTAGACTTAGTTAATATAACATGTGTTCGTGAATTTTGTGAATAGCAGAATCTTGATGAATGTTAAGGTAGAGATATGCTTGACATCACATGTAATCGGATTGAGAACTTAATCTTCAACCTTCTTTAATTATAATTCACATAGAGATATAGTGAGTTAGTTGATTAAGGTGTTTAACTTGTTTCTATCTAATTTGTGGATTTAAGTTAATACGATATTAGTGCATCGAGAGGTGGCTATTACTACATTCGTGTTCTTGATTAATAAACTGGGATAATAAATTGAATTGGAATAAAGGTGTAGAAATCAGAGTGAGCTTAAGGTGAAATCATAAGTCTAAATCTGCATTAATTATTTAAAATTCCAGATTTTGATATTTGTGATTGGTTTGTGGTAATTAATTTATTTCTTAATTTAGTTTCTATAATTATAATCATTGAATTGGATAGTTTAATAAAATTAGGGTTAATAGGAAATTGATACTTGTAAGGTTAAATTTCTTACTACTTTGTCTCTGTGGGAACGATACTCTACTTATTACTATATTACTTGTTGACCACGTATACTTGCGTGTTGTGCGTATATAGATTTTACCCAACAGTCACCATCTAACTGAGTTGTTGTCTAGAAAATAGACAATTTTTCTAGTATGAGCTTCTGGCCCAATACTATTGAATTAATATAAAGAAATTCTTCACTGTCTTCGTTATTGGTTTCAATATGGTATCCATTGTAACCTATATCCTTAAATTTGAGTAAATTTCTGCTTGATTTAGAAGAATACTAAGTATCATCAATACAAAGTTTTGTGCCCTTTGGCAACATTATAATCGCTCTTTCAGAACCTTCAATTAAGTTCCATGCAGCTGATATGGTATTGACATTGGCTTTGCATAATTTTAAAATTTGAAAATATTTTTTTCTTTAAGGATCATATGAGTTGTTGCATTATCCGCTAGACAAAAATCTTCCCTAGTCATCTTGAAATTGATTTTACCAGTTGAACCCATACATATTCATATATAAAAAACATAAATTAAACTTTATTACTTTAAACATATCAAGATAAAAATAATTACATAATATAATAAAAGAAACATAGTTAATTGGTATGGACATTTCCATCACCAATCAAATTGTCAAATTTTCCATCAACGTTCTCATAGAAATCAGGGGTATCAAGATAAGTCATATCCACTCCATTTGGAAGATCAAGATAATTTATGGGATCTTCAACATCATTATGATCAACAAAGTTTGTTTCAATTCCTTTTCCCTTTTCTTTTATGGAGGCTTGATACAACTCTACCAAATATTTAAAAGTACGTCAGGTACGTGACCAATGACCTTCCATTCCACACCTATAACACTTATTTTCATGACCATTTGATGGTTTATGTAAGACCCCGAATTTTATGAAATAAAAGTATTCAATTTTTCTTATAATTATTATTCAAGAAATGGTTAAATTGATAAAAGTTTAAAGTTAAGGGTGATATATATAAAATTTTCAAATATACAATGGTTATAAAATACTCATTTACGTAGAGGAATATTTGTTTGGTCGTGGAATATTCTTGTTGTCGGGGAATATTAAATGCGACGAGTGCAAACCATTTGTGGGCCCCATAATGTAATAACTATCGGATGAAGAAAATGACAAGTTTGAGTTTTTATAAATAATAAAAATGTTACCGCTAATAACACTTTGTTGGAATACCGGTGGTTAAAATATACGATGTCTGGCGTGGTTGAACAATAGCACACAGTATTGCACAGTATTTTGGAATTATTGATCCTTACGTAAGAAGGCACTACTCAATAATTGTTACAGTAATTACTGTTCAATATTTTATTTTATCTGTTCAATAATTGCTGCATTGATATTTTATATTATTGTTGTTTCAATAATTGTCATTGCACAGTATTTCTCATTATCAGATCAATAATTCATATTATTTGAATAATATTATTAGATAGCATTATTGGAAATGTCTATAAAGTTCTGTCAAGGAGAGGTTTGGTCACCTAATTGCGTGCCAATAAGGAGAAATCCTTATTGGAAAGCCCTCTTTCTTGGGACCGTCTTCGTTGTCATTATTGTGATTCTATAATATTATTTGTGAATAATTAATTATTGATTTATATGATAAGGAAATATTTATTTGATGCAAATATAAATGATGGATTTATTTATGTGGATATAATTGAAGGAATTAATATTGAGGTGTTTTATCGATATTTTTGTCGGATTGGGGGTATTAAAAGGTCAAATCGATTGTTCTTAAAAGCTCTATTAAGTGAGTTATAATTTTAATCCGAATAGTTGGATCATTGTGATTTTTGGATATGTTATACATATATAAGTTGAGTATATGTCCACAAATTTTGAACCGTTGAAAATTAACGCATGACTTGTTATGAATTTTAAAAGGTGTTGAAACGGTGCTGAAAATCATCCGTTTGTGGATTTCGGATATTTTTTGTTGGGAATTTAGAAAAACTTTCTTCTGTAAAGTTGTAGAGAATTCGATTTCATGCAGAATGGACATAAAATTCATATTTTTCTGATAAACGGGCTATTTTCTATGAATTGTTGAAGTTTTGGAAAATAAAATGATTTTTATTAAAAAAAGGGGTGGGACCCACTTTTGTTTTAACACATGTGGGCTGTTGGGATTTTTTTTCAGACTTGGCATGCTTTGATGGCTGATGGTTAGTGCGTAGAAAATAGAGAATAAATAATATTAATTTATTATTTTAGTCTCCTATGGCGTTCAAGCATTTTCCTATAAATAGGAGCTTAAGTTAGAATTGAAAATCACACCAGAAACATAAGTTTTCTCTCTCTATATTATCAAGCATATTTTTGTGAGTATATAGATACTTTGAGAATTGCTATTCAGTGCAAGGTTCTTTCGGCTTTACATCCGATATTCCGGTTAGAAGTACTGCTCTTTTGAGGTAAGGGATTTTAAGGGTTGTTATGTTTTTCATGTTTCGTAATTTTTCAGACCTTCAAAAATTTTGAAAAAATTTGAAATGATAATTTGATGAGTTTTATTGACTGTGTCCAAAAATGGCGATTTTTGGATGTATAGATTAGGAGTTATGAATTTTATTAGAAAAGACTATTTTAAAAGTAAACCCTTATAACTCCTTGTGGTTAACTCCAAAATTGGTGAAAATTTTATTGGGAGTATATCTATATAACATCAGTATATTCTGTAAATTTTGGAATTATTTGGATAAAAGTACAATTTATGATAAATGTCTAAATATTCGGCAGTTTTGGCCATGTGAAAAATAGTAAATGAATTTTAAAAATTTCGAGAAAAATATATGTTTAATATGGGACCATAGTATGCTAAATCCCAGAAAAGAAATATTTTTAGAACTGATTTGATATTTTTCATGAAAATGGTCAAGTTATGAGTAAATGAATTAAATATGTTATGTGAAGTAAGAAAATTGGAAAATAGGATTTTATGGCTTGAGAATCCTATATGATGTATATGCAGATTTTTTTATGAGGGTTTTGGTTATTGGTGATGAAATCTTATGAGTTTGGCATTTTAGAATGATTAAATGTATTATTTAGTAAAGGGTAAACAATTAAAATAAATTATTTATAAGTTTAAGAAACGTTATTCTTTCAATATCATTATATTGAAATATTGGTATGGATTTTATTGTGGAATTTCTACCTTTTTCATGTCGTTACTATTCATTCAGAGTTACTATTCATGAGTTACTATTCATGACAAAATTGGTTTCTTTTTCACTAAAATTATCGTTGATTTATGAATCTTACTCTTGAAATTAAATCCATGTTTTGATAATATTGTTTTTATTATCATATATAACATTTATATAATCCTGGTGAAGAAATTTCTCTTTGACTTGAGTGTAAAGATGGGTAGATTATTGGTATGATCGTGATCGTGGGTTCTCTTTTTGGCAAGATAGTCTGCAAAGTTGAATCGTTGACCGGTATGATCATGACCATTGAATTTATAATTGAATATTTTTAGCTTAAGTGCAAAGGTGAATTGATCAACATGATTATAATTATGGTTTATATAAATTCTGAAATGATTATGTATTTCTTTGAGATATTAATATCTTTGGCATGTAGTACAAAGATGAATTATTGATGAATATCTTTGGCCCGTAGTGCAAGGATGACCTATTGTTGAATATCTTTGGCCTGTAGTACAAAGATGACCTGTTGTTGAATATCTTTGGCCTGTAGTGCAAAGATGAATTGTTAATGAATATCTTTGGCCCGTAGTGCAAAGATGAACTTATTAGTATGATTATGAATAGGAACTGTGATTTGGTATAACCATGATCTTTGATGTTTCAGGTAAAGACAGGTGATGAAAATTATCTTCGTCCTAGATGAGAAGAGTAATTAGAATCACAATTATGATTATGAGTTATTCATATGATTGTGGAAAGGAACTGTTGATTGATGTTATAGGGATAAAACATTATTGGTGGACTTTTAATGTGGAGAAGATAATAGACTTTATGGTCTATTTGACTCTTCTAATGGATTACTCATTCCGTTACAACTATGGTTGAAAAGTTTTATCATCTACCATATGTTCTAAATCTCTGATTTATTACTGACGAAGGCTATTGATAATTTAATTATCTTTAGTCATGATATTCTTTACTGAGCTAGTTGTGCTCACC
The DNA here is from genome assembly GCA_020205615.1 of Panax quinquefolius. NCBI lineage: Eukaryota > Viridiplantae > Streptophyta > Magnoliopsida > Apiales > Araliaceae > Panax > Panax quinquefolius. The sequence continues at coordinate 399,958 of JAINUW010000713.1, read as the reverse complement.
CTTTTGCTTCACAATTCCTTTCAGGTAATAAGAGTGTGGCTGGGTCGAGCGGGGATAACAGGGAAATAGAATGGTGGTCTATAGCTGTTGAGGTTCTCCCTAAATAGTATGGAAATAATTTTATTGAGAACTTTAGATAAGTGTGTCATATTGTATACGTCATTTGATATTTTTTTTGGTGAACCGAATAGGGTGAGGCGAACCCAACTTTGGAAGGGTGTTTTGTCACTATCATACAAGATGTCTAATGACATACAACCTCGTGTTATCATAAGACGAGTTGTGCACATTAATTCTTGAGTATATATATGATCTTGAGTTTGGTTGAAACACTACCTAACCATTGGAAGGAACATGATAGTAATCTTCTCATTTTTCTTCTCTTTTTCTTTGCGGTCTATTAGATCAACAAAGGATAATTCTCTGGACATATGATATCTATCATAACTTAGATTCATGGCCTCCTATGTACGAAGATTTCCTTGAGCACTTCCTAAAGATTTTAATTTCTAAAACAGTTATTGACTGTACGTTTATGTAATGTATCAATGTGAGGTGTTATCCATAGTTGGGACATGAGTCACAGTTGGTATTAAAACTCACAGTATATGTGTTGTTGTATTTTGCACGACAATTGTAGTAATAAAGTTGTAGTTGTTTTCTGTACCATGTATTTGGCGATTCAGAATAGGTTGGATGGATTGGACCTATTTTGGGGGTGTCACATTTAGTATCAGAGCTTAGGGATATGATCTCTGGCGGAGATCGGGGAATAGAACTAGGAGGGGAGAGATGAGTAAATCCTTCGCTTGTGTGTCCTACCTAAGCTTATTCGTTGGTCAGGCATAATATCGGGATATTATGTGATATGTTAATTTGTTCAATTAACCCTTGTTTTGAAGCTTATTCTAGAATGATATCTGAAATACAGGAGATGAGCAATGGAGAAATCATGATTATAGGGAAGATGGAATCTGAAATGAAAGCAAGGTATTCTCAACTCTTTGAAATACTAGGTACGTAAATTTCGGGGACGAAATTTCATAAGGAGAGGAGATTGTAAGACCCCGAATTTTATGAAATAAAAGTATTCAATTTTTCTTATAATTATTATTCAGTAAATGGTTAAGTTGATAAAAGTTTAAAGTTAAGGGTGATATATATAAAATTTTCAAAATACGCAATTGGTTATAAAATACTCATTTCTGTCGGGGAATATTCGTTTGGTCGTGAAATATTCTTGTTGTCGGGGAATATTCGTATGACGGCGCAGCCATTTGTGGGCCCCATAACAGAATAACTGTTGGATGAAGAAAACGACAAGTTTGAGTTTTTATAAATAATGGCGTAAATGTTACCGTTAACACTGATTGGAATACATGGTGGTTAAAATACTGTAATACGCGTGGTTGAATAATAGCACACGGTATTGCATAGTATTTTAGAATTATTGACCCTTACGTAAGAAGGCACTACTCAATAATTGTTACAGTAATTACTGTTCAATATTTTATTTTATTGGTTCAATAATTGCTGCATTGATATTTTATATTATTGTTGTTTCAATAATTGTCATTGCACAGTATTTTCCATTATCAGATCAATAATTCATATTATTTGAATAATATTATTAGATAGCATTATTAGCAATTTCTAGAAATTTTTGTCAAGGAGAGGTTTGGTCACCTAATTGCGCGCCAGTAAGGAGAAATCCTTATTGGAAAGCCCTCTCTTTCTTGGGAACTGCCTGGTTGTCATTATTGTGATTCTATAATATTATTTGTGAATAATTAATTATTGATTTATATGATAAGAAATATTTATTTGATGCGGATATAAATGATGGATTTATTTATGTAGATATAATTGAAGGAATTAATGTTGAGGTGTTTTATCAGTATTTTATCGGATTGGGGGTATTAAAAGGTCAAATCGGTGTTCTTAAAGCTCATTGTGTGAGTTATAATTTTAATCCGACCGTTGGATCGTTGTGATTTTTGGATATGTTATACATATATAAGTTGAGTATATGTCCACAAATTTTGAACCGTTGAAAATTAACGCATGATTTGTTATGAATTTTAAAAGGTGTTGAAATGGTGTTGAAAATCATCCGTTTGTGGATTTTATATATTTTACATTGGGAATTTAGAAAAACTTTCTTCTGCAAAGTTATAGAGAATTTGATTTCATGCAGAATGGACATAAAATTTGTATTTTTCTGATAAGCGGACTATTTTCTATGAATTGTTGAAGTTTCAGAAAATAAAATGATTTTTATTAAAAAAAGGGGTGGGACCAACTTTTGTTTTAACACATGTGGGCTGCTGGGATTTTTTTTCAGACTTGGCATGCTTTGATGGCTGATGGTTGGTGCGTAGAAAATAGTGAATAAATAATATTAATTTATTATTTTAGTCTCCTATGGCGTTCTAGCATTTTCCTATAAATAGAAGCTTAAGTTAGAATTGAAAATCACACCAGAAACATAAGTTTTCTCTGTCTATATTATCAAGCATATTTTTGTGAGTGTTTAGATACTTTGAGAGTTGCTATTCAGTGCAAGGTTCTTTCGGCTTTACATCTGATATTCCGGTCAGAAGTACTGCTCTTTTGAGGTAAGGGATTTTAAGGGTTGTTATGTTTTTCATGTTTCGTAATTTTTCAGACCTTCAAAAATTTTGAAAAAATTTGAAATGATAATTTGATGAGTTTTATTGATTGTGTCCAAAAATGGCAATTTTTGGATGTATAGATTAGGAGTTATGAATTTTATGAGAAAATACTATTTTAAAAGTAAACCCTTATAACTCCTTGTCGTTAATTCCAAAATTGGTAAACATTTTATTGGGAGTATATCTATATAACATCAATATATTCTGTAAATTTTAGAATTTTTTGGACAAAAATACAATTTATGATAAATGTCTAAATATTCGGCAGTTTTGGCCATGTGAAAAATAGTAAATGAATTTTAAAAATTTCGAGAAAAATATATGTTTAATATGAGACCATATTATGCTAAATCCCAGAAAAGAAATATTTTTGGAACTGATTTGATATTTTTCATGAAAATGGTCTAGTTATGAGTAAATGAATTAAATATGTTATGTGAAGTAAGAAAATTGGAAAATAGGATTTTATAGTTTGAGAATCCTATATGATGTATATGCAGATTTTTTTTATGAGGGTTTTGGTTATTGGTGATGAAATCTTATGAGTTTGGCATTTTAGAATGATTAAATGCATTATTTAGTAAAGGGTAATCAATTAAAATAAATTATTTATACGTTTAAGAAACGTTATTCTTTCAATATCATTATACCAAAATATTGGTATGGATTTTATTATGGAATTTCTACCTTTTTCATGTCAGGGTTACTATTCATGAGTTACTATTCACGAGTTACTATTCATGACAAAATTAGTTTCTTTTTCTGATCAAATTATCGTTGATTTATGAATCTTACTCTTGAAATTAAATCCATGTTTTGATAATATTGTTTTTATTATCATATATAACATTTTTATAATCCTGGTGAAGAAATTTCTCTTTGACTTGAGTGTAAAGATGGGTAGATTATTGGTATAATCGTGACTGTGGGTTCTCTTTGGCCAGTAGTGCAAAGTTGAATCGTTGACTGGTATGATCATGACCATTGAATTTACAATTGAATATTTTTAGCTTAAGTGCAAAGGTGAATTGATCAACATGATTATAATTATGGTTTATATAAATTCTGAAATGATTATGTATTTCTTTGAGATATTAATATCTTTGGCATGTAGTGCAAAGATGAATTATTGATGAATATCTTTTTGGCAGTAGTGCAAAGATGACTATTTTGTTGAATATCTTTGGCCCGTAGTGCAAAGATGACATGTTGTTGAATATCTTTGGCCTGTAGTGCAAAGATGAATTGTTAATGAATATCTTTGGCCCGTAGTGCAAAGATGAACTTATTAGTATGATTATGAACAGGAACTGTGATTTGGTATAACCATGATCTTTGATGTTTCAGGTAAAGACAGGTGATGAAAATTATCTTCGTCCTAGATGAGAAGAGTAATTAGAATCACAATTATGATTATGAGTTATTCATATGATTGTGGAAAGGAACTGTTGATTGATGTTACATGGATAAAACATTATTGGTGGACTTTTAATGTGGAGAAGATAATAGACTTTATGGTCTATTTGACTATTCTAATGGATTGCTTTCGTTCACCGCAACTACTATGGTTGAAAAGTTTTATCATCTACCATATGTTCTAAATCTCTAATTTATTACTGATGAAGGCTATTGATAATTTAATTATCTTTAGTCATGATATTCTTTACTGAGCTAGTTGTGCTCACCCTTTTGCTTCACATTTCCTTTCGTAATAATAAGAGTGTGTATGGGTGGGTCGAGGGGGATAACGAGGGGAATAGAACGTGGGTCTATAGTTGTTGAGGTTCTCCCAAATAGTATGGAAATAATTTTATTGAGAACTTTAGATAAGTGTGTATGTATTGTTGTATCGTCATTTGATATTTAATTTTTGGTGAACCGAATAGGGTGAGGCGAACCCAACTTTGGAAGGGTGTTTTGTCACTATCATACAAGATGTCTAATAACATACAACCTCGTGTTATCATAAGACAGGGTTGTGCACATCCACTTACTGAGTATATCTACGAGCACTACCTATATGATCTTGGAGTTTGGTTGAAACATAATGTTCAATCGTAGATGGTGGAGATAGTTATATGTCAAGAGAAGACTCACCATTGGAAGGAACATGATAGTAATCTTCTCATTTTTCTTTGGGGTCTATTAGATCAACCAAGGATAATTCTCTGGACATAGGATATCTATCATAACTTAGATTCATGGCCTCCTATGTACGAAGGTTTCCTTGAGTTCTTCCCAAAGATTTTAATTTCTAAAATGCAGCTATTGATCATGCGTTTATGTAATGTATCAATGTGAGGTGTTATCCATAGTTGGGACATGAGTCACAGTTGGTATTAAAACTCACAGTATATGTGTTGTTGTATTTTGCATGACAATTGTAGTAATAAAGTTGTAGTTGTTTTCTGTACCATGTATTTGGTGACTCAGAATAGGTTGGATGGATTGGACCTATTTTGGGGGTGTCACAGTTTATTTTGTAAACCCTTGTCATTTTGATTCTTTTTACGGTAATGTTGTTATTCTCTTTTGAAGAATGATGAGTACGATCATCTCTATATTGATTGTTCCTTCCACGCCCACGATAACGACCATGCCCACGACCACAATCATAATTTCCTTTATGTTTATCAAATGAGATTCCATTCGCTTCAGGGAATGGAGTAGAACCGGTTGGGCCAGATTGGTGGTTTTTCAGCAAAAGCTCATTATTTTGTTCATCTATTAGAAGACAAGATATTAGTTCAGAATATTTTGTGAACTTACGCTCTCGATATTACTGCTGTAGGAGTATATTCGAGGCATGAAATGTTGTAAATGTTTTCTCTAACATATCTTCATCAGTGATTTTCTTCCAACATAATTTTAATAGTGAGAGTATTTTAAAAAGTGAAGAATTGTACTCACTCACACTTTTAAAATCTTGCAACCTCATGTTCAACCAATTATAGCGAGCTTTTGAGAGGATTACATATTTTTAATTCTTATATCTTTCTTTTAAATCATTCCATAAGACAAAAGGATATTTTATAGTAACGTACTTAGATTTTAATTCTTTATGGAGATGATGTCGAATAAAAATAATTGATTTTGCACGATCCTGCAGGGATGCATGATTGCCAACCTAAATTGTAGCTCCAAGATTCTTTGCCTCTAGTTGAATTTCAGCATCAAGGGTCCATGACAAATAATTCTTACCCGATATATCAAGGGAATCAAATTCAAGTTTTGTAAGGTTAAACATCTATATAAATATATAATTACGTAAGAAATTAAATTACTATATATATATATACTTTTTTTATATGCTCAAATTTAATTGTAATGAAACAATACTTACAGTGAGTTGAGAGAATTTTCTTTTCAAAATTGGGTAGAGATTAAATGCGATAACGTGTTGTGAAATGATAGATAAAACAAATTAAGAAGAGAACAAAAATATATATTAATAATCTCTTGTATTCAAGTGGTCATCCAATATTCTATTGATATCAAATAAAACTCTCCTGGATGGGGTGTGTCTCACACCTTTTTTCACCTCACCTCACCTCACCTCTCTCTCTCTCTCTCTCTCTCTCTCTCTCTATATATATATATATATATATATATATATATATATATATATATATATATATACCACAAGCTAACATTCTGCATTAAAATAAGTTAAAGTTGCATTAAAACAACTTAAAGCCTTTTAAGACTCCACCATTTATTTTGGTGATTACCTTTCAATTACTTTATTTCTAACACCTATAAACTTATTCTATATTCTTGAGGGTTGTCTCTACATTAATTATCCATTTTTTTTAATTAAGTTGAATACTTCAAAATCAGATTTAAGTTCACCCTTTTATATCATATCTGCCTCAATGGTGCACATATTACGAATATTATATATATCCTTGTGGTTCAAACTTGCATATATTACAAATATTTTGACATGCTGCGAAGTAAATTAGGACTCGAGTTGGCCAAAAACATCATTACACACACTTGCTATCTTTTCAAAAGATGTACCTTGTATATTAAAATTCCCAAAATTCAATGACCTTTTTAGATTCTTTACTTATGACACTTCTACCAAATGCTGTTTTTCTTTGCTATTGTGAGATGCATCTATCTTTTCTTTTTCAGTGTATAAGTAATAAGTATTAAATAAATTATATTTCAACGTTGTTATTTCATAAAATAAATTAATTAAATTAATCATTACATTAGGGTACTTATATGAATTGAGAGAAAATATCATGTATGTTGTGATGCCCCCAAAATAGGTCCACACAACCTATTCCGAGTCGCCAAATACATGGTACATAATTTAAATACAAACTTTATTTATACAACTATTAATTATCGTGTAAAATACGACAAAAAACATAAGTCATGAGTTTTCATACAAATATTGTTTTGTAGACAATATCCAAACTCAAATAAAGTCCTTATTACAATTATTGTCACACTATTTTACAAAATAGTGAGGATTAATATAATAACTATCTTGGACCATTACTCCACTCCCCGACTAGTCCCACCTACATTTTCGCCTCCTGAGAAGAACAATGAAACCAAAAGGAAAAGGGTGAGCTAAACTAGCCCAGTAAAGAATGTTATGACTAAGATAACGTAGAACAAATTATCCTTAGTCCTCAACAGGGAAAAATCTGATATAATACAATAGAAAATAAGTTTTAGATCAACAACTGCAGCAGAAACAACAATCCATTAGAAGAGTCAAGTAGAGCATGATGTCTACTATCTTCTATGATTTAAAAGTCCATTATCAATATTTTATCTCTGTAACACCAATCAATAATTATTTCTAATCAACGAATTATCTATGCACTACGGGTCAAAGATAATCGTTTGCATCACTAGTGGTCATGATCATACCAAACACATGTCCATCTATGCACTACGAGCAAAAAAGGACTTTCACCACAAACCTTTATCTGTAACATTAAAGTTCAAGATTATACCAATACACAATTCTTGATCATAATTATACTAATCAACAATCCATCTTTGCACTACGGACCAAAGATGACTTTCAACACAATATAAGCATAAAGAATCAATAAAGTGAGATCAATGATAAATATTAGAGATTTATAATTCAATTTATCCTGGGTTCAAGAATGTCTAAATTGGCAACATGATAACTAATTGTGGAGTAAAATTCAAGAATGATATTCATGTATCAAAAATAATTTGGACAGAAAAGAAAATTAAATTCAGTTATGAATAGTAATCATGAATAGTATCGTATGAATAGTACCGTATGAATAGTGTTAGGTTTATAAGATTCATGAATGCAATCAAATTGCACAAAATAAGCGGAAACGTGGTAAAAAAGAGTTTTAAAATTTTAAAAACCATATACTCGGATCATCCTTTATGCATAATTATTAATTAAACGAAAATATGAAGAACAAGAATCATACTCTTGAAGATTCGAGCTTCCTCAAGTACAAGTTCACCTCCAATCTTTTCGCATTCAACTTGAATCTACCCGGTTTGGTTCCTTCCTTTGATCAATGTTAGCCACCCAAGTGTTTGACCTCTAGAGGTGATCCACCAAGAAAAAAAAAAAAAAAATCCGTGGCTAATCTTTAGAAATAATAATCATTGGCCTCGAAATGCAATGACCTCAATTAGAATTGGAATTGGATTCACCAAGAAGAAAAGATTCAAGAAAATGTGTATTGGTAAAACTCTAGTTTTTTCTCTCTCTTAAAACAAGAGGGCTATCCACTTTAAGGTAAAGTGTGTTACCGTGAATGGTGGTGCGTTGAATTGGAAAGGTTCCAAACAGACAAAGAGTTCTTTGGTTTATTGATAAAGACAAAGTAAATAGCTATAAATGAAACTTCTGAGTTGATTGTTTGGATTAAAAGTTCATTATAGAACTAGGAATAGTTCCTAAGTCTCATCTTGGATCTAAACATGTGTTGTGGCACTTTCATTTGATTATTAGAATCATTGAAAGATGGGAAATCACTATAGAGATAGTGGACTCTCAAGAACAACATTACATATCCATTAACTAAAGCTTATCCAGAAAAATGATAAAGCATATACTTTGTAACAATCTTATTCATTTATTAATAAAAAGTATTAATTTATTAAAGGCTTTTAATTATCTATACGTGATCTTTGTTTTATAATATGTGGGTGTACTCTCTCAACTATTAGACTATTATAGTAATTCACGTATTCATTTTGTGAAAGTGTCAACCACCACCATCCATAATTAAAGACTCTCTTATTTGGATGTAGACAACCTACTTAACAATTAAGGAATTTGGTTTATTTTAATTAATTAAACTTTCTTTAACTAATTATGCTCCCAATCTTATTAGAATAATTAATTAAAATCTTTTAATTAATTAATTAATATCCTAATCTTATTAGGAATAAATGAGAGTACTTTATATTAAATTAATTTCTAACTCTTTAGAAATTAAAATAATAATAATATTAATAATATTAATATGACTCCTCTTATTAATTTATATATATTTAATATTTCTAAAATATTAAATAATAAATATTAAACTATTTAATTCCTTCTATCACCATAGATTAAATTAAGTACACTTAACATATTATTATGATTATGCCATTAACTTCTTAAATAATTATTCTTCCTTTTATGGTGTGATCGTGACACCATAAATTCGTGTACTTGAAACCCGAATTCAAATTCATGTTCACGATACCATTTCTATGAAATAAATAATAATAATTTTTGTCATAAATATCAAACTTAATTTAAATATCGAGTTGTCTTCAAATCCAGTGCGCGACCTTAAAACATTTCATTACATAATAGATAGTAAATATCATCATCTTATTTAAGTCTAGTTAGTTATTACATAAGATAATACAACTTATTCTCAAAGCTTTCCTTTCCTTTTTGTTCTGGCGAGCCCCTACGGTTGATCATACTTAATCGAAAACATTTAATTTAAGTAAGAATGAGCATTTGAGTGCCCAACAAGTAATAACAATTATAAATATTAGTGAAAGAATTAAATGTTTTCTTTGTACTACCCTTCTACACAAAATCAATGGTCAAAGTAATCAAATAATAATAACATAACAACTCTCTATCAAATTTTTGAAACTACGATCGACTATAAATAGGGTTAAGGTGACATACTATGAATATTGTTTCTCAATTTTTGAATAGGTTTAGCGAACTTCATCATGGCAAATGACTTATGGGCGCGGGGGGTGATCAAATTTATTATGCCTCTATATAAATAATATATACATATGCAAAACGATGTTATCGTTTCACTCATCTGCCTTTGGGCGCAAAAAGTTTTCCCATATTCGGGATGTTCATACTTAGTCGAATCAAATCCAGAACCAAAACAATTTGATTGGATAAAAGGGTTTTATCATACTCAACGATATTTCTAAATCATTTCTAAATGATCAAATAGCTTAGAGGTATATATATATATATATATATATATATATATATATATATATATCAATATGTGATTAAATATAATGATTATCCAAGTGGGGACACTTGAATAACCATATTTAGAAATTAATTAATAGAATATATATCCAAATTACCATATAGTACCATGTTAATAATCAATGATCGGATATAACATATATAACAATAGGGTTAATAATCTAGTACAATAATAATATAATTCTGAAACTTTCTTACTAATGTCCATTGCATAAAGAAAATGCAAAGGTAGGATACTTGTCTGGTCTGCTGCTTATACAATTTAGTTCTATCCTTAATTCAACGACCTATCATTTATAAGATTATTTTATTGATTAGAATAACATATCATAACACATCATACTGTTAGTTACAGTTAATACATAACCTAATCACATTGTCACATAGATATATCAGTCCTTAAGACACAAACAAACACTTATACAGTCAAACTATATAGGTTCAAATCAATTTCAAAAACATGTCGGTGTACCGACAGCTTTATCGGATAATTATCGAGTCTAAGACTCTACAACGAAGTTCAATATAATTTAAACATCGGTCAAATTATTTTTAAATGACTTATAATAATTTTAAAACAATTATCATAACTTATCATGAATTTTCAAACACCGGAATCATTATTAAATGATTTTAATATCCAACAATTCTATTATCATTAAAATTTAATTACTATTAAACTATTAATGAAATCATTGCCCAAATATTAAAGTTATTTATAATAACTTAAAATACTTTTAAAATATTAATATTACCCTTAAATGATTTTTAAAATATTTAAAATCATTTTAAATAATTACCATTAATATTAAAATATTAATGTATTATTTATCCAAATATTAAAAGTCATTAATATTAACTTAAAATATTTTTAATTCATTTATATCTTTTTAAATGATTTTTAAATTAATAAAACCATTTTAAAACCATTTATTTAATATAATTATTAAATAAATTTAATATCATTCATGTTAAATAAATATCATTAATATTAAATTATTAATGAAATTATCCTTAAAATATCTTTAAACACTTTATTTTTCATTAAAAATGATATTTTAATAATAAAATCATTTTAAACTAAATTATTTAATATAATTATTAAATAACTTTAATATCATCAATAATAATTAATTAATGAAATTTTCCTTTAAATATTGAAAGTTATATTTTATAACTTAAATATTTTTAAATACCTTATTATTATTTAAAATAATTTTAATATAATAAAATCAATTTTAAATTATTTATTTAATTCATTTATTAGATAACTAAATTATCATTAATATTTAATTAATTAATGAAATTTATCACAAAATATTAAAAGTCATTAAAATAACTTAAAATATTTTCTTATACCATAATATAATTTTAAATGATTTTTCAAGTATTAACATCATTTTTTAAATAATTTATTTAATATAAAAATTAAATAAATTAAATACCATTAATATTTCAAAAATATTAAATATTTATGAAATATATTAAAAATAATTAAAACTAATTTTCAGACTTTAAAATAATTTTTAATAATTTATTTTGTATTTTAATAATTAAAAACTAATTTTCTATAAATATTTAATATAAATATAATTTTTATAAATAATCAGTAGCTAAAGACCACCTATATATGATGATAAATGCGCTATAATAGGTGTTCTTCGTGTTCTTCATGAAAACCCAGAACTCATATGTAGCTATCATGGTTACTACTTTGACCAACTATTATTCTTACTCTGAGATGATTCAAGGCATGCTTAAGGTCAGATCTTACAGTAATAGTGCATGACTACACCATTCAACAACAAACATAATCATAACATGCATAACAAAGGAGATCTAAGGGCCTAAAGTAGCTGTCAGAGGCTGTTTTTCATTTCTGGGTTGCCCAAAAATGAAGAACAGTTCAAGCATGCATGTTTGGGCTTCCACAACTTACAATGCATATATTGTTTTTATGATCTATAAGCTGCAGTGTGTAGCCAGTATGTAAATGAAGACATCTAACACAAAACATCAACAAAACATCAACAGATCAAGAAGATATATCCCGGTCAAAGCATGTCAGAGGACACGTTCAAACGTTTTCTAGTTACCTAGAAAACGTGAACTCGCTATCAATCGAGCTGGTTTGGAATTGAGCATCCTTTGAATCCAATTATATTTGATATATGGAGGTTCTAAAAGCATGAATATAAAGTTAATATAACATACTACAACTTAGACTCAAGATCCATAACAGAACATCAAAGTACTGTCAGATATAATGCTTAGCAAATCTTGTCAGACACTGCAAACTACCTTCTGGGTTACCCAGATTTCCTCTGGTCATGCCCGGTCAACGAGTTTTGACCAAGAATAAATTACGATTTAGACATGTAATCACAGTGGTTCCACTTCCAGATTAAAGACCACATAACAAGCTCCAGATTACAACTTTAAAATATCAAAAAATCAAAAACATGGAGAGATCTAGAACCACTGACATTCATTGTCAGACCACAAAACAAACTTTTTCTAGATTTTACAAAACTTCAAATCCGAGCCTCTAGATGTTATGGATCTAACATCTAGCAACCTAGATCATCATTATACACTATATATAACATGTTTTAACAATAAATCATAACATCTAACATTCACATTAAGATCAGATTATAGCTAGGGTTTTTATACCTTTAAATGAGCAAATCTGATTCTAGGCTTTTAAGTTTGATGTGGTTGTTCGTGGGGTTGGTCTTGGGGACTGAAATGCTTAAAAAATTCATGGGTTAGAGGGAGAGAAGCTTGGTGGTGAGTTTGTAAACAATTGGGACTAAATTATGAACTTTCCTCTCTCTCAATCTATATATAATATGGTGTATTGCATATGGCTGATCATGTGGCCAGATTTTGAATGATTAAAGTTTCTCACTAGACCACATGGCTAGTTTGAGTTGGTCACCAACTCCCTACTAGGGTTAGATCTACACTCCACCTCATTAAAATAATAAAAAGGGCAATTATGTCATTTGGCTTTTACTTTTTGCTTTTAGCGGCAAAGTTGTCATTTCATTCTAACCCTTAGGGTTTAACCCTAAGGTTTCCTAAGCTCTCAATCTAGAATTGTGTATTAAGGGCAAAAATGAAAATCTTAGTCTCTACAAATGTGAATTAGGGTTCCTTAATTAAATTAAGTTTCCTAATCACTTAGGACTTATAAATTAGGCTTTATAAAATACTAATTACCATTAAGCTTGCTAAATTAATAATTAGTGTTTATAACTTAGTAATTAGGGTTTTGTAAATATTAATTAGGTTCTACCTAATTAACATTAAACATAATAATGGTCATCAACTACAGAACACATAACTTAACAAACCTTACAGCCATAGTTGACTTTATACTATAGTTTATCAATAATGCTAGGATTTTGTATTATTTTACTATAATTGTTCCACACAGTAACATTACACACATATAAGACATGTTTATATTACTGAAATATAAATAATATTATATTATTATTCTCATTCCTTATTCAAAATCCAGACTTAGGGTTTTGAATTCATATCTAACATAACCTTCATAGATACCATTATTAATTAAGTTAAAATAATTAACTTAACTAATAAAATAAATACATATCATAATATCTATATCATATATACAATAATCATATTTTCATGGAAAATAAATAATAAATATTTTATTACAACATAAATTTATTATAAAAATATAATCTAAATGATCAATAATTCTTAAAAAGAATTTATTTACAATTAATCATGTAATAAATAATTTTATTTATCACATAGATACATATACTTTACTTTGCACATATTTTCACACACACACACACACACACACACACACACACACACACATATATATATATATATATATATTTTATTCGCAAAATTTCTTATTAAAAATATTGGGTTATTATAGTGACCCTTTAGGTTCTCCATATTAAACCGGTTGTGAATATATCAATTAGAACGATTATAATCTTATTTAAATAAATAAATTAAACTATTAATTTATTTAAATAAATAATATTTATTCTACAATATAGATAAGCCTCCCTAGCGATTAACGACTTTCCAGATAATATAGATTTCAACATTAATCATAAAAGAACGTTTGAGTAAATAGTTACCGTACAATTCAATCCTTCCACCACATAATGTCCCAATTAAATATAAGACATAAAATTACTGTCAAGTCTTATTTTATTTAATTATATGTATTTCGACTCTTAAATGCATAACTCCAAATAATATAAATTAGAAACTCCTTTCTAATTTCATTCTGCCTTGGCCAAGGACTACTAGGTTGTCATTTATCGAATCACATAGGACATTTCTCTTTTTTTACTAGAAGCGGTAGATTCTTTATTAATCATACATTATCTCCATGTATAACTTCTTATATCTAAGCACACCTTTTGATATACCCTAAGGGTCTTAAGGAATAAGTCAAAGTATAACTCATCATACATAAGATACTATGATGATCTTAAGTCCAAGGATCACTTGTACTACTACCACTACATGAATTCCTATTGACAGTCAAGTAAAACTCCATTAGGTATTCCTTAGTGAGCCAAGTTCAGTGTACTTATTCTCCTATAAGCACCTACATACTTGCTTTAGTGTCTCCACATAAATGATCATGAGATTAAACATCCTCATCCAATGAGCAAGCAACGTATGTACCAATCTATCTGAATTCACTAATCCCCAATTTAGTAATCCTACGATTGAGAACTATTTTAGTTTTAAGCTTTCTAAGAATTTAGATCTCATTAGAATGATCATCATCATTATTCTAAAAGCATTACTTAAAACTATGAGTTTATCACATATTATAAAGCAGCATTATGTAGATAATTAAAAGCCTTTAATAAATTAATACTTTTTATTAATAAATGAATAAGATTGTTACAAAGTATATGTTTTATCATCAAACATGATTGGCTTGTGTGCATGCTACTTTCAAATAGTACCCACGACTAGTACCCATGAATAGTACCTCGACATGAAAAGATTAAAATTTAATAAGAAAGTTCAGACCAATATGCCAATGAAATGATATTAGATGAAGTGTAAACTATTAAGGATATTCTACTAATTTTAGGGATTTTCACCATTTAATAATAAAATTATAGAAACAAACAATAATTTTATACCATAAATGGAGAAAAATAGGAAAGAAAATGATATCCCTTGACGAGTTCCAAAAAAATGATATCCCATACGAGTATGAAAGAATATATGAAATTGCAAATGTATTTTCATCCGTCATGCGGTAATCTGCATAGACAAATCATTTTCATAATTTAATAAAGAATGAATACGAAAGGTTATTCACCAAGCATGCGGTAATCTGTGTAGACAGGTTATTCCCACAGACTAATAAGGAATGGAATAACAACCCTTATGAGTATGAAAAAAATAACATCCTTTACTTTAGTAGGAAAGTAGTTCGGACTGGAATAACAGAGATTATGTTGAGGAAATCTTGCACTGTAATCAACACTCAAAATATCCTTATACTCACAAGAAATATGCTCAATATTATAAAGAAAGAATTTTCTGATTCTGGTGTGAGTTTCATTATTTAACTAAGCAATCTATTTATAGGAAAATGCTAGCACACTAGGATTGAGAAATTTCACATGCGGATGATTTTTGCAGCATACTTGTTTTGAAAATAAGGCTTTCAAAACCAAGCTTCTCACTTCCACCATTTCTTCACATGTTTTACTATTTAAACAATTATAATTTATAAAATTATACTATTGTAATATATTATAATAATATATCTGAATGAATATTCTATCGAAGAAGATAATTATGGTTCTATAGAAAAATATGTCAAACTTTCAACAAATATCTCATACTAACATTCCTCCATTTATATCAATTTAAACAAATATTTACTTATCAATAATTTTTATTTTATTCATCAATTATTTACAACTCTTTAATCTTTCAATAATTATTCCTAATTAATATTATAGATTCACAATATTGACAACCAGATCGTTCCCAGGAAAGATGGGGCTTTCTGATAAGGATTTCTCCTTACTGGCACGCAATTATATAACCTAACTCCTTTACTCGACAGAACTTTCTAGACATTGCCAATAATGCTAACTAATAATATTATTCAAAATAATATAAAATATTTTGTAGATGTTACTGTAACAATTATTGAATCAATGATATGAGACACTATGCAACAACTACTGTGGTAATTATTGAATACTGAGTGACTTCTTAAGTAAAAATTAATAATCAGAGATACTGTGCAATACCGTGGGCTACTGTGCAACCACGCATATTACTTTACTTTTATCACCGACTATTTCAACAGTTTATGGTAAAAAATTTGCCGTTATTTTTTATTAAAAGGTTATTTCTGTCACTTTCTATATCCGAAAGTTATTCCGTTATGTGGTCCACCAATGATTGCACCATCGTATGAATATTCTCCGATAAAAAGAATATTCCCTGACAAAACGAATATTTTATGACAACTTGATTACTTTGTAAAATTTGCACATATCACCCATAACTATAACATTATATCAAATCAACACCTTATTATTCAAAATAATATTTAGAGAAAATTAAATCTTTATTCATAAAAAGTTGAGGTCTTACAACCTCCCCTCCTTATGAAATTTTGTCCTCGAAATTGATGTACGTACCTAGTATGTCGAAGAGGCGAGGATACCTTGTTTTCATTTCAGATTCTAACTCCCAAGTCATTTCCTCAATATCATGGTTTCTCCATAAAACTTTGACTTGAGGTATAACCTTTGAGCGTAGAATATGTTCCTTTTTATCCAAGATTTTAATAGGCACATCTTCATATGATGAATCTTCTGCTATCTCATCTGGTTCTAATTCAATAATGTGGTTCGAGTCTTTCACATATTTTTGTAGTATAGATATGTAAAAAATGTTATGAACACGAGACATACTTGGTGGTAAGACGAGTCTATAAGCCACAGTTCCTACTCGGTCGAGGATTTCAAATGGACCAATGAATCGAGGGTTGAGATTTCATCTCTTTCCAAATCTCGTAACTCCTTTCCATGGAGAAACACATAACAATACATGATCTCCAACATTAAATTCCACGTCCCTTCGATGAAGATCAACATAACTCTTTTGTCGATCTTGTGAGGTTTGTATTCATTGTCGGATCATTTGAATCTTTTCTGTAGTTATGCATACTAATTCTGTTCCCAACAACGTTGCTTTATCCACCTCGTCCCAACATACTGGAGAATGACACTTTCTTCCATACAACGCCTCGAATGGATCCATGCCTATACTTGCTTGATAATTGTCATTGTTAGAAAATTCCACCATTGGTAAGTACTTGTCTCAACTTCCTTTGAAGTCTAGTACGCAGAGTCTCAATAGATCTTTAGGAGTTTGAATAGTCCTCTCTGATTGCCCGTCCGTCTGGGGATGATATGCAGAAATGAATCGTAAATCAGTGCCCATAGCTTTTTGCAAGTTGACCCAAAATCGTGAAGTGAATCTTGGGTCTCGATCAGAAACTATGGATACTGGTGTACCATCCAATCTCATAATCTCATTTATGTACATATGAGCAAGACGTTCAAGTGAATAAGTTTCTCGTATAGGCAAGAAATGAGCAGACTTGGTTAATTTATCGATATTGACCCAAATTGCATCTATGCTTTGAGAAACCTTGGGAAGACCAGTAACGAAATTAATGTTGATGTGTTCCCATATCCATTCTGGAATTTCAAATGGTTGTGAAGGACCTTTTGGCACTTGATGTTCCGCCTTGACATGTTGACAAGTTAGATATGTAACGACCCCAAAATTTAAATAATTTAATTCTCGACATCGGTCATTAACATACATTCAACCTCTAACTTTACATCATTAAACGATAATACAACCATTGAAATTTGCGGAAATAATTAAAATTTTCTATTACAAATTATTCTCGTTTCCAAGACTTTCAACCTTTATATCTAAGTATCTCAGAATCATTTTAATACTACAAGAGTTTACATCGCAAAATGATATTACAATTTAATATTAATACATTTACCAAATCATTAGGCATGGTTTACAAGAATAACAAATTGGCTAGGATACTAGATCTTCATGCATTACATCTGATTCATGTCTTTCAAGTAGCACATAGAGTTACCTTGTATCCTTAACCTGCAAAAGTGGTTATTTGCAAGGTTGAGCTCTACAACCCAACATAATCTAATAGTTTTCATGCATCACGTAGCACATAACAACATGCTCAACATATATCTCATAATCATTGGACTAATGTAACATACATGTTGTATTTCACACACTACAACAAAAAGGCTTATTTCCGACGGAATATTCCGTCGATAATAAGGTTATTCCATCGAGGACAACCTTATTTACGACGGAATCTTCGGTCGAAAATTCGGTCGTATATAAGCACGTCAAAATTAAGTCCGTCAGTTTTTCGGTCGAGGATACTTAGTGTCGATGGAATTATTATCAACCGATTATTCAATCAGTTAATATATCACCAACTGAAAATAGTCAGTCGAGGATATTCGGTCGATGATAAGCATGCCACGTGGCAATCTGATAAAATTAGAAAACAACTTAAACTCGACGGATTTCTGTCGATCATACCACCATTACGTCGAGGATATTCGATCGATGATAAGTATGCCACGTGGCAGTCTGATAAAAATGGGAAATAACTTAACATCGACGAATTTTCGTCGAAAATACCACCATTCCGTCGAGGATAGTGTTTTTTTAAATATTTTATTTATTTTTGTAATATCTAGGGATTTAACCCACATCTTGTACCTGTACCTATTTTCCCAACAACACATACACAAGCTAACAATATGGCCAATAACATGAATTACAATTACAATCACCAAGGCCAATAATATATCAAAAACCAACTAATTAAATGAGAAGTAAAAAGGTTAAAAAAATCCCATTAATCTAAACTAAACTATAACAAACATCCCATTAAGCTAAATTAAACTAAGTGTCAAACCGCAACAAAACAAAAGTAATGACAAGGTTTAAACTACAATATGTACATCAAAAATTATGTAAACTATATACAAAAGAATGTAAACGTCTAAGTCAAGCTAGTAGAGCCCCTCGTGTAAAGGAGGATCATTGGGCGGGCATCGACGCTGCTCTAGAGTATGAAAATCGCCCTCATCGTCATCCCTCTCGTTACTCTGTTGATACAATATAATGTAACTCATTAGTCCATATATATGATTTAGTTAAAGATAACTAAATGAAAATTAAATAACATGCAGAATATATATTTGTATTTAAAATGAAGTATACCTGAGCAGTCGAGCGCTGACTCAACATCGGCCCAAACGCATCCTCGACTAAGGTAACCACCATCCGAACAATCTCGTTGCATATCGCGGCCCACTGCTCCGGAGGGATACCCATACTCTCAGCGGTGGCACCAGCTACAACGTCCTGCACTAGCTGATAGAGGCGAGAACGGCTGGGCGGGTCCTGACGATGGAACTAAAAGTAGTATGCACACAAGCCAATCTTGTTTGATGATAAAGCATATACTTTGTAAAAACTTTATTCATTTATTAATAAAAAGAATTAATTGATTAAAGGCTTTTAATTATCTACATGATGCTGTTTTATAGTATGTGATAAACCCATAATTTTAAGCAATGCTTTTAGAATAATGATGATGATCATTCTAATGAGATCTAAATTCTTAGAAATCTTAAGACTAAAATAGTTCTCAATCATTGGATTACTAAATTGGGGATTAGTGAATTCGGATAGTTTGGTACATACGTTGCTTGCTCATTGGATGAGGATGATTGATCTCATGATCATTTGTGTGGAGACACTAAAGCAAATATGTAGGTGCTTATTAGAAAATAAGTTCACTGAACGTGGCTCGCTAAGGAATACCTAATGGAGTTTTACTTGCCTGTCAATAGGAATTCCTGTAGTGATAGTAGTATATGTGATCCTTGGACTTGAGATCATCATAGTATCTTGTGTATGATGAGTTATACTTTGACTTATTCCTTAAGACCCTTAGGGTATATCAAAGGGTATGCTTATGTATAATAAATTGTACATGGAGATAATGTATGATCAATAAAGAACCTACCGCTTCTAGTAAAAGACGAGAAATGTCCTATGTGCACTACAAGAAAAATGGCCATCTGCGACCAATGATATCAGCGACCGCACTATTTGGTCGCTGATAATAGTAATAGCGACCGATATCTGCGACCGATAAGGATTCTCGTCGCTAGTATATATCCGCTGATCGCGTCACGCGTCATTGATCGGTCACATTGAGAAGAATTTCCCCCCAAAAATTTGGTGCGAAACTTTGGCGCGGCGACCAATTTATATCAGCGACCGCATGCGGTCGCTGATATGTCCACATCATTAAAAACTAGCGACGTGCGTGCGGTCGGCCGATGGCGGTCGCCGATTCTTATAACTGAATCGATTCGTGTTCGCTCGATCAATCTGAAAAAAGAAAGAAAAGAGGGAATACTGACGCGAGGAGAAGAGGGAGTAAGGGGAAGAGAAGAGGGAGGAGATCGCCGACCATTGCCGCCACCACCGCCGACCATTATCGATCACCACCACTGCTGCCACCATCACCACCATTGCCAAGCACCATCACCGCATTCCACCACCGATAACCCCAATTAATCCCTAAATTAAACCATGCATTATTCTTTGATTGAATGGCAAGAGTCTACATGAGGTTGATGCGATGAATCGCAAATAAAAATGATTGGATTTGAAACCCCTAATTGATAGTTTGTGTGAGCTTAATGTTTCATTATAAGGTTTCTAAATTACTAGTCTTTCTTAAAATTGATGTTTCGATGTAATATTACCATATTTAAAAATCATTGCTTGTGGGTGGAAATAATTGCATACTAGTTCTTGATTAAATTGAAAGATGAAATGAAGTTATACTTTCTCCGTCTCGAAAATTGGACTTCAATTTCTCCTTTTGATGTCCAAAATGAGTCTCTCGTTAAAATTAATGTGCTTCATTCATCATTGTTTGATTATGATGTTGACATTTGGTTATGTTAATGTTGAAAACATTAACTTTCTAAATATTGACTTTTGATGGTGGATTATCATTTTGAGGCATAATTTTAGTTAAAGTATAATGCAATGAAGTATAATTTCATGACTTGTGCTACTATTATCTTTCATTCTCATCCTAATTTGCTTGTCAATTTGAAGAAAAATAGTTGGGATTGTCTAGTTTCTTTTTCAAGTTGGTGTGTTTATCCGGAATTGGTTAGTGAGTTTTATGATCACATGGAATTTATAAAAGATGTTGGTACTTTGCATAGTATAGCTACTTATGTCCAAGGTAGGAAAATAGTGCGACATTGGACTATTTTGTTTGAAGCATTTGACCTTGACCCTTGTATGCTAAATCTGCCAAAGGTAATCGCTATATCTTTCCTCTTGATGACTCGAAGATTAACCGCTCTGACTTTAAGTACATTTTGTCCAATTGCTCTATTTGCCTACTTAGTGTCAATTCTTGAGTAAGATACCTAGGCACAATTTTATGCTGTAAGGTTTTATAAAAGGTTTGTCCTTTTGACCGTGATACCATGAAGGGTATTCTCAATGAGTCCTTAAACATTAACTTCGTCCTATTTTCTCGTTAACATCTTTTGAACATTGTTTTTAAACAATGTATGGGTTATGGGTTATTGTTGTCTAAATTGCTTAAGTACTTGGAGTTGTACTTAGTTTCACCCCAAAGCCAAGTTCTTAAAATAAGCAATTTTGTGTCTCATTTAGTAATTCCTCCCAAACCTTTGTATCTTTTCAACAAAATGAGAGTGACTCAAATGGACATACTAATATGGAGAGTCAGATTGTAATTTTAAGCAGCATGCAACATATTTTGTTTGAAAATCAGAACTCCATCCAAGCACAACTGCAGAAACTTGATTTAGACAATACAGTGTCCAGAATACTTTGTCAACTCTTGTGGGCAGTACTTATAGGTGCTTAAAAATAAAAGCCTACCAACTGTTGCTGGATAGTCTTCTCCTTATGGAATATGTGTGTGTATATATTGACTTTTCTTTTTATTTCCTTTTACTTATAGTATGCAGATAAGCATGCATATATGTATTTCCATGTATTATATGTCTTGGTTTATTCAAAGATACATCGAATATGTGGTTTAAATCACCTACCTACGTAATTCCATTGTGGAGACCTAAAATATAAACTATGCTATGGAGTTCCTTATTATCATTGGCATCACATCTCTCTCTCTCTCTCTCCCTCTCTCCCTTTTGTTCTTCTTTACGCACTCATAAGCTCATACACCTCGACACCTTTCAATTTCAAATTGGTTTATATGCGCATATATTGTGAATATTGTACTATAATGCTCATACATTTATGCTCATACATTGTGAATATTGGATTCTCCTAAATTGTGCCTTGAATTATAGTTGTGCACATTCTGTTTTGTGTGTTGGGATTATATTTTGCTGAAATTGGTCAAGTATGCATGCCCTCGTGCATGTGGATAATCCATATTATAGGGAGACTCTGCCAATTTTTTTTTATATATAAGTCAAATGGCCATATAACTTGAACATGAGTATAACATAAAAACATAACTAGAATTAAGTTTATCCATAATTCAATCAAGAAGAAGGTTCAAAGAAGTTTTTCCATAATTCACAGTCGAGAAGATAAAGAAAATGACACACTATTAATATGTATGCTATAAGTATGACTTAGCTTAGAATAGAAAGAAAATGAAAAGTACAAACACAAACACAAGCACTCTTTTCAATCACACTATTAATGAGTTGTTTCTAAAATATCCAAAATTTTTTATAATATTAATTGTATGTAAACACACCTTTTGTTTACATACAATTACATATCCTGATGTTCTCTATATCCCTGAATTGTTTATCTACCTTTCATTTATAACTTATACTAACATCCTAAATTTTTTATTTATAGATGTCTTTTGAACTGCAGCAGCCTTAAAGCCTTGGGTTGGGTCGAGGCCCTAATCATGTGTTTAGAAGGGCCCAGCTAATCCGGATGATCGCATTCTTATACGATCCGTCCTCCTCCGTAGTTAAACGATAAATACGTAAGTTAAACATCGTATATATATATATATAAGGGTTTTAATATAAATTATTGTATATTGTAGTGATTTTAAGATAATAAATTGTGAAGTGCATTTCACAATTATAAGCTTCTGAAGCCGGCTTCACGCTATGATTACATGGGCGAGCACACCTCTCGCCCCATAAGGATGCTGATTTGATTTGAATTTCGTATATTTTTTATCACTCGATAGATAATACATAGTTAATCAAATAATATTGCTTAGTAATATAACAGCTTTTAATATTATTATTGTTATTTTATTTGCAAAACGATATAGATGGACGACGGACGCACGACATGCATCGATTATTCGAGACACTATTCGGCGCGTAGTGCGCCGCATTTAACTAAAGATAATTTGAACAAGGAACGACAAAATGCCCTCGCACAATGTCGAGATTGACCACCCAGGCGTGGTGAGCAAGATATATGCATGAAAGATAGCCCCAGTGGTGCGCATGACCCATATAGGTGCGTGTGTGACCAAAGGGAAAGTCGAGAGTCGGGTCAAGAGCGCGAAGATCGCCGCTTCGAATGCAGATCCTCGTGTGTATCGAGACGGCGAGAAGGCAAAAGGCACGATGTCCTAAGGCGGCGATATATCACCGTACAACACATTGTTTGCCAGAATACGTATGTTATGTTTACAATCATCTTTAGTAGCTAAAATATCATATGTTTACATAATAATATGAGGAAATGAACTATAGGAGTCTCAGTCTCAAGGTCAACCTATCAATTGGTTGGATGTGTATGTATGCCACCCGCGATGGTCTACCCGGCTATTCGATAAGCGGTAATAAGTTCACTTTATCCTAATATGTTGTTTATAAATTGTAACGACCTTCTTTAGTATTTTTTATTTATTTTAACTATTTAATTGTTCATCTTCCGACAGACACTTATAAGGGCTTAATGAACGAGCGCTATCCCAAGGCACCCCACGTCGTCATCGATTGATCAAGAATTATGGGAGAGGCATCCATCGTGAAGAAAAATTATGTCAAAGGCCAAGGACAAAGACGACGCCTCGACCATCGATGCTGCACAGCAGCTCGCCACCCGATCCTACATCGTCAAAGTTATCCACCCTATCATACTCCTGCCGATCAGTGGAGAGAGCGATCTGTCAGATCGTGATCTTCTTCGATCTTCAAGCGGGCATCTGCAGTCTCTAAGTCCCGATGAGTTGGCGGAGGCGAGGCGGCAAGGCAGGAGGAGCAAAGAAGACAACAATGAGCATGTATATATATATCGCTTTATTGTTTAGCTACATTGTCTTATATGTTTATAGTCTCGAGTCAATGTCTTACTTATATGTAACATATATGTTTTATTACTTTGATAATTACAGATCCTAATTTGGATGATCCATGAAGAGCGCTTTAGACTTATTTTTTAGATTTTTAAAGCCTTGTACTCTTTTAGATTCATTCTTTGACAATTCTATTAGTTTATATGGATGTTTACGATATCGATTATATTGTGTTGGATGAATGTTTTGTATTGTATTGGATGAATGTTTATTCATGGATGAATGTTTTGTATTGTATTGGATGGATGTTAAT
Organism: Panax quinquefolius; assembly: GCA_020205615.1. Taxonomy (NCBI): domain Eukaryota; kingdom Viridiplantae; phylum Streptophyta; class Magnoliopsida; order Apiales; family Araliaceae; genus Panax; species Panax quinquefolius. The sequence continues at coordinate 375,002 of JAINUW010000713.1, read as the reverse complement.
ATGGATGCTTGTATATATATATATATATATATATATATATATATATATATATATATATATATATATATATATATATATATAACTGTGTTGGGATTGAAAGCAGGTACAAAGCAGGTTATTTTTGGGAAATCAATAAAATAGGCAAAATTTTTAAAAAAAAGCATCAAATGATCGCGATGCGATCGCTAAAAATGTATCGGCGATCGCTTGAATCTAGCGAATCATCGCGGTCGCTATTATCTGTCACGACACGCAGTGACACGTCACGCATGACAAATGACTCAAAGATAAGTCATAATAGCGACGGTAGATTTGGCCGCTACTTGCGGTCGCTAATTAGTTTGTCATTATTGTTGGTCGTTGATGTCCTTCCAATGACTCAGATTATCTCATGACTTTGTATCGTGACCGGATACGGTCATAGATAGCCATCAAATCGATCGTATGCGATCATTGATGTCACGATAAGCTTTTTTTTATGTTGTAGTGGTGATTCGATAAATGACAACCCAGTAGTCCTTGGTCAAGGCAGAATGAAATTAGAAAGGATTTTTTAATTTGCATTATTTGTAGTTGTGCATTTAAGGATTGAAATACATATAATTAAATAAATAAGACTTGACAGTAATTCCATGTCTTATATTTAATTGGGACATTGTATGGTGGAAGGATTGAATTGTACGGTAACTATTTACTCAAAGCTTTTTTTTTATGATTAATGTTGAAATCTATATTATCTGGAAAATCGTTAATCGCTAGAGACGCTTATCCCTATTGTAGAATAAATATTATTTATTTAAATAAATTAATATTTTAATTTATTTATTTAAATAAGATTAGAATTGTTCTAATTGATTTATTCACAACCGGTTTAATATGGAGAACCTAAAGGGTCACACCATAAAAGGAAGAATAATTATTTAAGAAGTTAATGGCATAATCATAATAATAAGTTAAGTACATTTAATTTAATCTACTATGATAGAATAAATTAAATAGCTTAATATTTTATTATTTAATATTTTGGAAATATTAAATATAAATTAATAAGAGGAGTCTTATTACTATTATTACTATTATTATTATTTAATTCCTAAAGGAGTTTGGAAATTAATTAATAAAAGTACTCTCATTTATTCCTAATAAGATTAGGAGGTTAAATTAATTAAAAGAGTTTAATTAATTCTCCCTAATAAGATTAGGGAGCTTAGTTAATTAAAGGAATTTAATTAATTAAATAATAACCTATTTTCTAATTAGATTAGAAGGGTTAGCTAATATCTTTATAAGATGAGTCTTATATCAGATATCTATATATGTGATTCCAATTGTTGGAGAGTACACTCTTTTTCTATATAGATAGAAAAACTAGGGTTTAGCCAACCACCCATCTTCTTGAATATTTCTTCTTCCTTGGTGGATCACCTCTAGAGGCCAAACACTTAGGTGGCTAACGTTGATCAAAGGAAGGAACCAAACTCGGTGGATTCAAGTTGAATGCGAAAAGGATTGGAGGTGAACTTATACCTGAGGAAGCTCGAATCTTCAAGGGTATAATTTTTATTCTTTATCTTTTTGTTTAATTAATAATTGAGCATAAATGATGATCCGGGTATATGGTTTGTAAAATTTTAAAATTCTGATTTTTCATGCTTCCGCTTATTTTGTGCAATTTGATTATGTTCATGAATATTACAAACCTAACATTGGCATCAGAGCCAAACCTTTATGCGAATTATTAATTGTTTTAATTTGAAATGTATATTAATATGTGTTTAGAACAATTTATTTGGGCATAGTTTTCTTATATAAAATTTATTTTTAAAAAAAAGAAAAAGAAAATACCGTAAACTTATTTGCGAAATCAGAATCACAGTACAAAATCATTTTGTGAAATATATATATATATATATATATATTCTATATATTATATTTTATTAATTATTATTAAAAAAAAAGTTTATTTTAATCTTAAAATTAAATTTCATGCTAACTAATTAGAGTTGGAATTGAATTTAATGATAACTAATTGGAGTTGAAATTAGATTCTATGTTTCCTTAAATAAAAGAGTTTATTTAGATATGGAATAAGATTTCATATTATTCAAAATAAATGAGTTTATTTGTGAATAGGAAAGAGAATCTGTGTTTCCATTAATAATTTTTTTTTTTTTGGAATTAGATTCCATAATTAATTAAAATAAATGAGTTTATTTTGATTAAAAGATTTTGATTAAAATAAAATAGTTTATTTTATTTAAAATTGGATAAATTAAAATAAAATAAGTTTATTTTGATTTAAATTTGGATTAAAATAAAAGAGTTTATTTTGATTCGTAATTAGATTTTATGCTAACTAAATTTGCCCATTAAATGATATCAATATATATATATATATATATATATATATATATATATATATATATATTGAATGTTTATTATTCATGAGATGAATGTTATTTATTAATGCATATGGTGATGTTTATGATAATAAATGGGATTGATTATGGACTATTGACCAATGTGATTGGATTTTATTTTAGTTGAATGCATGAATGTATGGGTTTTATTAAATGGGGTCTGCGTACCTCGTCTTCTCTAGTTTTTTTTCTTAATGTAAATTCTAAATCCCTCCTATATTGTGACGCCCCCAAATCCGGGTATCTTCCAACCCGAAATATGGTGCTACACGGTACTCATAACTATACAATCATTCCATTGAAAACACAACACAATGAATGTATTCATTATCTTCTTATTATAATTATAATAAAATCCTTTCCCAGGTTCATAAACCGATTACATCATTCGTTGTTCGTAAATATAATACATACAACCATACTAATCTATTACAAGATGGTTAACTATCCATCTTAGCCTTGCCCTTATCTCTTTTAGCATTCTCAGTACGCTCGGCTTTAACTGCAATCATATAATTCACGCAAGAAGTGAGCATAACAAGCTCAACAAGTCTAACAAAGAATAATATCAATACCACATTCGTGAATTATATGACCATCTTCCATAACTAATCAACTAGTCATGAATTATTACGAAACATTAATACTTAACAATTCACAATCTCAATTCCCAAAGTATATAATAGTTTAGGAATTCTGAACCGGTCGAAAGACCATGAACAGTATCTTTCTATTTTCATACTTGAAAAGGACATCACAACACTAAGGTTGTACATCCGACAATACTTACGAGCACTTCTAGGTGATCAGCCTATAGTACTCTATGTTGATCAACATTTATCCGTTAAACGTATTTACATTTAAGTTTTGGCAAACTCGCGTGCCCATCGAATAATCGATGAAAAATACTTTTGTTTGTTCATAGACAAACTTACCTTTGAATCCATACCCAATACTTGGCATAGGATAGCGTTATCATTTCTATATAGAAAGATATGTATTCAAATCAATCTATCTCTTACGAATAGTCTAGCCGAGTTAAAACTAGCCTTGACCCTTTCTTTAAAATCATTCATGCAACTCAGTACAATGAATCACAGAAAACTCGACTAACACGAAGGTTAGACAAGCGTTATAAAAACTTGCCTTAAAGCGTCTTCAAATAATTTATTTGACTATTCTCAGCCCTTACAGAATCTACATGATATATTCACACAGCACACTGTAATTAGCTACGAAGCAATCAATCACATTGTTTCTACCAACTTCTTTCTCTTCTATGTGTCTTTGTTGACTTCATTTCATTTAATAAAGTCTCTTTTGTTGACTTCATTTCATTAATAAAGTCAAAACCGACTTACTACCCTTCACCCCCGCATGTTAACGATCTTATGTTATTAACCTGACTCGATTATCATTGGTGAAGTACCAATGTCAATTCACCAATTATCATGATTTATTTATTAACACTTATTGTTCTTTGTTATCATACTAACAACTTACTTGTCTTACTATCACTGAGGAATTCCACATTGACGGGAAGCGGAATAAAACTCCATTTAATTGTTCCTTAAGCGAGCTTGGCGTTCAATTCCTAAGTTCATTATTATATACACTAGTATATGTAACATAGAATAGTTTTAGTATGTTAATTAAGTATATAAACTTATATTATATTGGTCTTGAAACAATGTTGATTTTTCATTAATAAAGTCAATTCGACTTACTACCCTTCACCCCGGCTTGTTAACGATCTTATGTTATTAACCGGACTCGATTATCATTGGTGAAGTACCAATGTCAATTACCGTTCATGATTTATTTATTAACACTTCGTGTTCTTTGTTATCATACTAACAACTCGCGTTCAATTCCTAAGTTCATTATTATATACACTAGTATATGTAACATAGGAATAGTTTTAGTATGTTAATTAAGTATATAAACTTATATTATATTGGTCTTGAAACAATTAGATTCAAAACCTAACCTAACTTGTCTAACAATTCCTCTACCTTGGCACCGCGACGTGACCCTTATATGCAACACAGGCGCTGCGACACCAATTTATAGTAGCTAAGTCCCGGTTCCGTCACTGCGGCGTGAAACTCCTTTGTATGAATAGCATTGCAGCGCCACTCTTCAGTAGGTTATTACACTATGCATGGCATGGCACTGGATATTAAGCCTTGTTGTGCGCGCCATGACGCTGCACTCGTAACCATAAATTTTTTACAGATTAAATTTTTAGTGAACTTCCCGTCTTCATAACTTATTCTTTATAAGTCCGATTTGGTCCGTTCAAAAGCCTACAACTCATAAATTACATACTCTATGTGTTCCTATAAGAATTTTACAATTCTGAATCCATTAACTCAAAATTCTCTTCTAAGTTCATTATCGAGCGTTCGTTAAACGCTTTCGAGCATTCAATACTCGTTTTCTTCATTTTAAGTTAGAATCTGACGATTCTTGAGCCCACAACTCTTAAATACCCTATCTCATGTGTTGACATTGAAAACCAACATTTCCAAGTCACACGGCAACTTTCGACTACTAATTCAGAATTTCTACATTTTCATCGTTTAACGTCTAATTCCGTAAAATTCGCCATTACTTTGTTACTAGTGTTCTATATGCCAAATCAAATAGAACACTCCATTGATTTCATATCTACATCCTAACCAAGAAAGATGCACATATCTTAATATTGATGGTGTTCAATTTGTCCATCAACAATCAAGTTCATCAATCAACATTTTCTACGGTTTTAACTTACGTAAACCCTTACGATTTTTATTTACACGTGACTTATAAAGGTTTTACATATTACAAGTCATCCTTATTCCTCCATAAGAGGCATGCTCCACCAATCTATTATTCTTTATAACAAAAAAATCAAAAGGATGGGAAAACTAATATTAAGGGAATATTACCTTTCTGATCTTTGTGTTCTTTCTAAAACTTCTAAGGTTTTGCTTCAAAGTGAGATGATTGATTATGTCTAGCTCTTTTTCTCTCTCAATATAATTTGGATGATCTCTTGGAAACCACCAAATGACCTACATATGCTTTCTATTTATAGCCAATTCAAATGGAGGGCTTTTTGGTCATTTCTCCCCACCTCCTTACTATTCACTACTTCATCACCAAGTAAAATATTTGGTGATAAAGTAGTTCACTTTACTTGGCCACCAAGTGGCCAGCCCACATGCCCGTGGGTCATCCATATGGGTTTTACCCATTCGGCGACCCATCGGTTCGATACATGGTTCGGTTTCTTGGATCGGGCTTAATTAAACTTAATGTTGGGCCTTGACTTGGGCTTAAACACATATTTCATTGGGCTTAATTACTCAATTTCTTGGGCGTGATATAATCCAAATCCAATTGGATTATACTAAGTCCTAAACTCTAAGTCTATAACACCAATCGTATTCTACACGTATCATTCACGTATTCTCTTCGTATAATACTCGTACGATAATCGTATTGTACTTCGTATTAAATCTTCATACTATACTCGTATACTAAATAGTATCACACTCGTATAACGTACGCATAATCATCGTAATTCATTATACGAATCTCACTTCCTTCTCGAAAATCATTCTTCTCAACCCTTAGGTTTTAAGTCCGCAGGCGAAAACTTCGTTAGCCATAAATAAAATATTAATAAATATTCCATCTTGTCTTCATATTCTACCATTACGCGTTTCTTGGAATTTCAAACTTAATTCCCGAGCAGAAACGGATGAATAGTGTTTTTACGGGAATTTCTCGAAAAACTTTTATTTTCATCTTGGAAATTCAAAATAATTAATTCTAGCACATAGCCAGAATACTAACCACATCCGCACATTCTAGGTCATAGAATGACCTTCACATAGCTTACTATATAAATAATCAATTAAATTCATTTAATTCACATAATCAAATAAAAATTTAATTCTCATATAAAATCCAATTTTTCTCGGGCGTTATATTCTCCCCCCTTATAAGGATTCTGTCCCCAGAATATCGCTTATATTTATATAAACAAATGAGGAAAATTTTCTATCATTTTACTTTCGAGTTCCCACGTTGCTTCTTCAGCATTGTGGTTTCTCCATATCACCTTCACCGAAGGTATTATCATATTTCTCAAAACTTGTTCCTTCCTATCAAAAATTTGAACTAGAAGTTCTTCATACGATAAATCTTTCTCTATCTGAATAGATTCATACTCTATTACGTGTTTATAGTCCGGCTTATAGGGACGCAACACAGACACGTGAAACACATTGTGTATACGTTCAATTTCTGGAGGTAAGGCTACTTCATAAGTTACCTCTCCTACCCTTCTTAAAATCTCAAAAGGTCCTATAAACCTTGGACTTAACTTCCCTTTCTTTCCAAAACGTATCTTCCCTTTCCAAGGCGATACTTTCAGAAAGACATAAGACCCTAAATCAAATTAACTTTTTTCTCTGTGAGGATCGGCATACTTCTTTTGCCTATCTTGACCCGCTACCAATCGAGTACGTATTAGATTTACCATGTCCGCCGTCTGTTGTATCAATTTAGGTCCCAACATCTGACATTCACCCACTTCATCCCAACATAGTGGAGTTCGACACTTCCTTCCATATAACGCTTCGTAAGGCGACATGCCTATACTAGCGTGAAAACTATTGTTGTACGCAAATTCTACCAACGGTAGATGGTTGTCCTAACTCCCTTTAAAATCCATAACTTAAGATCTTAATATATCTTCAAGCGTTTGAATTGTCCGTTCACTTTGTCCATCCGTCTGAGGATGATACGCCGTACTCAATCTCAACTGCGTTCCCATTTGCTCTTGCAAACTTATCCAAAAGTTTGATGTGAATCGTGGATCACGATCTGACACAATCAAAATAGGTACTCCATGTCTTGAAATAATTTCCTTGACATAAAGCTTAGCTAATTGGTCTAGGTTATACCTAACTCCTATTTGTAAAAAATGAGCCGATTTCGTCAATCGATCCACTATCACCCAAATAGCGTTGTATCCCTTCCTTGTCGTTGGAAGTCCCACCATAAAATCCATTGTGATGTGCTCCCATTTCCACTCTGGAATTTCTAATGATTGCAATAACCCACTCGGTCGTTGGTGGTCAGCCTTAACCTTTTGACAAGTTAAGCACTTACTAACATATTCTGCTATCTCCTTTTTCATGTTTGGCCACCAAAAGTTCTGACGAAGGTCTTCATACATCTTCGTACTACCGGGATGTATTGAGTACCTCGAACTATGGGCCTCACTCATTATCTCCTCCTTTAATTCAGAATTATTTGGAACCCAAATTCTTCCTTCAAAACGAAGTAATCCCTCCTTATCGAGGTTATACTTAGTCTTTTCTTCATCTTCTATCCTCTTCTTCATATGTTCGCATTCCTCATTGCTTAATTGCATTTCCTTAACATGTTCCACTATGGTTGGTTGAGTCTCCATGGAAAATAACATCTTCTCTGCTTCATTCGGTAATTTAATTTCTAATTCCATTCTCGTCATCGCTGTTAATAACTCATTCTAAGTCGTTAACATTGACAGTTTTTCTCTACCCTTCCTACTTAGCGCATCAGCTACTACATTTTCTTTCCCCGGATGATATAAGATATCACAATCGTAATCTTTTATTAGTTCTAACCACCTTCTTTTCCTCATATTCAACTCCTTCTGTGTAAAGATATATTTTAGACTTTTATGGTCCGTGTATATCTCACACTTCTCACCGTATAGATAATGCCTCCATATTTTTAAGGCAAAAACTACAGCTGCCAATTCTAGATCATAAGTAGGATAGGCCTTCTCATAATCCTTTAATTAACGTGACACATACACAATGACCTTGATATGCTGCATGAGCACGCAACCCAGTCCTCTATGCAAAACATCGCTATACACTACAAAGTTCCCTGTATCATCTGGTAAGAACAATACAGGTGCCTCACTTAACCTCTTCTTTAGTTTCTGAAAACTATTCTCACATTTTTCAGTCCACACAAACTTCACCGAATTCCTCGTCAAATTTGTCAGCGGAGTAGCTATTTTAGAAAAGTCCTAGATGAACCTTCTATAGTATCCCGCTAACCCTAGAAAACTCTGAACCTCAGTTGGCGTTTTTCGATTTCTCCCACTCATTAACTGCTTCTACTTTTGCTGGATCCATGGAAATGCCATCTTTATCAATAACATATCCTAGAAACTGAACTCGTTCAAGCCAAAATTCACACTTTGTGAATTTCATATATAACTTTTTTCCTTCCGTAGTGTTTCCAACACTATCCTTAAATGTTCAGCATGATCTTCTGGCGTCTTTGAATAGACTAGAATATCATCAATGAACACTACAACGAACTTGTCCAAATACTATTTGAACACTCTGTTCTTCATATCCATAAATGCGGCTGGCGCATTAGTCAACCCAAACGACATTACCAGAAACTCGTAATGACCATAATGAGTTCTGAACGCCGTCTTAGGTACATCCTCCTTCCTTACTTTTAACTGATGATACCCCGTACGCAAATCTATTTTAGAAAAATACTTTGCCCCTTTTAATTGATCAAATAAATCATCGATCCTGGGCAACGAGTATTTATTCTTAATCGTTAACTTGTTCAACTCTTGATAGTTGATACAAAGTTATAACGACCCATCCTTTTTCTTTACAAACAATACCGGTGCTCCCCAAGGAGACACACTCGGTTGAATGTACTTCCTGTCTAATAGTTCTTGTAATTGAACCATTAACTCCTTCATCTCAACTGGCGCCATCCGATATAGTGCCCTTGAAACTGGTGCCATACCCGGTAATTGATCAATCACAAATTCGATTTCCCTATCCGGTGGAATACCCGATAATTCCTCCAAAAAAACATCCGCGAACTCTTGAACTATAGGTATCTGGTCCAAGGATGCTCCCACTCTTTGGGTATCCATAACATGGCACAGATAACCTACACACCCCTTTCTTAACATCTTCCTAGCTTGTATCATCGTTAGACAACAAGAGCACCTCGATGATTTACTACCGAAGAACACTACCTTGATTTTCTTAGAAAGCCGAAGGTTCACACGTTTCCTATGGCAATCAATTATAGCCTTATGGTTAATCAACCAATCCATACCAAGAATTACATTGAATTCTTTTAACCTTATCAGTACCAAATCTACCAATAACTTATTACCTCTAATATCTACGCAACAATCCTTATGAATATGTTTAATGGGGATTATCTCTTCGTTTACTACCTTAACATCTAAAGATATTGCTAACTTTTCAGGGATTAAACCTAATCGCTTAGCAAATTCACATGCTATAAAAGAACAAGTAGCACCCGAGTCAAATAACACATAAGAATTTATTTCATTGACTGGAATGATACCTGTTACTACATCTGATGATGTAACCGCATCTTGGACAGACATATTAAACATACGGGCTGAGGGTCTACCCACTGATGGTGTCGGTCCAGTAATGGCTAATTTACCACTACCAGAACACTTATTTCCCTCAACCCCTTTCTTCGGGAAATTTCTTGCCATGTGGTCCAACGATCCATAAACAAAACCCCCATGATTTTTCTTAGGGTTAGGACAATTGGGTGATAAATGTCCCTCCTGCCCATAGTTGTAACAAACTAATTTTCCCTTTAAATAGACTCCCAAATTAGTCTTTCTGCATGTCTTGCATGCCTCCATCCTATGTTTAGGATCTCCTTGTTTCACCCCAGTATTCCTAGGGTTAAAGCTTTTCCTCTTTGACATAGTGCCACTACCGCTGGCAACCTTTGCCTTATTTCCTCCCTCCCTCACTCTTATTCTTATTTTTTCTTTCCTTGTCGTACTGAGACAACGCCTCACCACCACCTTCAGCTATTATTGCCTTTTCCAGAATGGTCCCGTAAGAAGCACTCTGAAACACCAAAATCCTCTGTAGAGCCAGGGTTTCAAGCCCTTCTCAAACCTACGAGCCTTCCTCTCTTTTGTGTGCACTTGATGTGGAGCAAATCTCGCCAATTCATTGAATTTGGTCACAGTCATCTTTGAACCTATCATATCCCTTGTTTAAGTTCCAAGAACTTAATCTCCATTCGACCTTGCATGCTAGTAGGGAAGTTGTGAGACCCCAGATTTTATTAATAAAGATTTAAATTTTGTCAAAATAATTTTTTAATATTATGGTGTGAATTTGAGATAATATTATAGTTGTGGGTAGTATTTATAAATTTTGCAAAGTATGCAAGTGGTTATATTATATTCGATTGGTCGGGGAATATTCGGTTTAGCAGGGAATATTCGTACAACTACTCAATCATTGGTGGACCCCACAAATGTAATTTATTGTCGGATTGAGAAAACGACAAAAATATTTTATTGAAATAACGGCGGAAGTTTTACCGCTGATATCTTGTTGAACTACTTGGTAGTAAAAGTACAAGAATACGTGTGGTTGTATAGTAGCACACCAGATTGATTATTGATGCTTATGTGAGAAGTCACTCGGTTTGATTCCATTATTATCGATTAATAATATGAATTATTATAGCGATAATGACGTTTTGTTTTATTCAGATTATTAACATAATAAAATGCGAAACATCTTTTATATAAAATAGAATACTTTATTAAAGTTATTCTATAAATAGAATATATTATATTTTATTATGCATAGTGTTGCATAGTGTTTTTGCATAGTGTTTTGCATAGTATTGCATAGTGTTTGCATAGTAAAATATTTTTATATAAATAGAATATATTATATTTTATTTAAAAGATTTTTCTTTAAATATGGACCGTCGATTAAAGTAAATCAATCTGGACCGTTCATGGATTAGTTACTATGCATTCCATTTTCCTATAAATAAAGCTCATTCCTTCATTATTTTCTTACGAATTCATTGAAACTCTAGAGAGAGAAATTATAGAGAGAAGCTATAGAGAGAAAGTTATAGAAAGAAGAAGAGTATTCTTACTTCACTACTTCTATATTCAGTTCTTTTTTACTGTGAGGGTGTTATTCTTTCTTCTTGAAGAGAACTTCATTATTCCATTCATTATTATTCATTGGAATAACTCGTAAAAGTGGCATACCCTATACATAACTTTTGATACGCGGCATACCCTATACTTGGTGAAATCCTTATGTTATTCCATTGCTTATTATTCTCATTGGAATAACTTTTATATCTGCTGATTTACCCTATACTTGGTGACATTCTTCTATTATTCATTTGGAACATCCTCGTCATGTGTTTTTTTTAGGACTGGTTCCGCTTTATTATTATTCTGGAAACATCCTCATGCATGTGTTTTACACCGGACCGGTTCCGTCTTTATCATTCTCGTTGGAATATCCTATCTGTGTGTTTTACACCGGATCTGGTTCCATCTTTATTATTCATTTGAACATCCTGCTTGCGTGTAATTTCACCGACTCGGTTCCGTTATTATTATTCTGTTGGAATAACTCGCTACGCGGCAATCGCATGCATAGTGATTTCTTTTGTTATTCCATTCTTTATTATACCCAGTTGGTTAAAACTTTGACTTCTATACTCCATGAAATTAGTAGAATATCCTTTATATTTGCGCTTTCATCCAAAGATCTTTTCATGGAAATATTCTTCTGATCATTATTGAATTTTACTCTACGAAACAGTATTATGTTGACAATTTGGACGTTAATAATTCATGGATTAAATAATTCTTGAACTTGTTTTATTGAATTACTATGTCATTGTCATCATCCTCATGTTATATTATGTTATCTTTGGCTTACGTGCATAGATGAACTTAGTATGATTATGACCAGGGATCATTCGGTATAATCATGACTTGATATAAATGATGTGACAAAAGTCCTCAGTGGCCTGTAATGCAGTGATGGATAGTTTTTGGTATGATTATGACCAGGGGTGATTCGGTATAGTCATGACCATTGATAATTTGATGAAAATCCTTGACCGTGGTACAGGGATGATTAGATGTGGTGGTTTATTTATTAAGCTGAGTCTCAGCGATAAAAATTGATGAAAACCTTTTTAAAACCTAAAAGATAGTAGACTTTATTCTCTACTTGACTCTTTTAATGGATTGCTAATTCCGCTGCAGTTAAACTGGTTGTCTATTGTATTTTATCGGGTTTAACATCATTGAAGGCTAATGATAATTTATTCTGCATTATCTTAGTCATAATATTTCTTCTTGGGCTAGTTGAGCTCACCCTTTCTTTCACCGTTTTTCTCTTGAAATGAGAACATAGCCGGGACGAGCTCTGGAACGTAAGTAATGGTCCGTAGGATAGCATTAGTAGTCCTCACTATTCGTGAAATAGTGTGATAATAGTTGTAATGAGGACTCCTTTTGAGTTTATATAATATCTAGTAGACAATATTTGTATTCAAACTCACGCTTTATGTCGTATTGTACCACGCTTATATTAGTAAGTTGTATTTGAATTTATGTACCATGTAAGTGGCGACCCAAGATGGGTGGCGTATACCTAATTTTGGGGGCGTCACAGTTGGTATCGAGCTTAGGGATATGATCCTGGTGAGATGTGAGATAAGAACTAGGAGGGAGAGACGGGAATTCCTTCACTAGTATGACCTACCTAAATTTATTTGGTATTTAATTGGTGGGTCGTAGTATAGGGATAATATGTGATATGTTAATTAACCCTTGTTTTGTGACAAAGTTTTGAGAATGATATCCTAAAATGCCGAGATAAGCAATGAAGCACATGAGAGTGTTGATTCAAATCAAACAAAAGGTAACGACCAACAATAATATAATAATCATACTTTGGTGGCAACGGCCATCGAAACAATGATAACCATCGTGGGGAAATTATCATGTTAAGAATGGTAACCACTTGATGGGTAATCATGGCAAAGATAATAGAAGTGGAAATTGCAAGAAGAGAAGGTAATTTAGCTCAATTTTGTTGTGCAATCAAGTCAAGTCCAATTTGGGATAGTGGCACCAAAGGCGGATCTGGACAAAACAAAGTCGGTGGTTTTGGAAGAGCGTTTTTTCGCGACTTCTCAAAAGTGGGTAACCCGAACGAAGTTAGCACGGTTAGTTAATTATAAATTCTTGCTAAGTCTATACCTTATTAGATACCGTTCTACCCATTCTTTTATCTCTCTTTGCTTGCGTTCAACGTTTAAATTTGACTCCTGGAGAAATTAGACTTTGATTTATCTATTGAAACTTCGTTGGGAGAAACCTTCGTTACCTCCACCGCTTATTAATCTTGTTGTTTCAAATAAACACTTTCACGCCACCATCGATCTTATCTCTTTGAAAATACTTGCCTTTGAGGTAATTTTTGAAAAACGATTGATTAACTACTCATTATTCTTTTTGTAAGGTTGTTAGCTTTCATATTCCTAACCAACCTTGTTATACTGAATTCAAAGTAACCAAATCCTAAAGTTAATCAACATTATATCAAGCCATAAGTAAAGAGCCCGATCCTTTCGTTGTTGACTTCCTTGTGTGGAATGCACCGCCGGACTTTCTCAGAGGGCGACGCCGTGGATGAAGATGGCAAGTTGATAGGTATCTTTGTGAGGTGCTATCCGAGTTAAGGGATAGAAGTCACATTGGTATTAATCGACGTAATATCCAAGTCTTGGACGAGAGTAATGATTTAGAATGATATTTCTATCATTAATAAATTTCTTGGCGTATTCTTGAAGACTTCCTAGCCTACCTAGAGCGTGAAATCGAATTTTGTATTGACCCCAAAGACAAAACCCATTTCTTAAACCTCAAATATTTCTTCAACTAAAATGAATAGTTTACGTGGTTTATGATGAAAGTCATAATAAAAGCATTGGACTAATAAAATCATGGGTATTCGTGGTATTAGTAAGTTTTATGATGAGTTATGTTGGTTAGTATGTAAAAACATGAAAGTTTCTTAGAAATCACAAAGAGTTGAAAATCGATTTTGGTGAAAAACGTAATATGAAATTCAATTGACCATATCTCTTATTATATTTTGAATTTTGAATGTGGTCAAGTCCTAGAGTTAGATCTACGAGTTACCTAACTAATCCAAGTGGAATTACTGGAAAAGGTGTTGTGGATTTTTGTGTGGACTGATTTTAGCAAAGGAGGCCAAAGATGTAAATTTTGAAAATGCTACTGCCCAGAAACTTTAAGGGACTGTTTGGGCCACTTAAATTATGAGAAAAATTCTGGGTTTTGGGACATGAAAGTATATGGTATAAAGTACCTCCTGTCCAAAAAATGAGCTCATTCGACTTAAAATGAGCAAGTTATGACTATTTCAATATTTAGGTTTTTTTCATGAAAACGCTATAACCGGAGTTCTATAACTCAATGACCATGAAATTTAAACTAGAAGCTCACGTTAACATGTGTAAGGTCCTGCCAAGATTTGGGAATTTTTGGAGTTAAACTTGAGGTAGCTAATTTCTTAAGGAATTAATTAGAAATTGATTTTTGAAAATAGTAAATGAATTTTAAAATTCGAGAAAAAATATATTTTCATCATGGGACTATATTATGCTAAATCCCAGAAAAGAAATATTTTTGGGACTGATTTGGTATTTTTCATGAAAATAGTTTAATTACTGAACATATGAGTTAAATATGTTATGTGAAGTAACAAAGTTGAAAATAGGATTTTATGGCTGAAGAATCATATATAGAGTATATGCATATTTTTTTATGAGGGATTTGATAATTGGTGATGATATCTTATGAGTGTGGCATTTTTGAATGATTAAATGCATTATATGGTAAAGCGTAAACAATTGAGGTAAATTGTTTATAAATTTAAGAAGTGATTAAAATATTGTTATAATATTAATGATGTTAGATTATGAGATTATTAAGTGATTGATAACATGGGGATATTCTTGAATCCTGGATAAATTATATTATAAATGTTTAATATTTATCTTTTATCTCATTTGATTGATTCTTTATATCATTATCCTCATGTTTATATTATGTTGAAAGTCATCTGTGGCCTGTAGTGCATAGATGGACTTGGTATGATTATGACCAGGGATTGTTCGGTATAATCATAACCGTAATTGAATACACGATTATCTTTGGCCGTAGTGCATGGATAATTTGTGGTCGTGATACTAATGAATACACAATTATCTTTGGCCGTAGTGCATGGATAATTTGTGGTCGTGATACTAATGAATACACGATTATCTTTTGTCGTAGTGCATGGATAATTTGTGGTCGTGATACTAATGAATACACGATTATCTTTTGCCGTAGTGCATGGATAATTTGTGGTCGTGATACTAATGAATACACAATTATCTTTGGCCGTAGTGCATGGATAATTTGTGGTCGTGATACTAATGAATACACAATTATCTTTGGCACAGTGTGGCATGGATAATTTGTGGTCGTGATACTAATGAATACACGATTATCTTTGGTCAGTAGTGCATGGATAATTCGTGGTCGTGATACTAATAAATATCCTTGCCAGAAAAGCGGGGATGATTCGATGATATGGATTAATTATTGAAATTTGAGTCTCAAAGAATGAAATATTAATTCATGGATGTGGTAACATATCATCTTTGGCCATAGTGCATTGATAGACTTGGTATGATTATGACCACGGATTATTCGGTATAATCATGATCAGTAATTGAAAACACGAATATCCTTAGCCAAGAAAGTGCATGGATAATTCATGGTTGTGATACTATTAAGTTGAGTCTCAAAGATTATTGGTTTTACAAATTGTATATCTTTAGCTTTGTAGTAAAGATTTGAATAGTTAATGAATAGCTTTGGCGGATTTCAAGATGAATTTAATATTTTCAAGGTATCCTCATCTCTTTATCATACCAGTATCGTACCCTTATTTCGAGGGCTTAAATTCCATAAGGAGGGAGATTGTGAGACCCTGTATTTTATTAATAAAGATTTAAATTTTGTCAAAATAATTTTTTAATATTATGGTGTGAATTTGAGATAATATTATAGTTGTGGGTAGTATTTATAAATTTTTCAAAGTATGCAAGTGGTTATATTATATTCGATTGGTCGGGGAATATCTTGGTTTAGCAGGAATATTCGTGACAACTACTCAATCATTGGTGGACCTAGCAAATTATTGTCGGATTGAGAAAACGACAAAATATTTTATTGAAATAACGGCGGAAGTTTTACTGGTTTGATCTTCGTTGAACTACTTGGTAGTAAAAGTACGATGAATACGTGTGGTTGCATAGTAGCACACCAGTATTGACTATCGATGCTTATGTGAGAAGTCACTCGGTTTGATTCCATTATTGTCGATTAATAATATGAATTATTATAATGATAATGACGTTTTGTTTTATTCAGATATTATTAACATAATAAAATGTAAACATCTTTTTATATAAAATAGAATAATTTATTAAAGTTATTCTATAAATAGAATATATTATATTTTATTATGCATAGTGTTGCATAGTGTTTTTGCATAGTGTTTTGCATAGTATTGCATAGTGTTTGCATAGTAAAATGTTTTTATATAAATAGAATATATTATATTTTATTTAAAAGATTTTTCTTTAAATATGGACCGCCGATTAAAGTAAATCAATCTGGACCGCTCATGGATTAGTTACTATGCATTCCATTTTCCTATAAATAGAAGCTCATTCCTTCATTATTTTCTTACAATTCATTGAAACTCTGAGAGAGAAATTATAGAGAGAAGCTATAGAGAGAAAGTTATAGAAAGAAGAAGAGTATTCTGCTACTTCACTACTTCTATATTCAGGTTCTTTTACTACGGTAAGGGTGTTATTCTTTCTTCTTGAAGAGAACTTCATTATTCCATTCATTATTATTCTCATTGAATAACTTTTGTAAAAGTGGCATACCCTATACATAACTCAGATAATCGCCAGATATACCTATACTTGGTGAAATCCTTATGTTATTCCATTGCTTATTATTCTGTTGGAATAACTCAGATCTGCCATTTACCCTATACTTGGTGACATTCTTCTATTATTCCATTGGAACATCCTCGTGCGTGTGTTTTACACCTGACCGGTTCCGCTTTTATTATTACGCTTGGAACATCCATGTCGTGTGTTTTACACCGGACTTCGGTTCCGCTTTTATCATTCTGTTGAATATCCTATCTCGTGTTTTTACATCGGATCCGGTTCCATCTTTATTATTCTATTGGAACATCCCGCTTGCGTGAATTTCACCCGACTCGGTTCCGTTATTATTATTATATTGAATAACTCGCTGTACATGCTGAAACCGCACCGCATGCATAGTGATTTCTTTTGTTATTCCATTCTTTATTATACCCAGTTGGTTAAAACTTTGACTTCTATACTCCATGAAATTAGTAGAATATCCTTGATATTTGCGTTTCATCCAAAGATCTTTTCATGGAAATATTCTTCCGATCATTATTGAATTTTACTCTCTAAACAAAGATTATCATGTTGACAATTTGGACGTTAATAATTCATGGATTAAATAATTCTTGAACTTGTTTTATTGAATTACTATGTCATTGTCATCATCCTCATGTTATATTATGTTATCTTTGGCTTACGTGCATAGATGAACTTAGTATGATTATGACCGTGGATCATTCGGATAATCATGACTTGATATAAATGATGTGACAAAAGTCCTCGGTGGCACATGTAATGCAAAGATGGATAGTTTTTGGTATGATTATGACCGGGGTGATTCTAAGTATAGTCATGACCATTGATAATTTGATGAAAATCCTTGACCGTGTAATGCAGGGGATGATTAGATGTGGTGGTTTATTATTGTCGAGTCTCAAATGATAAAATTGATGAAAACCTTTTAAAACCTAAAAGATAGTAGACTTTATTCTCTACTTGACTCTTTTAATGGATTGCTAATTCACCGCAGCTTAAACCGGTTTGTCTATTGTATTTTATCGGTTTAACATCATTGAAGGCTAATGATAATTTATTCTCGCATTATCTTAGTCATAATATTTCTTCTTGGGCTAGTTGAGCTCACCTTTCTTTCACCGTTTCTTCGTGAAATGAGAACATAGGCTGGACGAAGTCTGGGAACGTAAGTAATGGTCCGAGGGATAGCATTAGTAGTCCTCACTATTCTCGTGAAATAGTGTGATAATAGTTGTAATGAGGACTCCTTTTGAGTTTATATAATATCTAGTAGACAATATTTGTATTCAAACTCACGCTTTATGTCGATTGTACCACGACTTATATTAGTAAGTTGTATTTGAATTTATGTACCATGTAAGTGGCGACCCAAGATGGGTGACGATACCTAATTTTTTGGGGCGCCACGTAAGTAGTTCTCAAAGAATACCTTCTTAAACTGTTCCCATGTAATCGCCTCTGTTTAGCTCCCCCACCTCGGTGAGCCTCCCCGATTGTTGACCTCCTTTTCATCATGTAAGTCGCAAAAGAAGTCATTTGCACCTCACCCACGTTTGTGATAACAAACGCCTTCTCTATCTCTTTCACCCATGTCTGGGCCTCTAAGGGGTCCGTCATTCCTCGGAACTTCGGAGGACCCACCCTTTTGAATTCTTTAAAGGTAGTTGTTCTAGCTACCCTAGGTGCTACGGGAATTCCTCCCCCAACTTGGTTAAATGCTGCCGTTAATAAATTAACGAACTCTTGCATAGGGTTATTAGGACCCCCTTGATTTTCATTATGTGACTCAACCTCTTGGTTACATTGTCTCCTTCTTGGCGGCATAATTCTGATTAAATAAATAAAGTTTCATTATTATCTATTTAACTACTTAGTTATCATTCCCAAATAACAACTCATACCACAACAAGCACATTAAATAAGAACTTCATTATATTAATATGCTTTCATAGTGAAAACAATTTACACTTTGCTTCCATAACCAAAAATCTATTACATTACTATCCCGCGATTGACTTCTACAAAAATTGGGATTTACAAAAAGACTATCCTTTAATTATACAAAAAAGGGTTTTACGTCACTACACATATACAAAAAGATCTAATGATCTACTAACACTGTCTTATGGCATTTTCATGTTTCTGATTTGCTAAAATCGAAACAATATCTCGACTAATCGTATGTCGAGTCTGCCCTGACTTAATAGAATAACAAGCAATTTTCAGCTTGAAATCCTCGTGAGCACAGTCATGGATGTACGACATCCATGCTATTTTCTAGTCTTTTTCAACCAGTTTCTTTCGAAGCTCTACGACCTCTTCCTTATACTCCCTAGCTTTATCCGTCATCAACACTTTCTCATTGTGCTCTAACTTAAAAAATCTGCCTCTGTAGATTCCTTCACCTCATATAGGGCGGTAATCTCCTTGTTCTGTGTCTGCACCACAGTGCGCAGATGCACATTCCTATCAAGCACTGCCAGATACAATGATCTCATTGCATCTGGAGGTGTTGACTCCTGAGTAGGTACCACCATATTAATCGATGTTACCTCCATATCCTCCCCCACATCTATCATCATATTCAGATATGATGTTATTCTCATTGTTTCCTCGGAGTACTCCTCCTCAGAAATGTACTCTTCTGGATTAGAATCTTCTAGAACCACTATCGGTACCTTCGCCACTGGCATAGGTACTATCTCTACTCGATTCACTGACTCTTCACTCACCGCGTGAATGTCTCTATACATCAAGCTATCGTTTGACATCTACAAAACACATATGTTGATTAGAACACAATACACAATAGTATAAGCACAAATCACATTTAATTTATTTAGGATTAATTTCCATCTTTTAAATCTTTCGGTATTGAGTTTTCTCAATACCTTATTAATTCATTCGACTAAAATTTCTTTCTTCGGACTTTACATTTCTTACGAGGTTATTAGCCTAAGGTTCTTCCCCCCTTAAGTTTTATAACCTAACGCTTTGATACAAACATGTGACACCCCCAAATCCGGGTATCTTCCAACCCGACATATGGTGCTACAAGGTACTCATAACTATACAATCATTCCATTGAAAACACAACACAATGAATGTATTCACTATCTTCTTATTACAAGTATAATAAAATCTTTTCTCAGGTTCATAAAACGATTACATCATTCGTTGTTCGTAAATATAATACATACAACCATACTAATCTATTACATGATGGTTAACTATCCATCTTAGCCTTTCCCTTATCTCTCTTAGCATTCTCAGTACGCTCGGCTTTTAACTGCAATCATATAATTCACGCAAGAAGTGAGCATAACAAGCTCAACAAGTCTAACAAAGAATTATATCAATACCACATTCGTGAATTATATGACTATCTTCCAAAATTGAACAAATAGTCATGAAGTATTATGAAACATTAATACTTAACAATTTATAATCTCAATTCCCAAAGTATATAATAGTTTAGGAATTCTGAACCGGTCGAAAGAGCATGACCAATATCTTTTTCTGTTTCATACTTGAAAAGGACATCACAACACTAAGGCTGTACATCCGGCATTACTTACAAGCACTTCTAGGTGATCATCCTATAGTACTCTATGTTGATCAACATTCATCCGTTAAATGTATTTACGTTTAAGTTTTGGCAAACTCGCGTGCCCATCGAATAATCGATGAAAAATACTTTTGTTTGTTCATAGACAAACTTACCTTTGAATCCGTACCAAATACATGGCATAGGATAACGTTATCATTTCTATATAGAAAGACATGTATACAAATCAATCTATCTCTTACGAATAGTCTAGCTGAGTTAAAACTGGCCTTGACCCCTTCTTTAAAATCATTCATGCAACTCAGTCCAATGAATCACAGAAAACTTGACTAACACGAAGGTTAGACAAGTGTTAAGAAAACTTTCCTTCAAGCGTCTTCAAATAATTTATTCGACTATTCTCAGCCTTTACAGAATCTATATGATATATTCACATAGCACAATGTAATTAGCTACCAAACAATCAATCACATTGTTTCTACCAACTTCTTTATCTTCTATGTCTTTGTTGACTTCATTTCATTAATAAAGTCAATTCGACTTACTACCCTTCATCCTAGCTGTTAGGTTTGTAATATTCATGAAAGCAATCAAATTGCAAAAATTAGCGGAAGCGAGATAAAATCAGAGTTTAAAAAATTTACAAACCATATACCCGGATCACCCTTTATGCACAATTATTAATTAAACAAAAAGATAAAGAATAAATCATACCCTTGAAGATCGAGCTTCCTCGTGTACAAGTTCACCTCCAAATCCTTTCGTTCAATCTTGAATCCACCGGGTTTGGTTCCTTCCTTTGATCAACGTTAGCCACCCAAATGTTTGGCCTCTAGAGGTGATCCACCAAGGAAGAAGAAAATTCAAGAAGAAGGGTGGTTGGCTAAACCCTAGTTTTTCTATCTCTATAGAAAGGGTGTACTCTCCCAATAATTGGAATTATTACGTATGTTGAAAAATCAACAACCCACTCCACCCATAATAAGACTCCTCTTATTTATAGATGTGAGCAACCCACCTTAACAATTAAGGAATTGGGATTTATTTAATTAATTAAATTCTTTTAATTAATTAAGCTCCCTAATCTAATTAGGGATAATTAATTAAACTCCTTTAACTAATTTTTCTTCCTAATCCAATTAGGAATAAATGAGAGTACTTATATTAAATTAATTTCTAAACTCTTTTAGAAATTAAAATAATAATAATTGTAATAATATTAATAAGACTCCTCTTATTAATTTATATTTAATATTTCTAAAATATTAAATAATAAATATTAAGCTATTTAATTTATTCTATCACCATAGATTAAATTAAATATACTTAACATATTATTACGATTATGCCATTAACTTCTTAAATAATTATTCTTCCTTTTATGGTGTGACCCTTTAGGTTCTCCATATTAAACCTATTGTGAATAAATCAATTAGAACAATTCTAATCTTATTTAAATAAATAAATTAAACAATTAATTTATTTAAATAATATTTATTCTACAATAAGGATAAGCCTCCTAGCGATCAACGACTTTCCGGATAATATAGATTTCAACATTAATCATTAAAGAACCTTTGAGTAAATAGTTACCGCATAATTCAATCCTTCCACCATACAATGTCCCAATTAAATATAAGACATGGAATTCTTTGTCAAGTCTTATTTTATTTAATTATATGTATTTCGATCCTTAAATGCACAACTCCAAATAATGCAAATTAGAAACTCCTTTCTAATTTCATTCGCCTTAACCAAGGACTTTGGGTTGTCATTTATCGAATCACATAGGACATTTCTCTTCTTTTATTAGAAGTGGTAGATTCTTTATTGATCATACATTATCTCCATGTACAACTTATTATACCCAAGCATACCCTTTGATATACCCTAAGGGTCTTAAGGAATAAGTCAAAGTATAACTCATCATACACAAGATACTATGATGATATCAAGTCCAAGGATTATTTGTACTACTATCACTACAGGAATTCCTATTGACAGGCAAATAAAACTCCATTAGGTATTCCTTAGCGAGCCAAGTTCAGTGAACTTATTCTCTAATAAGCACCTACATACTTGCTTTAGTGTCTCCACACAAATGATCATGAGATCAATCATCCTCATCCAATGAGCAAGCAACGTATGTACCAATCTATCCGGATTCACTAATCCCCAATTTAGCAATCCAACGATTGGGAACTATTTTAGTTTTAAGCTTTCTAAGAATTTAGATCTCATTAGAATGATCATCATCATTATTCTAAAAGCATTGCTTAAAACTATGGGTTTATCACATATTATAAAACAGCATCATGTAGATAATTAAAAGCCTTTAATAAATTAATACTTTTTTTTAATAAATGAATAAGATTGTTACAAAGTATATGCTTTATCATCAAACATGATTGGCTTGTGTGCATACTACTTTCACTAGCTTGTTAACGATCTTACGTTATTAACCAGACTCGATCATCATTGGTGAAGTACCAATGTCAATTACCGTTCACGGTTTATTTATTAATACTCCGTGTTCTTTGTTATCATACTAACAACTCGCGTTCAATTCCTAAGTTCATTACCATATACACTAGTATATATAACATAGGAATAGTTTTAATATGTTCATTAAGTATATAAACTTATCTTATATTGGTCTTGAATTAATTTGATTCAAAACCTAACTTGTCTAACAATTCCACTGCCTTGGAGCCGCGACGTAACCCTTCTATGCAACATTGGCCATTTGCGGCTTCAGTTCTGATAACTAAGTCCCATTCCGGTTGCACAAGCGGCAAAACTCCTTTTGTACGAATGGCATTGCGGTGCCACTCTTCAGTAGGTCATTACACTATGCATGGCATTGCGGCACGGTACAATAAGCCTTGTCTGGCGCCGCGGCGCCAGACCTTAGCACCTGAAAAATTTTTACAGATAAAGTTTTTAGTGAACTTCTCGGCTTCATAACTTCTTCGTTATAAGTCCGATTTGGTCCGTTCAAAAGCCTACAACTCATAAATTACATACTCTATGCATTCATATAATAATTTTACAATACCTAAATCCATTAACTCAAAATTCACTTCTAAGTTCATTATCGAGTGTTCGTTAAACGCCTTCGAGCGTTCAATACTCGTTTTTATTCGTTTTAAGTCAGAATTCGATGATTCTTGAGCCCACGACTCTTAAATACCCTATCTCACGTGTTGATATTGAAAACCAATATTTCCAAGTCACACAAAAACTTTCGACTACTAATCCAGAATTTCTACGTTTTCGACGTTTAACGTCTAATTCCGTAAAATTTGCCATAACTTCGTTACTAGTGTTCTATATGCCAAATCAAGTGGAACACTCCATTGATTTCATATCTACATACTAACCAAGAAAGATGCACATATCTTAATAGTGATGGTGTTCAATTTGTCCATCAACAACTAAGTTCATCAATCAACTCTTCCTATGGTTTTAACTTATGTAAACCTTTACGATTTTCATTTACAAATGACTTATAAAGGTTTTACATATTACAAGCCATCCTTATTCCTCCATAAGAGGCATGCTTCACCACTCTATGATTCTTTATAGCAAAGAAATCAAAAGGATGGGAAAACTAATATTAAGGGAATATTACCTTTCTGATCTTTGTGTTCTTGCTAAAACTTCTAAGGTTTTGCTTCAAAGTTAGATGATTGATTATGTCTAGCTCTTTCTCTCTCTCAATATAAGTTGGATGATCTCTTGGAAATCCCCAAATGATCAACCTATGCCTTCTATTTATAGGCAATTCAAATGGAGGGCTTTTTGGTCATTTCTCCCCACCTCCTTATTATTCACTACTTCATCACCAAGTAAAATACTTGGTGATCAAGTAGTTCACTTTACTTGGACACCAAGTGGCCGGCCCATATGCCCATGGGTCATCCCCATGGGTTTCCCCATGGGTTTTACCCATTTGGTGACCCATCGGTTCGATCCACGGTTCAGTTTCTTGGATCGGGCTTA
This sequence comes from Panax quinquefolius, assembly GCA_020205615.1. Classification (NCBI taxonomy): domain Eukaryota; kingdom Viridiplantae; phylum Streptophyta; class Magnoliopsida; order Apiales; family Araliaceae; genus Panax; species Panax quinquefolius. The sequence continues at coordinate 350,051 of JAINUW010000713.1, read as the reverse complement.
ATTAAACTTAACGTTGGGCCTTGACTTGGGCTTGAACACATAATTCATTGGGCTTAATTGCTCAATTTCTTAGGATTGATATAATCCAAATCCAATTAGATTACACTAAGTCCTAAACTCTAAGTCCATAACACCAATCGTATTCTACACGTATCATTCACGTATTCTCTTCGTATAATACTCGTACGATAATTGTATTGTACTTCATATTAAATCTTCATACTATGCTCGTATACTAAATAGTATCACACTCATATAACGTACGCATAATCATCGTAATTCATTATACGAATCTCACTTCCTTCTCAAAAATCATTCTTCTCAACCCTTAGGTTTTAAGTCCGCAGGAGAAAACTTCGTTTGCTATAAATAAAATATTAATAAATATTCCATATTGTCTTCATATTCTATCATTACACATTTCTCGAATTTCAAACTTAATTCCCGAGCAGAAACAGATGATTAATGTTTTTACGGGAATTTCTCGGAAAACTTTTATTTTTGTCTTGGAAATTTAAAATAATTAATTCAAGCACATAGCCAGAATACTAACCACATCCGCACATTCTAGGTCATAGAACGACCTTCACATAGCTTACTCACATAAATAATCAATTAAATTCATTTAATTCACATAATTAAATAAAAATTTAATTCTCATATAAAATTCGATTTTTCTCGGGCGTTACATATGTACTTCTTTTTGACTGCTGATCAAGGTTTCTATTTATTTTAAATAGTTTTGTAATAGGAATAGTTAGAATTAGTTTTGAAGAATTGGAGATCAAGGAGCAAGGAGCGCTTGAAGACCCGTTTGTAATGGAGCCCGGGTTTAAATGTAATAGTTATATTTAAATATTAATTCCTGCACCCCTAGGGTTTGACCTTTTGGTTCACTTGGTGGCTCTAGTGAACCAAACTAGAATAAAAGTTCATAATAAATCTGGGTAGAATATAGTATTCTTTATGTGCATGCTTATACTATATATATTATATATTATGCAAATATGCTTCGCATGTTAATTATTATGACACATATTTTATATATATATATATGTGCTTGCGTGCTAAACAAGATGAGACAAATTAATAACAAACCCCTTAAATATTTTATATTAAGTTGTAACGTTCAAAGATATTTAGAATATCGAACGTCGCCTTCTAGCATGATAGAAACAATAGAGTATTGAATATTTAATATGAGTTTGTTGTGCACACACAAGGCAAGTATTAAATATTTAAGATGTTGTTTTTATTACATATGATGTTTATAAGGAATTGAACATTCTTGCTTTTGTTGTGCACACACAAGGGTCAGAAGTTTTCTCTCACTTATATGGAAATCTTGGAGTTCGACTTAACTTAAATCATTTTAGTTCGGATGTGCACACACTTGACCATTATGATTTAAGAGGCAAAATACAAGGAGTTACATAGTTGATGTAATTGACAAGAGTTGTCTACCTATTTATTTATATATAGTTTGTTGTGCACACACAAGGCTATATACATTTGAAATGGGATCCTTATTCTCACTAGCATATCTTTAATTAGATATTTTTGAACTATATATATTGAGGGTAATATAGTTTGAAGAAAATAGTGGGAGATACCAATTTAAAAAAAGACCTAATTTATTTTGTTAATTAATAAAAGAATGTATGCTAAAATGTTGTTAATTACAAATTTATTTACAGAATTTTACAATGTCTAAAATTACTATCACTGCATAGCATATTAGATGCTAAATTAACCGGACTGAATTAAACGGATTGGTTAAGGAAATTGAGAAAAGTTCTCACGACTGAAAATCTATCTTATGTCCTTAATACGCCTATCCCTGCAATGGTTGCAGACAATGCCTCTGAGGAAGAGATTGTTACTTTTAGAAAGTGACAAGATGATGCGTAATGAGATTTAGCATCAGCATGAAACTATGGATGCTCCTACTATATTCCTGCACATCAAGTAGTTGATAGTGAAGAAAGTAGGACTGATAGATATCAGATATCTAAGGAGCTCTTCCAATCTAGAATGATCGATGATACTACAGTACAGATAAAAGTCCTTAACATAATCAATTTGATTGATCAATTAGGACAACGAATTTTGTCATGGATGGATAGTTGAGCCAAGATTTGATCTTGCACTCACTCCCGAACTCCTTTTCACAATTGTTGTGAATTTTTCATATGAACAAGCTAGATATCAGCCTAGCTGATTTGCTTAACATGTTGAAAAATGTTGAGAGTCACTTTCCAATGACCATGTCTTACTGGTAGGGGCCAAAGGATCTTCTGAAAAGAAGAACGATTCAAAGAAGGTAAATAGAAAGGCAAAAATAAAGGATAATAAGAACAAAACTGATACGGATAACAAAGGAGTTTGCTTCCATTGCAATAAGCCTGGACACTAGAAAATAAACTGTTAGAAGCATCTTGCAGAGCTAACCAGAAGAAGCTTAGTGAAGCTTTGGTTACAAATACAGTTTTGTTTATGAATGAAATAAATTTTTCTTTAAGTCAAAGTTCTACTTAGGTATTGGATATCGGCTTTAGTTATCATAAATATAGATTTATGAAGGGACCAAGCAGAAGTAGAAAGATAAACAAAGGATAAGTAATCCTATGTCTGGTAAATGAAGCAAAGGTTGCTACATTAGCCATAGAAACTTATAGTTTAGCAATGCTTACGGGCAAATCAATTAAGTCAATAAGTTTTTATTGTATTCTAGTTCTTGTTAAAAACATTATTTCTATTTTGTTGTTGGACAATAAAATCTTTGGTATTATATTTAAGAACAATTGTTGTTCTATATATAATAATAATTTTTTGTATAGAATTAGAATATTATTTAATGGATTTTACATACTTGACTTACGTGAAAATAATTTTGCAAATTAAACAAACTAGTATAAGAAAAGGAGATGATCATTCAAAGAGTTGAATGTGTGTATTTGCTAAAATACAAGTGTGAATTATTTGAAATGTTCAAAGAATTCAGAAGTGAAACAAATTGGCAAAGTATTAGGATTCTTTGATCTGATGAAGGAATAAATACTTGTGCAATATGTTTTTAGATCATCTCAAATGGTTTTCTCATAATGGACACCTCCTAAATACGCAGTAATTGATTGATGTATCTGAAAGGAAAAATCATACCTTGTTGGACATGGTACAATCCATAATGATTTTACCGACATTCCAGTATCATTCTAGGGTCATGCCCTATAAATAGCTGCATATCTACGAAAAGGTAACCTCAAAATCCAGCCCCAAGACTCCATAAAAGTTATGGACAGGGAGGATTCCTAATCTTAAGTATGTTAGATAAGGGGTTGTCCAACTTATGTGATAATATTTCAAAAGGATAAGTTTGGGACAAAATTTGACAAGTACAGATTTGTGGGACATCCTAAAGTAAGTTTAGGTTATATGTTCTATAATCTTACTTAGAAAAAGGTGTTTGTTGTGAAAAACACGATGCCTTATAAGATAAAGATGTTTATCATTGAAGGGGCTAGTGGGAGGATAATAGATCTTGAAGAGTTCAAGAACCACAAAACACTATAAGTTAAATAAGAGGAACCTGTAGATAGACCTATTGTACCACAACTGAATAGTAAATCTGGAATAGTACCGAAGATACCTAGGAGGTATAGATTCATCATAAATGGTGATGATGAGGTATGGATCATAGAAGATGATGATCCAGTTACATAGGATGAGGTAAGAGTTGTAGACACTCAGAGAAATGGATTGAAGCAAGCTTCTCAAATATGAAACATTCATTTTGATGAGACAATCAAAAGACTTTGATTTTATCAAAAATAAGAATGAACCTAGTGTCTACAAAAGGGTCAGTGGGAGCGTTGTGACATCCCTAATATTATATGTTGATATACTACGGATAAGAAATGACATACCAATGCTACAATTAGTAAAGATAAAGTTTTCTAAACATTCCTCCATGAATGATTTGGGAAGAGTATCTTAGTTGGGGATACAAATCTATATAGATAGATTTAAGAGGATGCTTGAACCCAAGGAACGTAAATTCATATGATGCTAAAGTCGTTTAGCATGGCAAACTCAATAAATGTCTCATGTTGATGAGCCATAGAGTGTATCTCTTTTAATAGTCCCCATAGACTCATAAAAGAGAGATCACATGAGTGACAATCATGTATACAATGAAATATATGAGACCTGATGTTGATCGGTCATATTCTGGAGAAGATCACTGTAAAACAGTGAAAAATATCTTAAAGTACTTAACTGGCATTAAGGATGTGATTAAAATTTATGGTGGGTCTAAATTAAAACTAGAGGGCTTAACAGACTCAGGTTTTTCACACAGACCAAGACGATAAAAAATCCATTTTAAGGTAAAGTGTTACCTTAAATGGTGGTGCAGTGAATTGGAAAGGTTTCAAATAGCAAAGAGTTGCTAGTTTAATGTTAAAGATAAAGTATATAACTGTAAATGAAGCTGGAAATTAATTGTTTGGATGAAAAGTTCATTACAGAACTAGGAATAGTTCCTAAGTCTCATCTTGGATCTAAACATGTGTTGCGGCACTTTCATTTGATTAAAAGAAGCATTGAAAGATGGGAAATCACTATATAGAACAACATTACATATCCATATACTGAAGCTTATCCAACAGCAGGATAATCGTCACTTAGAGAAGAAGTGTATGAGATACCATGACGATTGGCTTTAGTGCAAGTGGGAGATTAAAAGTAGTATGCACACAAGCCAATCATGTTTGATGATAAAACATATACTTTGTAACAATCTTATTCATTTATTAATAAAAAGTATTAATTTGTTAAAGGCTTTTAATTATCTATATGATGTTGTTTTATAATATGTGATAAACCCATAGTTTTAAGCCATGCTTTTAAAATAATGATGATGATCATTCTAATGAGATTTAAATTCTTAGAAAGCTTAAAACTAAAATAGTTCCCAATCATTGGATTACTAAATTGGAGATTAGTGAATCAGGATAGATTAGTACATACGTTGCTTGCTCATTGGATGAGGATGATTGATCTCATGATCATTTGTGTGGAGACACTAAAGCAAGTATGTAGGTGCTTATTAGAGAATAAGTTCACTGAACGTGGCTCGCTAAGGAATACCTAATGGAATTTTACTTGCATGTCAATAGGAATTCCTGTAGTGATAGTAGTATATGTGATCCTTGGACTTGAGATCATCATAGTATCTTGTGTATGATGAGTTATACTTTGACTTATTCCTTAAGACCCTTAGGGTATATCAAAGGGTATGCTTGAGTATAATAAATTGTACATGGAGATAATGTATGATCAATAAAAAATCTACCGCTTCTAGTAAAAGAAGATAAGTGTCCTATGTGATTCGATAAATGACAACCCAGAAGTCCTTGGCCAAGGCAAAATAAAATTAGAAAGGAGTTTCTAATTTGTATTATTTGGAGTTGTGCATTTAAGGATCGAAATACATATAATTAAATAAATAAGACTTGATAGTAATTCCATGTCTTATATTTAATTGGGACATTGTATGGTGGAAGGATTGAATTGTACGGTAACTATTTACTCAAAGGTTCTTTTATGATTAATGTTGAAATCTAAACCCTATTGTAGAATAAATATTATTAATTTAAATAAATTAATATTTTAATTTATTTATTTAAATAAGATTAGAATTGTTCTAATTGATTTATTCACAACCTAGCTTTAATATGGAGAACCTAAAGGGTCACACCATAAAAGGTAGAATAATTATTTAAGAAATTAATGGCATAATCGTAATAATAAGTTAAGTATATTTAATTTAATCTATGGTGATGAAATAAATTAAATAGCTTAATATTTATTATTTAATATTTTAGAAATATTAAATATAAATTAATAAGAGGAGTCTTATTATTATTACTATTATTATTATTTAATTCCTAAAGGAGTGTGAGAATTAATTAATAAAAGTACTCTCATTTATCCCTAATAAGATTAGGAGGTTAAATTAATTAAAAGAGTTTAATTAATTCTCCTAATAAAGATTAGGGAGCTTAATTAATTAAAAGAATTTAATTAATTAAATAATACCCTATTTTCTAATTAGATTAGAAGGGTTAACTGATATCTTTATAAGAGGAGTCTTATATTAGATATCTATATACGTGATTCCAATTGTTGGAGAGTACGCTCTTTTTCTATAGAGATAGAAAAACTAGGGTTTAGCCAACCACCCATCTTCTTGAATATTTCTTCTTCCTTGGTGGATCGCCTCTAGAGGCCAAACACTTGGGTGGCTAACGTTGATCAAAGGAAGGAACCAAACCCAGTGGATTCAAGTTGAACGCGAAAAGGATTGGAGGTGAACTTGTACCTGAGGAAGCTCGAATCTTCAAGGGTATGATTTTTATTCTTTATCTTTTCGTTTAATTAATAATTTTGCATAAAGGATGATCCGAGTATATGGTTTGTAAAATTTTAAAACTCTGATTTTCCATGCTTCCGCTTATTTTGTGCAATTTGATTGCGTTCATGAATATTACAAACCTAATAGGAACAGCGGATCGTTCTCAAACCTCTCCGACACCGCAGCCATAACACGTTGGAACAAAGCATCGTCTAAGTCATTCAGATGTGATGGTCCCACGAAACTCTCGAAGCATGTCTCAAGCTAGAGCCTACAAAAATAAATATAACATGAATAATATTATAAGTTTACTTTATTCATAAACAAGAAATAAACTAAAATATTATACCTCCTGGCAGTATATAGGCTGGTATCTTCGGTAACCCTAGCACTCGATACCGGTCGGTAGTACTAGTGGGAGTATCCTAAGACGCAACCCAAAGAGTCGTCTCCTCGTCCTGAGATAAACTAATCTCGGGCAGAGGGACGGTGGAATCTAACGTCTCAGCATCGCCCCTAGCAACCTCTTAACTCTATGAGCTATACCGTCATGAGAGCTTCTCAAACCGCTCCTGTAATTTGATATACAAGAGAGTTATCTTGGTATCATCATATAAATTACTTAATATTATCCTAAATAATATTTATTATAGTAAATGTATTACCCATATAGCTAGTGCTGCTGGAGATATCGTTGACCCCGAAGTAGAGCCCTTCGGCATATGGACTCTATCCCATAACTCGATTATAGTAGGAGGTCGGCCCAAGATACTCCACATGGCCTAAATCATATACATTAAATAATATAAACTTAATTTACTATAGTTTCAGTTCAATATTAAACTAAACTAAAGAGAAATACATACCGACTTAACCTCCTAAAACGACTGTGAGCCAGAAGTATGTACAACTCGTAGCTTGTCGTGATTCTTCTTCATCATCTCCGACTTGGTCTTGAACGCAACATCATCCCAATACGCAGACATCGCAGCCCATGCTACATCTGATACTGCTGGTGGCTGATGCTCTCGCCAAGTAGTCCCGAACGATTCTTCTATTGCCGAGACTGCCCTCCATCGCATCTCGTACAACTAGCCGACATAATTCTTCATGATGTAGGAAATGATAACGGCTTCACCATCCGCCTCAGTGATGTCGACCTCGTATCTGTAGTATCTCTATCAAACGGACATAACATACGTATAATTTATTATTTGAAAAATATGTAAATAACATGCATGGAATATGATGCTGTCACCATGAAACTCGCGATCGTAATACCGCAGATCAAGCTAAATCGCATGCAGACCCGGAGGGAGAGATCGCCAGCAGATGAGCGTGTACTAGTGCGCTTTAGCGACAGGATCCATAATACTAGAATACAAAATTTATTAAGAACATTTTAATTTATTAATCACATAATAATATCATTCTAATTAAACATAAGTGATATATTATAGTTGAAACCTACACAGACGAGCCGGCATCAACTGGAACTGTGTCAGGCACTACCGGTGGATGACCTAATCGACCGAGGTTAGGCCCTCACGAACACCGATGTCTAGCATCTGTATGTTTAATATAGTTATGACATTGTCAAAAAATAGTAAATGAATGTATAATATAGTTATGAAAATAATGTTACTGAGCCAAAAAAGAAATCAACTTCACCGCCACCCGATCCGGAGCGACCGCCACCACGGCCACCTCCACCGCTATGTCGAGGCATATATAGTTGTACTACTGAAATAACAGACATAGATACGATGACATTAATTAAATTTCAAGTCTTTTATTATATATAATGGTTGATTTTAGTTGTATAATATTTACAAAACACCAATTAGTGAAGAAGTAGTACGTCGTCAAACCCGTCAGAATCAAAATCATTTTCATCCTCTGATTCTGTCTCTTCCTATTCTGTATCAATTTTTTCCTCAGTATCATCTTCTACCATCATATACGGACTGATAACCACATCTTCCTCAACTTCGTCAACATTGAATACGTCAACGAAATCATCACCCAACACATCGTCATCATATAGCACAACGTGGCTGGGATTGCTAACTTGTTCTTGCAACGGGTCATCCATTCTAGACAAATTAGTACCATCAAATGGCCGAGTCTTCGTTTTCATAATTGTATACCAGGGGGTTCTAGTGTGAACGACATTAGGGGCGTAGTACACTTGAGTTGCTTGGCTGGCTAACACAAATACATCATCAGACTGTAAATTCGATTTTATATCTACTGTGATGATTCTATTACGATCAACTTTAACACCCTTTGCAGTATCAAACCAGCGACACTTAAATGTAACGACATTTTTAACCCCTGGATAATTGAGCACAACCACTTCCTTTAATCTTCCATAGTAATTGGACTCAGAATCTCCATAACAACTTCCCAACACAACAACGTCGGAGTTAACTGATGTCAATTCATTCAAGTCATCAACCTTGAATCTATACCCATTCACGATACAACCTGTAAATGAACTAATAAGTTTGTACGGGCCTAAAATTACATCTCTAAAACGCTCATACGCGTTCTCTTCTTCGACCCTTCTCTTATACCACTGGTGGAAATTTGCATTAGTGATTGCTTCCATTTGTGATTCTATCAACCCCGGGTTAGAAGCATGCGCTTCCAATTCAAATGAACTGCATACAATAATATGGCAATTAATTAATTATTGATTAAGGATATATAAATCATTTTCAACCTGTAATAATACATACTTGATGTACGATGATACTTCAGGCATATTTAGAAACACGTATGTAGAGACAATCTTTAAATCTTTATCGGTTAGGTAAGTCTTTGTCTCATGTCCAAATGGTTTAGCTGGATAAGTGAATATAACCAACTTATCATCAGCACGACCAGACGAATCCCTGACTTCATTCCGACTTAGACGATTATGCTTCATTGCGACTACATCATCAAAGTACAATGAGCAAAAGTTGACAAGCTCTTCATCCGTATAGCGTTCAGCAATAGAACCCTCTACGCGAGCTTTGTTTTTAACTTTCTGCTTTAATTGACGCATATACCTGAAATATGAAAGTATGTAATATTACATGGTAAGTTAAATATAAAGATGATGAATATTGCATAATGTATATGATATTACCTCTCAAATGGATACATCCATCGATATTGCACCGGTCCTCCAAGCTTAAGTTCATATGGCAGATGAATAGGCAAATGCTTCATACTGTCAAAGAACCCCAGTGGTAAAATCATTTCGAGCTTGCACATTGTCAACACTATGTTTTTATCCATATATCTGCTCCATATCACTATACCTTATAACAGTTGAGCAAATATCCTGAAAGAAATTTAAAAGTGCGATAAAAGTATCATTAATATTCCTGGGTAACACCTCATGAAATATAATAGGCATCAACTTCTGCATGAATACATGACAGTCTTGACTTTTGAACCTAGTAATTTTCAACTACTCAACCTTAGTATAACGAGATATGTTAGAAGCATATCCATCTGGGAGCTTCAATGCGCTAAGACACTTGCAAAGGTTTTCAACCTGATGCTTGGTAACATAAAATGGAGCTTTTAGTTTTGTGTTATTAGGTCGGAGCCACAATTCCCGCCTGATATTCATTTCCTCCAAGTCTTTACGTGCTTTATCATTATCTTTTGTTTTACCACTTGTATCTAGTACGGTGTAAAATAAGTTCTCAAATACATTCTTTTTTGTATGCATAACATCTATACAATGACGAAGTGCTAGTGTGACCCAGTATGGAAGCTCAACCCAAATCGACGAGTTAGTCCAGTTATGACTTTTCCAATATCCTATAGCTCTCAACGTACCATGCTCCTTCCCAGGGGATGGAAATGTTAGATCATTTAGCCAGCCCGATATATTGTTGCCCGACAAGCGACCAACAACCCCTTTCTTCTCTGTCTTTCTGTTGAATTGTGTAGACATCTTTCTATAATTGTGCTCAGCAGGCAATAATCTACGAGAATTTCCAAAGAAACTAGTTTTTCGGCCATGACGTAGTTGAGTGCCTTGCACATCCCCCATGCAGACTGGACATGACAACTTACCATAAGTCGACCAACCACTAATCATCCCAAGTGCCAGAAAGTCAGTGATAGTCCACAACAAGGCTGCCTTCATCATAAAATTCTGCCTGACAATTTATAGAAAGTTTGAACACTTGTTTCCCACAACATCTTAAGTTCATCGACTAACAACATGAGGTACACGTTAATGTCTTTTGTAGGACTCTTATCCCCCGTTATAAGTAATGTCAAGAAGAGATACGGATCCCTCATGTACATTGACGGTGGAAGATTGTAAGCTACCATTATCACTGACCAAACAAAATAAGGCTGACTAAAATTATTAAATGGACAGAATCCATCTGTAGCCATGCCAAGCCTGACATTCCTAACTTCTTCGGCAAATTATGGAAAATTGACATCAAAATTCTTCCATTCATCTCCATCTGTTGGGTGAGTCAGCTGACCAGGCATGACATCCCGTGTTCTATGCCAACTCATATGCTGAGCAGTGTGGGTAGATATGAATAGCCGCTGCAACCTCGGCGCAAGAGGAAAATACTGTAAAATCTTCTTTGGAACATGTTTCTCCTTCCCCCCATGTTTTGTGATCTTGTACCTTGGCGAGTTGCAGATATCACACTGCACCTTATCTTTGTCATCTCCATAATATAACATGCAATCCTGCTCACAAGCATCGATCTTCTCATACCCGAGATTCAACCCCTTAACCATCTTCTTCACCTCATAGTAATTCGCGGGCAACATATTATCCCTAGGTAAGAACTCACTGAGAATATTAAGCAAATAATTGAATCCTCTCTCACTGCAGTCATGCTCATTCTTGAAATTTAAAAGCTTCGTAACGGCAGAAAGCCTGGTGTGCTTATCATTTCCAGGATACAATGGAACACCTGATTCAGATAACAACTTATAGAAAGCAACTGCTGAATCATTTGGCTTTTGCTGAGCACTACTTGACGCATGCTCGTTTTCAGCCCAGTCAATATTGGTAGGGCCATACGCATCAACCAACATCTGCACGGCGTCATAGTTATCTGATTGCGAATCCTCGTGATCCGATTGGTCTATAGTACTATCTGTCCATTCTCTAAACTCAGTTGATTCCTCGTGATGAATCCATACCGAATATCCATCCACAAACCCACGTGAATATAAGTCAAATTTAACTTCATCGGCAATCTTCCATATCATGTTCTTACCCTTGAAACATGGGAATCTCAACTTTCCATTCGGATCATCAACATGTTCTATTGCTTTGTTCATAAAATTGGACACCCCTTCACTGTACACATCAACTAATCCCCTCCCATCAATTGGTATCCTACGGTACATCCAACTCCGATTGGCTGACATCTTTAATTGAAGAAAATACCCAATTAGAATATATATGCATGTATTTATTTTACCTAGTATATATCTCCACTCTACAGGGTTTAGGCTTCTATCCCGTTCTTGGATGCGTCTCCTCACCAGTGCCATTCACAAGGTGTGTGCTTATAATATTTTAAGAAAATTTCAGCATCACCTCCCCATGGTCTCCAAGTACACGAAATAGACCAAGACAACTTAGTCTAAGTATGCACTCGAAGAACATATGTAGAGACGCCAGCTAAAAAATCCTCAAAATATTATAAACACGCACCTTGTGAATTAGCACCGACCTAAGTGAGAGACATAACATCTAGTAACAGTCCCAAACTGGGGACTATTCGACATTCACTCCTACTGAGTGAATGTCAAACAAGTTTCTAAGTACCAAAGTATATTACATATATATATTATTGAGTGTATTGAAGAGTAAAGGGAGAATATTATTGAGTTTATTGAAAATTGTGGCAAACTAAGCAAATGCTACTTACTTTATTTTGCCAATGATAAACTAAGTAAGTGGTACTTAATTAGTTTATGAGAATTGTTATTTGGAATCTATAGAGATTATTATTCGACATCCACTCCTAAACACTATTATCAAAATGGTTTCTAAGTTTCATAGAAGTTTCAGTTGTAATGACTACTAGGAGAAGAGTCAATCTAAGTTTCATATTAGTTGCATTTGCAGCTAATAGTACTCCAACCGGTTCCTCAGCAGCAATCGAACAAAAAAAGGGTCGTAGTTCCTATTTGTGTCATATACTCTAATAATAAAGTTTATTGAATTATTGCGGACATTCCTCACTGTTCCATCATAATAGATGACAATATCTCGAAGGAGTTCCATTAAGATATTTAACAAAGTTCCAAGTTAAGCAACCCTGTAGATGAACGAACGATCACTTCTCTACTATGAATGAATCATTGCCTGATATGGGTTCAATCCATGACATAGACAGCTTCTCACCACTCCAAATTCCTCAGATTGGTAGTTCTCATAGAAATAGTGGTGAGACATTCTGTGAGCACTACCCATTTGAGGAATTTGGAGTGGTGAGAAGCTGTCTATGTCATGGATTGGACCCATATCAGGCAATGATTCATTCCTAGTAGAGAAGTGATCGTTCGCTCATCTAGAGGGTTGCTTAACCTATAACTTTGTTCAACAACTTAATGGCACTCCTTCCGTATGTTGGCATCTGTTATGATGGAACAGTAAGGAATATCTTCAATAATTCAATTAATTTTATTATTCGAGTATACGACACAAACAGAAACTACGACCCTTTTTTTTAATTATTGTCGAGGAACCGGTTGGAGTACTATTAGCTAGAAATTGCTATGTCGAACCCTGCATAAAAGGAAGTGCTTCATTAATTATTTTGTATAATATTATTTAATTTAATTTACCTTAATTAATTAATTTATTTTAGTTAATTTATTTATTATGTATTATATTATTTCATTTAATTTAAATTAATTAATTTATTTATGTTAATTATTTTATATTATTTAATTTATTTAATTTTATTTATTTTGTATTGTATTAATTAATTTAATTTAAAGTAATTAATTAATTTATTTTAGTTATTTTAATTTATTTATTTGTATAATATTATTTAATTTAATATACCTTAATTAATTAATTAATTAATTAATTTTATTTATTTATTTATTTATTTTATATTATATTATTAATTTAATTTACCTTAATTAATTAATTTATTTTAGTTAATTAATTTATTTTGTATTATATTATTTATTTTGTATAACTTTATTGTGTTTTTTTATTTTATTTTAGTGTCAAACTAAGTCCTAATTGTCTTTTATAGTTAAGTATTGATTTATTTAATACCGTCTATAACTTCCATGGAAATTCCGTCGAAATTCCATCGAAAATAATACAACATCCAAAGTCTTCAATTTACAATGTTAGAATCCATGATTCTAAGGCAGAAAATGGATATGCTTAACCATTTCATATATATGAACCAAATCCATATAACATAAAAAGACAGAAAATGGATATGTTGAACCAAGGCAAATCAAATTATTCAAACCAACATGAATCCTTAATTCAAACCAAAATGGATAGGCTTTGAACCAATATAAATAATTCATTTATTTGATTATAAGGTAAATCATATGCATTTCACTGAATATTCAAACCAATTTAGGAACATATCAATCAATAATTTAATTTCTTAATTCAAACCAACATAGATATGTTGAACCAATATAGATAATTTTAGGGAAGATATCAATCAATAATTTAATTTCCATTATTTAGGGCTAAAAATAATTTTGGAATTCTTAAACAAGATAACAAAATAATTAAGCCCTAACCTGTAAATTGAAAGAACTTAACTATGGAGGAGGAAGAAGACCCCAGCCGACACCACCACTCCGAACCCAAGTCACCGCTGCCGCCACCGCCGCCGGTACCACCACACAGTAACAGTCCCAGTCGGATTCACCTCCTTAAATGAGCTATGGACCAAATGCGGGAGCTTAGAGAAGGAAGAAATATGGAGGAGATGAGAAGGAGAATAAATATGGAGGAGATATTAGATGGAGGAGCTATGGACCACGGTCACTGCCACTGCTGCTAATTAGGAAAAAAGGAAAAGAATGAAAAGAGATTAGGGTTGCTGGTACGCTTATTTTTTAAAAAAAATAAGTTCGACTGTAACGCCCCAGAAAATCGAACCTTGGTAAATACTTTTAATAATGAATAAAATGATATTATTTATTATTATTACGTGTTGATAAAATGAATGTCGTTTTATAACCTAGAAACGTCGGAATGACGTAGTATTTTAACTACGTGAGAGAATTAAAGTGTTTGAATTTCTAAGACGAAAATAAAATCTTTTCGAGAAATTTTCTGAAAAATACTATTCATCGATTTCCGCTCGGAAAATATTTTTGAATTTCTGAGAAATACGTAACGTTATAATATCGAGGTGATATTGATTAAGTAATAATAATCAAAGTATGGAAAACGTAATATTTCGCATGCGGGCCTAATTTTGGAAATGTTAGGTTTATTAAGCGTTAAGGAAAGAAGGTTGTAATTGTATGATGTGTATGCATTGTACGAGGTAATGAACGTAAGTATAATACGACGTATTATACTATTAAGAATGGAGAATGAAATAACGTATATTACGAATACATATACGAGTTAGCATACGAGAATTATATATGGTGTATATATGTTAAGATTCTTAATTAAATGTAATGGACTTGTAGGATTATTAGCTTAATGATAGGAGTCCAATCGAAAGTGATACTCAAGCCCAAGTGTTTGATAAGTCATGAGTCCAAACTATTGTAGTATAAGCCCAATGAGGAATTAGCTAGATTAATTAGCAAGCCCAATAATTAAGTCATGATCCATGGAGGAATCCAATTGAGATACGGGATAGTCTTGATGGGCAAGCATTTTAAGTGGTGAACAAGTGTTGTGATGGCCAAGAAATAGGAGTGGTTAACAAGTAACTTAGTTGTAAAGTTATGAATAGTAAGGAGGTGAAAGTGAGGAGGTTAGTTAAGGAGGTGGGATGTCCTAATGACTATTCTACCCTAACTTAGCCAAGCCTATAAATACCATGCTTCACAATTCATTTATTGGTTGTTTCATTTCATCCAACTCTTCTCAAGTTAAGTAACATATTGGTTAGAGAGAATAAGCCACATAAGTTAAGAATAAGTTAAAAGTTCTTTGCTAGTTTCCAAAGAGAAGAGAAGTACAAGTGCTTCTAGGGTAAGACTCTTGTCTATTATATCTTTATCTCTACCATGATAGGATTGATAGAGAAGTGGGATAGTATGATAATAACATGCAATAAGTCATTGATGAATGAACTTAAGATGAATAAGTTGAATAAGCAACTTGAACCTAAATAAGTTGATAAACTCATGAAGAACTTGTCATATGTTTTCATATGATGTTAGTATGTTCAATATAGTATGAAAACATTGATTGATGGACTTAAGTTCATATCAAGGCATAAACATGAGAAATTGTAGTTAATAAGTGAAATAAGTCATTGACTTATGAGAATAAGTCAAAACCTACTTTGTCAATAAGTTGGTGTAATAAGTAACTTAAAATGTTCATGTGTTGCTTAAAATCCATTTAGAATGATTAGTAATGAAGTTTTGCCGGAATTCACACGATTGAACGATTATCGTCGAATTCGTGAAATTCTCGAAATGGAAGTCGTATTTTGTGTTTGAAGTCAGAAACATTAGTTTTCGATGGAGACAAGTCATATTTGGCATTATAGAGTTGCGGACTCAAAAATGACCGAATTCTGACTTAGAACGAAGAAACGAGCGTTGAACGTTCACGAATGTTTATCGTTTTTGTTAAAAATGAACTAATAGGTGAAATTTTAGCAAACGAATTCAAATAGATAAAATTCTTGCATGAACGCATAGAGTATGTAATTTGTGAACCGTAGGCTTCTGAACGAGCCAATTCAGACTTATAACGAAAAAGTTATGCGTCCTGTAGTTTCGCCAAATTTGCAAAAGCTGCAAATTTTCTAAGGCATAGAGTTGGCGCCGCGGTGCCAACCCAAGGCCAAATGAGTGGCATCGCAAACCCGAAACAAAGTTTGAGCACATCGCTTAACTTCAACTGCATAAAATACGACCAAGAGTAACGACTTGCGTATGCAATACCGATGTAAGTTGTAAGACCCCGAAATTTTTAAATAAAAAGGAATTTCCTTTATTTATTATTTTGAAATAGTAATGGTTGATTTGATTAATGTGGATAGTTAAGGGTTAAATACGCAAATATTTCAAAATAAGCAAGTGGTTATAAAATATTCATTATCGTCGGGAATATTCGTTTGGTCGTGGAATATTAAATCTTCGTCAGAATATTCGTATTGACAGCCGTGACCATGTGTGGGCCCCATAACTGAAAGCGATTGGATGAAGAAAACGACAAATATAAGTTGTTTTAAATAACGCACGTAGTTATTACCGAATATCTTGTTGGAATACCCGTGGTTAAAACACACTAATACGCGTTGTTGAACAAGTACACATGGTATTGCACCAATTATTGATTCTTACGTGAAGAAGGCACTACTCAATAATGGTTACGATAATTCTTTATTCGCTCAAGATTTTATTGAGTTAATAATTGTCATATTTGATATTTTATATTCTTTGTTGTTTCAATAATTGTCATTACACAATATTTTCATTATCGAAGCAATAATTCATATTATCCTAATAATATTATTAGATAACATTATTGGCAATGTCTAGAAAGTTCTGCTTAAGGAGAGGTTTGGTCACCTAATTGCGCCACCAAGAAGAAGAAATTCTTATTGAAAGCCCCTCTTTCCTGAAACTGCACCGTTGTCAATATTGTGATTCTCGTAATATTATTTGTGAATAATTAATTATTGATTTATATGATGAGGAAAATATTGATTTTATGTGGATATAGATGGAGAAATTTTTAAAATGACAATTGTTGAAAATTAATATTTTATCTTTTTCCGATAAAATAATTCATTTAAATATATTATTTTAATAATATATTAACTGTGATATTTTTACAACGAATGTGGGATATATGAGTATACGAGGAGGAAGAGTATTTTTGTTGCAATAAATGTTTAAAACATGTTAAACATGCTCGGTGGACCCCATTTATTGATGAAATTTGATTATAGCACCAGAAATCGCCCGCTTTGTGGATTTCGGTCAATTTTATTTGGAATTTGGAAAACTTCCTTCTGCAAAGTTGTAGAGAATTGAAATTCCTATAAAAACTCTCGCGAGATTCGAATTTTCTGATGAAATGGCTATTTATTATGAATTATTGAAGTTCCAAGTCTCAAATAATTGATTTTTGGGAGTTTAAAATATTTTTGTAAGAAAAACGTTTTTTGTTGTAATTGAGTGGCTCACATGTGTTATAAATGATCTGAAATCAGATTTCTAAGGTGGGCTTGAATATTTTTAAGAAATATTATTATTTTATTAAATTTTACGCTTTGGTGTTCTAAGCATTTTCCTATAAATAGGTGCTTAGGTTAGAATTGAAAATCACACCGTAAATCAAGTTTTCTCTCTATATTATCGAGCGTATTCTTGTGAGTATTTTGAGTATACTTTGTGTATTGCTAGACGGTGCAAGTTCCTTCTCTAAGACTATACCCTTGTATTCTAGCTAGAAATAATTGATCTTTCGAGGTAAGGGATATTATTTTTTTTTGTAATGATATTATTTCTTCAATATCATTATCTTTGAAATGTTGATCCAAGTTTTATTAAATTTAGAACTTTTTCATGTCGGGGTTACTATTCATGGGTTACTATTCATGAGTTACTATTCTCGAGTTACTATTCATGAAGTTACTATTCACGAGTTACTATTCACGAGTACTATTCATGAAGCGTGAAGATGTTTTTATGGAATTTCTATCTTTTGGTGTGAGAGTTACTATTCACGATATCTGACTATTCACGATATCAGCACTATTCACGATATCTGGTACTATTCAATTTAAAAATAAAATTTCTTCTTTTCGTCTAAAACATCTATTCTGGATACTAACTCTCGATTGTATCCATGTTTTGATCATTCTTGAATTTTACACCACTATGATTATTTTTGAGGTATTTTTGGGCGTGATAAAACCAAGTACGAATCCTTAATCCTTAATCCTTGTCATTTTGTTTCACCGGATTCGTTTCTTTAAAAATATTTTCATCATCCTCGGTCTTAAATGATGATATTATGGAATATCTTTGGCCTGTAGTGCAAAGATGAATGATTTCTTAAAAATATCTTTGGCTCAGTAGTGCAAAGATGAATGATTTCTGAAGAATATCTTTGGCCCGTAGTGCAAAGATGAACAGTGTTTAAATGAACATGACCAATCGATGAATATCTTTGGCTGTGTGTAAAAGATGAATATTTGATTCCGGATGTATATTGATTGATGTTACAGGGATAAAAGATAGACGATGAACTTTTAAATTCATACATAGAAGATAGTAGTTTCCATTCTCTACTTAACTCTTCTAATGAATTATTATTTCATTATGAATATTGATTTAAAATTTGTTGTCTATTGTATTCTATTAGATTTTTCCCTGTTGAAGACTAACGATAATTTGTTGTATATTATCTTAGTCATAATATTCTTTACTGAGCTAGTTGAGCTCACACTTTTCCTTTTTGTTCCCCGAAATTCTTAAATAAAAAGGAATTTCCTTTATTTATTATTTTGAAATAGTAAGGGTTGATTTGATTAATGTGGATAGTTAAGGGTTAAATACGCAAATATTTCAAAATAAGCAAGTGGTTATAAAATATTCATTATCGTCAGGGAATATTCGTTTGGTCGTGGAATATTCGTACTGTCGGGGAATATTCGTACTGTCGGGGAATATTCGTACGACGGCGCAGCCATGTGTGGGCCCCATAACGGAAAGCGATTGGATGAAGAAAACGACAAATATAAGTTGTTTTTAAATAACGGCGTAGTTGTTACCGTTAATACTGTTGGAATACCCGGTGGTTAAAACACACTAATACGCGTTGTTGAACAAGAGTACACCAGTATTGCACCAATTATTGATTCTTACGTAAGAAGGCACTACTCAATAATGGTTACAAAGATAATTATCTGCTCAAGATTTTATCGAGTTAATAATTGTCGCGTTGATATTTTATATTCTTTGTTGTTTCAATAATTGTCATTACACGGTATTTTTCATTATCGAAGCAATAATTCATATTATCTGAATAATATTATTAGATAACATTATTGGCAATGTCTAGAAAGTTCTCGCTACAAGGAGAGGTTTGGTCACCTAATTGCTACCAAAGAAGAAGAAATTCTTATTGAAAGCCCCTTTTCTGAACCGCACTGTTGTCGATATTGTGATTCGTAATATTATTTGTGAATAATTAATTACCGATTTATATGATGAGGAAAATATTGATTTTATGTGGATATAGATGGAGAAAATTTTTAAAATGACAATTGTTGAAAATTAATATTTTATTTTTTCCGATAAAATAATTCATTTAAATATATTATTTTAATAATATATTAATTAGTGATATTTTTACAAATCTAATGTGGGATATATGAGTATCTGAGGAGGAAGAGTATTTTTGTTGCAATAAATGTTTAAAACATGTTAAACATGCTCGGTGGACCCCATTTATTATTCGAATTTGATTATAGCCTGTAAAATCACCCGTTTGTGAATTTCGGTCAATTTCTATTTGGAATTTGGAAAAACATCCTTCTGCAAAGTTGTAGAGAATTGAATTTCCTATAAAAAATCGCGAGATTCAAATTTTCTGATGAAAGGGCTATTTATTATGAATTATTGAAGTTCCGAAGCTCCGAAATAATTGATTTTTGGGAGTTTAAAATATTTTTTAAGAAAAACGTTTTTTGTTGTAATTGAGTGGCTCACATGTGTTATAAATGATCTGAAATCAGATTTCTAAGGTGGGCTTGAATATTTTTAAGAAATATTATTATTTTATTAAATTTTACGCTTTGGTGTTCTAAGCATTTTCCTATAAATAGGGTGCTTAGGTTAGAATTGAAAATCACACCGAAATCAAGTTTTCTCTCTATATTATCGAGCGTATTCTTGTGAGTATTTTGAGTATACTTTGAGTATTGCTAGACGGTGCAAGTTCCTTCGACACTATAATTCGGTATTCTAGCTAAGTCTTGATCTTTCGAGGTAAGGGATATTATTTTTTTTAAATGATATTATTTCTTCAATATCATTATCTTTGAAATGTTGATCTGAAGTTTTATCAAATTTGGATCTTTTTCATGTCTGGGTTACTACTATTCATGGGTTACTATTCATGAGTTACTATTCACGAGTTACTATTCATGAGTTACTATTCATTCACGAGTTACTATTCATGAGTACTATTCATGAAGCGTGAAGATGTTTTTGTGGAATTTCTATCTTTTGGTGTCTGAGTTACTATTCACGTGTATCTACGGACTATTCACGATATCTGACACTATTCACGATATCTGGTACTATTCAATAAAAAATAAAATTTCTTCTTTTCGTCTAAAACATCTATTCGGATACTAACTCGATTGTATCCATATTTTGATCATTCTTGAATTTTACACCACTATGATTATTTTTGAGGTATTTTTGGGCGTGGATAAAACCAAGTACGAATCCTTAATCCTTAATCCTTGTCATTTTGTTTCACCGGATTCGTTTCTTTAAAAAATATTTTCATCATCCTTAATCCTTAAATGATGATATTATGGAATATCTTTCTTAGAATAATGATTTCTTAAGAATATCTTTGGCAAGTGCAAAGATGAATGATTTCTTAAAAATATCTTTGGCCCTGTAGTGCAAAGATGAATGATTTCTCAAGAATATCTTTGGCCCAGTAGTCTGCAAAGATGAACAGTGTTTAAATGAACATGACCAATCGATGAATATCTTTGGCTCAGTAGTGCAAAAGATGAATATTTGATTCCGGATGTATATTGATTGATGTTACGGGGATAAAAGATAGACGATGAGCTTTTAAATTCATACATAGAAGATAGTAGTTTGCATTCTCTACTTAACTCTTCTAATGAATTATTATTTCACTACGAATATTGATTTAAAATTTGTTGTCTATTGTATTCTATTAGATTTTTCCTGTTGAAGACTAACGATAATTTGTTGTATATTATCTTAGTCATAATATTCTTTACCGAGCTAGTTGAGCTCACCCTTTCCTTTTTGTTCCATTTTTCTCGGGAGGCGAGAATATAGCGAGTACGCAGTCGGGTATGGAATGAAGGTTTTAGAAAGGATTGTTTAGTAGTCCTCACCATTTTTGTAAATTAATGTATAAATAAATGTGATGAGGATTTATTTGAGTATAGATATTGTCTAGAAGATAATATTTGTATTCAAATTCACGCTTTCTTGTTGTAATAATAAAGTTGTAGTTGTTTACTGTACCATGTATTGACAACTCGTATAGGTGATGTATACCTATTTTGGGGCGTCACGCTTAGTATCGAGCTTAGGATATGATCTCTGGCGGAGATCGGGGAATAGAACTAGGAGGGAGAGACGAGTAAATCCTTCGCTAGTGTGTCCTACCTAAGCTTATTTGTTAGTTGGTCAAGATATAGGGATATTATGTGATATATTGATTTCCTTAATTAACCCTTGTTTTATGACAAGTATTTGAGAATGTCGATTGAGAATATTAACAATGGAAATGAGACCGTGAGATGCCTGTACTCACCAACGAAGAGAGACGTGCAACAGTCGGGCAATGTTTCTCCCATGAACAACACCATTGAAGCGATGATGAACGAGGGATGTTTAGAAGTTTTTGCAGCTCATGCAAAATCGCACGAGGAGACTCGTGTTCAAAATACAGAGAAAATGATAGCAATTCATGGGTTGTCACAACCAAGCGCTTCAAAGAGTTGGGACCACCGAATTTAAGGGAAAGCCAGATCCGATCATGGCGGAAACATGGGTCAAACAAATTACCAAGATATTCGATGTCTTGGGATGCACGGAGAAACGAAGGTTCCATTCGCCACCTTTATGTTCCGTGGGCGAGGCGGACTCATCGTGGGGAGTCCGTGAAGCGTACCCATCCAAATTCGCACTCAAGCATGTCTTGGGAGACGTTTGAAGCTATTTAATGACAAATACTTTCCTCGAAAGTGTTCGTCGATGAAGGAAGTGGAGTTCATCGATTGGAACAAAACAACATGACGGTGTCTCAATGACGAGGCAAAGTTTGCGAGTTATCCGTGTTTGCACCTCATTTGGTGGAGAATGAGGAACGTATGACGTGGATGTTTCTTAGAGGTTTGAAACCCGATACGTCAAGATCTCATTTCTCATAAATTTTCTCTTTATTCGGATGTTGTAAATGTGGCTCAATTATTAGAGCGAGATAACGAGTACGGCCAACCCGAGGACCCACAACCGAGGATCGTGTCGAGATAACGATGAAATGAATAATGATAACTGCGGAGAAAGAGAATGAATGACAGAAATGGTAACCACTCGGTGGTAATCATGACCATGAAAATAGAAGAAGCGAGTCGGGGAGGAGATTTTAAAAGAGGAGATTTAACAACGACCATGTGAAGATGATAAAGGTCTGAAGAATCGGTTCTAAGGGAGGAGAACGACCACCGGTCATATGCTACAAATGCGGAAAAGAGGGACATATCAGTCCAAACTATCCACAACAGTTCAAGGTATGCTATAATTGTGGAAAGGAAGGACATATCGCTCGAGATTGTACGGTAGCGAAACCTAGTTCAGTGGGGACGGTGACTCAAAAGACTGTCCCAAAAAAGTCAAAGTCAACGATTCCGAGAAGAGCGTTTGTTGTGACTGGTCAAAATGCGAGGAACCCAAACGAGGTGATCACGGGTAAGCTATTTATAAATTCTTGCGAAGTTTATACCTTACTTGATACCGGTGCTACCCATTCATTTATCTCTCCTGCATGTGCTCAACGTTTAAACTTGACTCCGGAGAAATTAGACTTTGACCTATCTGTGGAAACTCCGTTAGGAGAAACTTTCATCACATCCACTATTTATAAATCTTGTTTGATTCAAGTTGGCACCATTACCTTACCTGTTGACCTTATCTCTTTAAATATACTTGCTTTTGATGTGATTTTATGGATTGATTGGTTAACTACTCATCATGCCAAAATTGATTGTTTTCATAACATTGTTAGTTTTCATATTCCTAACCAACCTGTTGTACGAATTCAAGCAACTAAACCATTAAAATCGATCACTGTCATATCTAATCATAAAGCTATTCGTTTATTAAAAAACGGATGTCAAGCTTTCCTAGCCCATGTTATGGATTTGAATAAAGACACGTCAAATTTGAATAATATTCCTGTTGTTATTGACTTTCCTGACGTATTTCAAGAAGAACTTCCGGTCTACCCCGAGCGTGAAGTTGAATTCTTTATTGATCTTGAACCCGTACAAAGCCCATTTCTAAAACCCCATATCGAATGGCTCTATTGAACTTCAGAGTTAAAGGTCCAACTACGAGAATTGTTGGACATCGGTTTTATTCGGCCCCTAGTACATCTCCTTGGGGTGCTCTGCTTTTATTTGTAAAGAAGAAAGACGGGGAGTATGCGACTTTGTATTGACTATCGGAATTGAACCATGTCACCATCAAGAATAGGTATCCTCTACCTCATATTGATGACTTGTTTGACCCGATTGCAAGGGGCACAATTCTTTTCAAAAATCGATCTTCGCTTCGGATATCATCAAATGAAGATTAGAATCGAGGATATTCCAAAGACCGCCTTGAAACTTCGGTATGGGCATTATGAATTCTTAGTCATGTCTTTCGGACTAACTAATGCTCCTCGCGGCTTTCATGGATATGATGAACCAAGTATTCAAGGAATATTTGGATCAATTCGTTGTTGTCTTTATTGATGACATCCTCATATATTCCAAAAGCCGTGAAGATCATGAGCACCATTTGAAGCTGGTACTCCAAAGGCTTCGTGAAAACCAACTATATGCCAAATTGAAGAAATGTGAGTTCGGCTTGAGGAAGTAGCATTCCTTGGGCACGTGGTGTCGAAACATGGAGTATCTGTTGATCCGGCGAAGATTGAAGCAATACAAAGTTAGAAGCAACCGAAGTCGGTGACCAAGTAAGTAGCTTTTGGGCTTAGCTCTGGTTATTATCGGAGATTCGTGGAAGGGTTTTCTCGAATCGCTACTCCATTAACTCAATTAACTTTAAGGATACAAAATTCGTTTGGAGCGAAGAATGCGAGAAAAGTTTCCAAGAGCTTAAGAGGAGACTTATTTCTAAGACTGTTTCTAACAATACCATCCGGTTCGGATGGATTTGTTATCTCTGGCGATGCTTCGTGCAAAGGGTTAGGATGTGTTCTCATGCAACGTGGGAAAGTCATAGCCTATGCCTCGCGATAACTTAAAGAGTATGAGAGGAATTATCCTACTCATGATCTAGAGTTAGCGGCAGATGCGTTTTGCGCTAAAAATATGGAGGCACTATCTATATGGGAGAAAAGTGGAGATATATTCGGACCATAAAAGCCTTCAATATTTCTTCACTCAAAAAGAACTCAACATGCGGCAATGACGTTGGCTCGAGCTATTGAAAGACTACGACCACACTATTCAATACCATCCCGGTAAAGCGAACGTGGTAGTGGTGACGATTGAGTAGAAGATCATATGCGAACGAAAAGCGATGATGTCAAGTATACGCATAGAGCCAACTTTAATAGAAAAAGTTAAGGTTGCTCAAGCCATCGACCCGGAGCTGATGCGTATGAAGAAGAAAGTACAAGAAGGAGCTATTCTGGAAGCGAGAATTGATGAAGAAGGAATATTTCGAGTCCACTCTAGACTTTGCGTTCCTAACGACTCTGATTTGAAGTACAAGATTATGATGGAGGCACACAATACGCCATTTGCAATCCATCCTGGAAATACTAAAATGTATCGTGATCTTCGACATACATTTTGGTGGAACAATATGAAGAGAGAGATTGCAAAGTTTATCTCGATGTGTTTAACTTGCCAACGTGTAAAGGCGGAGCATCTTGTACCTAAGGGTCCGTTGCAACCACTTGAGATTCCGAATGGAAGTGGGAACACATTACTATGGATTTCGTTACGGGTCTTCCTACTTGCTTTCTCAAGGCATCAATGCTATTTGGGTTATTGTTGATAGATTAACCAAGTTCCGCTCATTTCTTGCCGATCACGAGACTTATTCCTTGAACGTCTTGCTAGTATGTGCGTGAATGAGATTGTGAGGTTGCATGGCATGCCTCAGATCCATAGTTTCGATCATGACCCAAGATTCACTTCAAGATTTTGGGTTAGCTTGCAAAAAGCTATGGGCACGGATTTGCGATTTAGTTTGGCATACCATCCCCAAACGGACGGACAATTAGAGAGGATTATTCAAACTCTTGAAGATCTATTAAGACTACGTGTCCTGAACTTCAAGGGTAGTTGGGATAAGTATTTACCATTGGTGGAATTCTCCTACAACAACAGCTTATCGTGCAAGTATAGGTGTGGCTCCATTTGAAGCATTATATGGACGAAAATGTCGTTCTCCATATGTTGGGATGAGGTGGGTGAAGCAACATTGTTGGGACCCGAGTTAGTACGTATGACTCACCGAAAAGATCCAAATGATTCGACAACGATACAAACGGCACAAGATCGACAAAAAGAGTTATGCGGATCTTCATCGAAAGGGACGTGGAATTTAATGTAGGGGATCATGTATTGTTGCGAGTTGCTCCATGGAAGGGAGTTACAAGATTTGGGAAGAGAGGAAAGCTCAATCCATGATTTATTGGTCCATTTCAAATTCTTGACCGAGTAGTAGAAATGTAGCCTATAGACTTGTGTTACCTCCGAGTATGTCTTGTGTTCATAATGTGTTTCATATATCTCGTATTAAAATATGTGAAAGACCGAACCACGTTATTGAGTTAGAACCCATTTGAGATAGTCAAGACTTAACGTATGAGGAGGTACCGCCAAGATCTTGGATAGGAAGGAGCATGTCCTACGCCAGTAAAGGTCATACCACAAGTTAAAGTTTTGTGGAGGAATCATGCTATAGAGGAAATGACCGGGAATTGGAAACGGAAATGAAAGCGAGGTATCCTCACCTTTTGAAACACCAGTAATGCACGTCAATTTCGAGGACGAAATTTCATAAGGAGGGAGGTTGTAAGACCCCAAATTTTTAAATAAAAAGGAATTTCCTTTATTTATTATTTTGAAATAGTAAGGGTTGATTTGATTAATGTGGATAGTTAAGGGTTAAATACGCAAATATTTCAAAATAAGCAAGTGGTTATAAAATATTCATTATCGTCGGGAATATTCGTTTGGTCGTGGAATATTAAATCAGACTTCGTCGGAATATTCGTAACGGCAAGCAGCCCATGTGTGGGCCCCATAACGTGAAAGCGATTGGATGAAGAAAACGACAAATATAAGTTGTTTTTAAATAACAAACAGTAGTTATTACCAAGTATCTTGTTGGAATACCCGGTGGTTAAAACACACTAATACGCTGTTGTTGAACAAGAAGCACACCAGTATTGCACCAATTATTGATTCTTACGTAAGAAGGCACTACTCAATAATGGTTACGATAATTAATTCTTTCAAGATTTTATTGAGTTAATAATTGTCACGTTGATATTTTATATTCTTTCATTGTTTCAATAATTGTCATTACACGTATTTTCATTATCGAAGCAATAATTCATATTATCTGAATAATATTATTAGATAACATTATTGGCAATGTCTAGAAAGTTCTGCTCTAAGGAGAGGTTTGGTCACCTAATTGCGGCGCCAAGAAGAAGAAATTCTTATTGAAAGCCCCTCTTCCCTGAACTGCTCGTTTGTCAATATTGTGATTCTGTAATATTATTTGTAAATAATTAATTATTGATTTATATGATGAGGAAAATATTGATTTTATGTGGATATAGATGGAGAAAATTTTAAAATGACAATTGTTGAAAATTAATATTTTATCTTTTCCGATAAAATAATTCATTTAAATATATTATTTTAATAATATATTAACGGTGATATTTTTACAACGAATGTGGGATATATGAGTATACGAGGAGGAAGAGTATTTTTGTTGCAATAAATGTTTAAAACATGTTAAACATGTCTGTGGACCCCATTTATTGATCGAAATTTGATTATAACTTTTAATAAAATCGCCTGCTTGTGGATTTCGGTCAATTTCTATTTGGAATTTGGAAAACTTCCTTCGCAAAGTTGTAGAGAATTAAATTTCCTATAAAAAACTTTGAGATTCGAATTTTCTGATGAAAGGGCTATTTATTATGAATTATTGAAGTTCAAAGCTCAAAAATAATTGATTTTTGGTAGTTTAAAATATTTTTTTAAGAAAAACGTTTTTTTTTGTAATTGAGTGGCTCACATGTGTTATAAATGATCTGAAATCAGATTTCTAAGGTGGGCTTGAATATTTTAAGAAATATTATTATTTTATTAAATTTTCGCTTTGGTGTTCTAAGCATTTTCCTATAAATAGGGTGCTTAGGTTAGAATTGAAAATCACACCGAAATCAAGTTTTCTCTCTATATTATCGAGCGTATTCTTGTGATTATTTTGAGTA
Organism: Panax quinquefolius; assembly: GCA_020205615.1. Classification (NCBI taxonomy): domain Eukaryota; kingdom Viridiplantae; phylum Streptophyta; class Magnoliopsida; order Apiales; family Araliaceae; genus Panax; species Panax quinquefolius. Next base: position 321,942 of record JAINUW010000713.1, on the reverse strand, counting down.
TACTTTGAGTATTGCTAGATTAGTGCAGTTCCTTCGCACTATATACGTTATTCTAGCTAAAGTCTTGATCTTTCGAGGTAAGGGATATTATTTTTTTTCATGTAATGATATTATTTCTTCAATATCATTATCTTTGAAATGTTGATCCAAGTTTTATCAAATTTGGAACTTTTTCATGCTCTGGGGTTACTATTCATGAGTTACTATTCATGAGTTACTATTCACGAGTTACTATTCACGAGTACTATTCATGAAGCGTGAAGATGTTTTTGTGGAATTTCTATCTTTTGGTGTCTGAGTTACTATTCACGATACTGTACTATTCACATATACTACGGCACTATTCACGATACTGGTATAATTCAATTTAAAAATAAAATTTCTTCTTTTCGTCCAAAACATCTATTCGGATACTAACTCGATTGTATCCATGTTTTGATCATTCTTGAATTTTACACCACTATGATTATTTTTGAGGTATTTTTGGACGTGGATAAAACCAAGTACGAATCCTTAATCCTTAATCCTTGTCATTTTGTTTCACTGGATTCGTTTCTTTAAAAAAATATTTTCATCATCCTCGGTCTTAAATGATGATATTATGGAATATCTTTGGCCAGTAGTGCAAAGATGAATGATTTCTTAAGAATATCTTTGATCCAGTAGTGCAAAGATGAATGATTTCTTAAAAATATCTTTGGCCCAGAGTGCAAAGATGAATGATTTCTGAAGAATATCTTTGGCCCGTAGTGCAAAGATGAACAGTGTTTAAATGAATATGACCAATCGATGAATATCTTTGGCTCAGTAGTGCAAAGATGAATATTTGATTCCGGATGTATATTGATTGATGTTACAGGATAAAAGATAGATGATGAACTTTTAAATTCATACATAGAAGATAGTAGTTTGCATTCTCTACTTAACTCTTCTAATGAATTATTATTTCATTGCGAATATTGATTTAAAATTTGTTGTCTATTGTATTCTATTAGATTTTTCCTGTTGAAGACTAACGATAATTTGTTGTATATTATCTTAGTCATAATATTCTTTACTTGAGCTAGTTGAGCTCACCCTTTTCCTTTTTGTTCCATTTTTCTCGGGAGGCGAGAATATAGCGAGTGCGAGTCTGGGTATGGAATGAAGGTTTTAGAAAGGATTATTTAGTAGTCCTCACCATTTTTGTAAATTAATGTATCAATAAATGTGATGAGGATTTATTTGAGTATAGATATTGTCAGAAGATAATATTTGTATTCAAATTCACGCTTTCTTGTTGTAATAATAAAGTTGTAGTTGTTTACGCATCATGTATTGACAACTCGTAATAGGTGATGTATACCTATTTTGGGGGCGCCACAAATTTTGAGTCCCATTTGTACCTCATCGTTAACTTTCGTCTTGCTTGTACGCATTGAAGAATAATGGGTGGCGTAAGCAAATACCAACCCTAGGAAGTGGACAGTAAAGAATGTTTATGATTACAACTTGAACAGTAACTCAGTAATAATAAACTGAGGATTTTAATAAGATATTGTAAGGTACTTTTAAACCTTCTGTATGATGATTAAGAGTTAATAATCAATTGAATTTGAACGTAATGTGAACGACGTAATGAAAAGCTGGAAACCCATAATAACAGATTTAAGTCAGGATTTGGATTGAGATGAAGGGTAAGATATAATAGTATACATACTTGATTATATATGACCTAATGTGGTACGTTATATGATCATGTATTGTAGAAACTTAGAGACCTAAAGTGTTCGTGTGATAATCAGTAAGCAGACACTGAAGGCAAGTATTCTAACCCTTGTTCCAGTTCAGTCTGGACAAGCTGTGTAATTCATGTATTCTGTCACATGAAGTTTTGAACAATGAAGTCCGAGCCAATTCTTTCGGCTAGACTTATATTATGATTCTGTCAAGCATGATTAATGTTTACCGAGTTATATTGGTATGGTTTTCAATCGAAGACCGAGTATGCTAAAATGTTTTTGTCATTTAACAACAGGCACGTGAGGTTGCCACAACTTAAACGTATACACGTTTAATGAATGTATGTTGATCAACATAGAGTACTATGGGCTGATCACCTAGAAGTGCTCGTAAACTATGTCGGACTTACGGACTTAATGCCGAGTTGTCCTTTTCAAAAGAAATTATGAACTGCTCATAGTCTTGAGCCATAATTGATATTCTACTGAATATTGTTGTTGTAAAACGTTTTGAATGAAAAGAAGTGCTATTTTGAATTATCGATAGTACTTCGTAACTATTGTTCAGTTACTGAAGATATACGAGTTCTATGTTTCAAGCATGTTGTTTATTAGAATTGTAGTACTTGTTGAGCTAGTCATGCTCACTCTTGCTTGAACCATATGAAAATAGCCAAGATCAAGCGGACTGAAGGCTCAGGCAAAGATAAGGACAGGGTGAAGACGAACCCTTAAATTACTTATCTAATAGAATAGTTGAATGTCTGTAATATATTGAATATTATGACAAGAACAAACGAATGGGTTACAAAGAACCTGGGAAATATAATATTATTTTGAATATATAGAAGATATATTCGTTCTTTTGAGACTTTTCAATTGAATGAATGTATGAATGGTAGTACCATGTAGCACCATCTATCGGGTTGGAAGATACCCAGATTTGGGGGCTTCACATCGACGGACTTCGGTCGATTTTATTTCAGTCTTCCTTTTGCTATTATCGATGGACCATTCGGTCGACTTTAATAATATTCCGTCGACATTAAACTCGCGCTGGCTAGAAATCTACGCGCCAAGTAAAGGAGCTTAATTCCGACGGATATCTGTCGACTTTAGTCTAACCTCGATGCAATTAATGTCGACGTAAACTTATATTAACATCAACGAAATGTATTCGATTAGAATTAATTCCGTCGGAGAAACCCCTTTTTCTTGTAGTGACATAACGGGTATAAAGATTGAGTTCCTTACTCAATCAGCATTCATAGCTCATTCATCATAGTAATAGATTGACTTTAATGTTTCATATTTTCAACATATATATAAAACATCATGCTATTTGCAATAAAGATTTAAAAAAATTCATCATCAAGTTCACATAACAAATAGGAACTGAAAGACTTGCCTTGATCGTTGTTTACCAATAATAGTTTAATAGCTTATAGTTATCTGCACTTCACGTGCCCTACATAATTATATAATCATACACATCATCTATTAGTCACATAGCAACGCATAATAGTTGTAATGTAAATTTTACTCTACCTCCCATAACCCTTATTAATCAATATACAATGTTCAATTTGATTGTGTTAACTTTCAACTTATATCTCACTATATTTCTGACTCAAAGTTCATTCAAGTGTTTAAGTATTTCAAGGAATAAGTATTGGTTTTATATTAAACCCATTTCATATCTTATAATATTCATTTCATTTAACTTAAACACTCGTTACGTTCATTAACATTTGTTACAATGTTTCGACGTTCATTCATCACACTCCCGATTTGTCTCTCTTGTGTATGCTTAGTATGCTTATACAACTTATCTAATACATCATTTGTTAATGTTAAGCATCATTATTTTTACTAAAATTCATGTTTTATAACTTAGAAAACAACATTTATCGTCAGAAGCACTACACTTGCATATGTGTATGCTGACGCCCTCCGATTGTCCCCAAAAACACAATAGTCCTAACGATGACCATTGTTACCCCTGTTATAGACCTCAAATTGAAAAACTTAAAGCACAAAGTTGTAGGTCTATTCGTCCTCGTTCCGGATCATCTTGAATCGCCTCAATCGGAGTTCGTATGAAAAGGTTATGCCTATTTTACTAAAATAGGTTAAAATAGTCACACCTACATACTTTGGGTGCAACTGCGCCCCAAATAACTTAGGGCACAGCGTAGCTGTGCCATTTAGCAGAAATGAGACTCTAAAGTTACTGTTCATGCAATTTTTGACCCTTTTCTCCTACTAATCTTCATAACTTGAGTTATACACATCAAAATTAGTCCGTTTTTGATTCTATGGATTCGTAATTCATAGAACTACAACATACTAAATTATAACGATTTATAAAAATATTAACCAATCTAAAATTTGACCCAAAACACATGTTCATACTCTATTTTCATGTTTTAACATCTCTAGCGAAATCGAACACTACGAATTTGTTTCTTAACCATTTCGATTCATTCAACTTTCGTTGTTTTCGTAATTCAACATACTAACAACATATATCATCAATTTCAGATTATATCACGACTTCATCATAAATTTTGATTCCAAAACAAGCCTTAATGTATATATATATATATATCAATAAAACTCAATTTTTTCATTTTAAAACATGTTTCAATGGACTTGTTTACCAAAAATTATTTTTAAATGATAATTAATAGATTATACATACCCAATAATCTTTATAAACCAATTCCTTACTCAAATCATGCACCACAACAAATTAAAGAGAAGAAGTTTTGATAAAACATAACTAAAAACTAGGGCTATATTATTACCTTTTAATTTCTCCTTAAACTTAATTAGATGATGAGAATGGCTTGATTATCCTTTCTCTTCCTTCTTTGATTCTCACAATCACCTCTTTTTAAATTTCTTAGAGAATATGTCTCTCTCAAATTCTTTCTTCCTCTCTTCTTCTTTATTTTCTTAGACTTAGGAATAATAGATGTAAGCCAATAAACTAAAGAGAACATAACGTGTTTTTACGTGGGTCTTCAGTTAAAAAGGTGTCATCAATTTAAAATACCAAGGGCCACTATGCCTTGTTTGGCAAACCCCCAAATAAGCTTCCTTAATCCATTTCCACTTTATTTCATACTATATAGTATATCATTTTCTTCTCTAAGTGTCACACTTTAAATTTAATTAAACTTATTTTATTAATAAATCTAATTAAATCTTACTAACAAAAATTATAATCTCTAATTAGACAATTATAATCTTATTTAATAAATCATTAATCTTTTAATTTAATTATTTAATTAAATTAGAATATTACCAATATCCTTGCGTAAAAAAAATACGCACCAATTTTTAAATTATTTAATTTAATCAATAGTATCACACTTACATAAATTATCCCATAATAATTACCATCAAATATATTTATATTAATTCACCATTTTAATTAAGTGAATTACTCTCATTATTTATGAAATTTTAATGCATACCAATTTCATTGCCATAAAGTATATAATAATCGAATTATATTATTTCATAATATAATTTTTAACTTAATTAAATTAACTAATATTATTTAGTTAATTACCTTCCCGTAACAATCTCATTTAATTTCTTTAATAGTTAAATTAACTATTAAACCTTATTTTCCTAACATATACATCTCTTTTATATTCACACTTAATCTCTTCACACCAAATCACATATTTCAAGATAAATTGCAAATATATATACTTACCCACACTCAAAACACATAATTCAAAATATATATTTCATAATAAGAATTTTAATTATTAAATTCTTATTTTAGTAACTTATAAAAATTCGAGTTGTCACATCATTCCCTCCTTATAAGAATTTCGTCCTCAGAATCACTGAAACCCTACCTTACTAAGGTTTTCATCAAATCTCTTTAAAAAATTTATCGTTGAATAACTTCAACACATTACCTTAATATAGGTTTTATATTTCATACTACATTCATTTCTTCAGCAAATTCTAGGTTTTACTTCATAACTTTCACTTAAACTCAATTATATTTTGAGTATTATATATTCTTTAACTAATTCATTTCTTTGTCTAAGGATCGTTATCATATACTCAACTCATAAACACTCGGGATATTACATTCACCCCTTCTTCTAAGAATTTCGTCCTTGAAATTTTATTTATTAATCTTCATTCTTTCAATCTATCAAAGTAGATTTTACGTTAATACTTTATTTATTCATTAGGTTCTACAACCAAATTCTTTCTCTAAGAATCTTTCTAAGATCATCATATTCCTCACCTCTTCCTCTTCTAAGAGTTTCATATTTCTCTTCTTTCTGGAATTTCATTTCTTTCTTGAAATTATTATGTTTTACATAATTTTCTCATCCTTTCCACTTTCACCTTTTAGAATAATAAGAATCTTCCACAATTGCTCAATAATTGGGAAGCAATATGAATAACAGGAATTTAAAAGATTCCAAATCATGCTGAGGGGTCATAAGACCTTGAACTACGTCCTTAGGTTATCAAGTATCTCGACTTGAACCTTTAACAGTCATAAAACTATACGGACCTTGAACTCTTCTTCGGGTTTAATAGTGTATCACCACTGTAAACCATCTTTAACAGAATGTTTAGCAATCACACAGATTGAAAACACTCTCTACAAGTACTCTAGGTGATCAGCCTATCGTACCCCTACGTCATACACAACGTATTACATCTTAACATCGTAATGACTATATGCGTTACTTTCGGAACCATTGTCTCCGGTAACATGTCCCCTTTTTCAGGGTTGTTCACCTCAGCTTCTTAACATTTGAATCCATACCAAAATAATTTGGTTTGGTATAGTTTTACAAAGAACGCTTGAATTTCATGAACATCTTTCAATATTTGTCTAGCTGAATCAAATAGCATAGACTTTTAACAACAACTAGAACATCAATCGAAATAGTTTTATCCAATTCATATGGCATATCTTTTTTAGTTTAAAGAAAACAAAAAATCCTTTTATGATGACATGATACCGTACTATCTCGAAAGTACGTTGAGGATTCAGTCATTATATGACTTTATCATGCTACATCATACCATAGTGGACTGACGATCTTATGATCACATCCAACACCAGGTTCAATTGCATTAATGACTTCCTCATTTGTCAAATCAACATCATATTTAGTGATGCCTTAATGACTACGAAAAAAGACAAAATACATTTTAATATTTTTAAATCATTCTTGTCTAGCCGAAAAAATTAGCATAGACATACGAATAACGATATTATTTTTAAAACTCATTGGTTCCATCATTTGATTCAATGTTTTTCAAGAAAAATTGAAATGCAACCATCATCACGAAGTCAATAAATTTCAAAAATCTAACAAAGCTAAAAGATTTGGAATATCTAATTTTCTCCATCAATTTCAATATTTATACAAAATATTCTTGTATTTCAACTTACAATCCTCCTATATCCCCAGTATAGTTCATCAAACTTACCGCGCATTGGAAGTTCAGGAACTTGCCACAATAATATGACTTTAAGAACTTATCTTAGTCAGACCATAGCGTCCATTCGCTGAGGGGTTCAAAACATACCATATTATTATGAGTCACGAACTTACCATATGCATTAGTCTTAAGAACCACACCTAATCCTAATAATATCTGACTAATCTTAATAGTTTCTAACTATCAAATATACACATGAGAAAAGAATCACCTTTTCACCACATATACATTGATAGCGCGACACCGACATTCCAATGATTATCAATGTGATAAACTGAGTGCAAGCACAAAACCCTCTCCCATACAAAGGTTTGTACAACTCAACCATCACATGAGTCCTCAATTAAAATCCCACATAACTCTATCCTACTCATAACTTGCTCTTAACTTGCTCAATACGAATTCCTCGTATCACATTATCTATAACTCCTCGTGAGTTTATATCGTACTATATCATAGTACATTATCTTCATAGCATCAAGCTATAATTATTTAAACATTACATACCATCTTTCTTTTATAACTTAAACAGATCATACCATCTTTCATCTTTCTTTTATAATTAACTCGTGATCGTTTTTGTTTTATGATCCTCTTTCTTTCCTTTTTCATCATTTATGATTTTATTTATGCTTTTAATCTTACAGACTTTATCTATTCATCATTATTTCGTTAACTTGGCTATTAGAGTCAGGTAACTCCCATTTCTTATCTTTATATCTCTTCAAGATTCTTTTTTAAATTTTTTTGTTTATATAACAATTCTTCCTTTAAGAATTTCTAACTTCATTTAAATTGCTCAACATTTCATTCAAGTTCCACATTTTCATCATACGTATCCATTTTTTATACTTGGTACACATCGAGTCTCTAATAGTTTCAATATGGTACGCTAAGTGGTTTCCCACAAACAACCAATAAACTAGGTTCCGAGTTGCTAGTTCGTATATACCTCCGCTCTATGAAGGAATCATTTAGCCCAGATACCATACATCAACTATTAAAGAGTACAATTGTACCATACTTAAATATAACTTTTTATTCTTAACTTCTTTATCATTATCTTCTTATAGACATTTTATATTTATTATCACCTAACATCCTTATTATTGGAGCTGGGTAACCACACATTCATATTCCTTATAACTCTGCGAGATTCTTCTTTAAATCCTCTCACGCACGTTTTAATCCCTCCTTTATAAATTTCTTAAATTACTTCTTATTGTTCAAACTTTATTTGAGCTTATTCTTTCATTATCTTCACCTCTATTCTCTAAGCTTATAGCCTAAGGTACTCTTACCTAAGGTTTCTAACCTATCAACTCTAATACCAACTGTAACGATCCCAAAATTTAAATAATTTAATTCTCGACATCGGTCGTTAACAATACATTCAAACTATAATTTTACATCATTAAACGATAATACAACCATTAAAATTTGCAGAATAATTAAAATTTTCTATTACAAACTATTCTCGTTCCCAAAACTTTCAACCTTTACATCTAAGTATCTCAGAATCATTTTAATACTATAAGAGTTTACATCGCAAAACGATATTACAATTCAATATTAATACATTTACCGAAACATTAGGCATGGTTTACAAGAATAACAACTTGGCTAGGATATTAGTCTTCGTGCATTACATCTGATTCATGTCTTTCAAGTAGCACATAGAGTTACCTTGTATCCTTAACCTAGTAAAAGTGGTTATTTTCAAGGTTGAGCTCGACAGCCCAGCAAAATCTAATAATTTTCATGCATCACGTAGCACATAACAACATGCTCAACATATATCTCATAATCATTGAACTAATGTAACATACATGTTGCAGTTCACATAACAGGTATAAAGATTGAGTTCCTTACTCAATCAACATTCATAGCTCAATCATCATAGTCATAGATTGACTTTAACATTTCATACTTTCAACATATATATAAAACATCATGCTATTTGTAATAAAGATTTAAAATAGTTCATCATCAAGTTCACATAGCAAATAGGAACTGAAAGACTTCCCTTGATCGTTGTTTACCAATAACAGTTTAACAGCTTACAGTTATCTGCACTTCACGTGCCCTACACAATTATATAATCATACACATCATCTATTAGTCACATAGCAATGTATAATAGTTTAAATGTAAATTTTACTTTACCTCTCATAACCCTTCTTATTGATCAATATACAATATTCAATTTGATTGTGTTAACTTTCGACTTATATCTCACTATATTTCTGACTCGAAGTTCATTCAAGTGTTTAAGTATCGCTAGGAATCATTATTGGTTTTATATTAGACCCATTTCATATCTTATAATATTCATTTCATTTGACTTAAACACTCTTTACGTTCATTAACATTTGTTACGGCGTTTCGACGTTCGTTCGTCACACGCCCGATTTGTCTCTCTTGTGTATGCTTAAAATGCTTATACAACTTATCTGATACATCATTTTTTAATGTTAAGCATCATTATTTTTACAAATATTCATATTTTATAACTTAAAATAACATCTTTTATCGTCAGAAGCACTACACTTGCATAAGTGCATGCCCGACGCCCTCCGATTGTCCTCGAAAACAGAATAGTCCTAAAGATGACCATTTTGACCCCTATTCCAGACCTCAAATTAAAACACTTAAAGAATAAAAGTTGTAGTTCAATTCGTCCTCATTCCGGATCATCTTTAATCGCCTCAATCAGAGTTCGTATGAAAACGTTATGCCTATTTTACTAAAATACGTCAAAATAGTCACACCTAGCATATTTTGGGTGTAGTTGCGCCCAATTAAGCCTTGGGCACAGCGTAGCTGCACCCTAGAGCGTAGCTACGCATGAAATGACTTAGGGCATAGTGCAGCTATGCCCGTTAGCAGAAACGGGACTTTAAAGTTATTGTTCATGAAATTTTTGACCCTTTTCTCCTACTAATCTTCATAACTTGAGTTATACACATCTAAACTAGTTCATTTTTGATTCTATGGATTCTTAATTCATAGAACTACAACATACTAGAATTATAATAATTTATAAAAATATTAACCATCCTAAAATTTGACCCAAAACACATGTTCATACTATATTTTAATGTTTTAACATCTCTAGCGAAATCAAACACCACAAATTTGTTTCTTAACCATTTCGATTCATTCAACTTTCGTTGTTTTTGTAATTCAACATACTAACAACATATATCATCAATTTCAGATCATATCACGACTTCTTCATAAATTTTGATTCCAAAACAAGTTTTAATGTATATATATCAATAAAACTCAATTTCTTCATTCTAAAACATGTTTCCATGGACTTGTTTATCAAAAATTATTTTTAAATGATAATAAACATATTATACATACCCAATAATCTTTATAAACCAATTCCTTACTCAAATCATGTACCACAACCAATTAAAGAGAAGAAGTTTTGATAAAACATAACTAAGAACTAGGGCTATATTATTATCTTTTAATTTCTCCTTAAACTTAATTAGATGATGAGAATGGCTTGATTATCCTTCCTCTCCCTTCTTGGATTCTCATAATCACCTCTTTTTCAATTTCTCAAAGAATATGTCTCTCTCAAATTCTTTCTTCCTCTCTTCTTCTTTATTTTCTTAGACTTAGGAATAATAGATGTAAGCCAAATAAAATAAAGAGAACATAACGTGTTTTTACGTGGGTTATCAGTTAAAAAGGTGTCATCAGTTTAAAATACCAAGGGCCACTATGCCTTGTTTGGCAAACTAATAAGTGATATTTTTACCTACTTATTGAATACCAATTCATGCGAATTGTGCCCATCTCAAGTACATTTTATTGTGTTTTAGTTGCATTTCACGTTATTTTGCATTGCATTTACTTAAAACTCCTTTTGGTGAATAAGTGCAGGAATCGGCTTAATTTTGGTGGTATTAGAAGGCACGTGGCTAATAGATGCATGAAGGCGAGGCAAAAACGAAGATGTGCATGGCATGGAGGTACAATGAAGCATGGAGACCAAGCATGGAGCAAGAGATCAAGCATGAAAGAACAAATAGCAAAGCAAACAGCATTTACGTAAGCCAAAACCCGTAAACATAACTGCGAGTGCAAGTCATGGCCGCACAGCGAGAATAACTCGAGGCGCATACCATGAAGTACCCGACGCATAATGATACCTCTTCGCAAGTTACGCCGACCGAAAGCAAGACAAGTACGGAGGACGACGGCGCCAAGTGAGAGGCCTACCGGACAAGGTAGACATTCATGAGTTATTCTGCCGCTGGCGCCGTGATGCCGATCTTTGTAATTTTGTTTTAATTTTAAATTTTAATTAAATGATTTGGAATTTGTTTTAAAACGATTCTGACTGGTGTCAGACATAGACTGGATAATTTGGAGCGTATTTTCATCATAGAAACTAGGGTTTACACCTTGGGAGAGATTCCAACGTAGAACGAAGCCAAAACGTCTACTTCTCCAATTCTTCTTGGGATTCTCTGCCATTATGGATTTCTATTATTATTTACTGGATTTCTATGAGGATTTCAATGTTTATCATTAGTTTTTATTCAGCGATTGGGTTTGATCGTTTTATCTTTCTTATTTCAATTGTTTGTTTATTGATCATGTTTAGCGTTGATCCCATAATAGCTTTTGGTTTAGTCATGAACTAAACTCCATTATGGGATTCTAACGGATTTTAATATGTAGTTTGGTTGCACGCTTAAATGCTAGGATTGTTTTGCATATCATATGGGATATTTATCAAGATTATTTTACATGTATGAATGCTTGATCACCATTCATCTCAGTATTTGTATGGAATTGACAATGAACATTCAGGTATAGATTGTAGTCATGATAACATGCGAATATGGGGCTGTTGTATATGGCTTGCGTATTTTGTGAACCAGATAGACATATACTGTTTCACCGTATGAGCTAGAATAAGGGCTTAAGCTTAAAATCAATATAATTGCAATTTCACATAGACATATAGTGATTTTGGTTGTATTGGTGATTACATGGAGTCTAACATCTGTAGATGTTGTGTAAGTAGGTTATAGTGCATTGAAAAATGGTTATAACTCTATTCGTGCTCTTGGCTATTTTCCTGTGATATGTGAGCACTTCTTGCATGATAGTGGCGATTAGATGATATATTAAATGAAGTTAGGGTCCCATTATTTTCAGATTATATTTATTCTATTTGTATTCTTATTTTTAGTTATTATTCATAATTAGTTTAATTCAACACTTTTAGTTATTAGTCTAAGCATATAAATTCGGTGAGTTAATTGATGCATGATAGTTTAAATTTAACAACTTTCTCTGTGGGATTGATACTCTACTTACTCTATATTACTTGTTGACACATGTATGCTTGCATGAGTTAGAGCTCTTTTATTAGAACTATAAAAGAGGCAACACAAACCCCCAAATAAGCTTCCTTAATCCATTTCCACTTTATTTCATACTATATAGTATATCATTTTCTTCTCTAAGTGTCACACTTTAAATTTAATTAAACTTATTTTTATTAATAAATCTAATTAAATCTTACTAACAAAAATTATAATCTCTAATTAGACAATTATAATCTTATTTAATAAATCATTAATCTTTTAATTTAATTATTTAATTAAATTAGAATATTACTAATATCCTTAAGCGTAAAAAAATACGCACCAATTTTTAAATTATTTAATTTAATCAATAGTATCACACTTACATAAATTATCCCATAATAATTACTATCAAATATATTTATATTAATTCACCATTTTAATTAAGTGAATTACTATAATTATTTATGAAATTTTAATTCATACCAATTTTATTGTCATAAAGCATAATAATCGAATTATATTATTTCATAATATAATTTTTAACTTAATTAAATTAACAAATATTATTTAGTTATTACCTTCCCGTAACAATCTCATTTAATTTCTTTAATAGTTAAATTAACTAGTAAACCTTATTTTCCAAACATATAAATCTCTTTTATATTCACACTTAATCTCTTCACACCAAATCACATATTTCAAGATAAATTGAAAATATATATACTTACCCACACTCAAAACACATAATTCAAAATATATACATTTCATAATAAGAATTTTAATGATTAAATTCTTTTTTTAATAACTTATAAAAATTCGGGTTGTCACAAGACACCTTGAGATAAACTTCGTGATCTCTCTCTTTATATTTCTCCACCGAAATGTATATCGAAGATCATGATACATTTTGGTACTCCTATGATGGATTGCAAACGATGTGTTGTGTGTCTCTATCATGATTTTATACTTCAAATTAGAGTCGTTAGGAATACAAAGTTTGGAGTTGACTCGAAGTATTCCTTCTTCGTCAATTCTTGCTTCTAGAATAGCACCTTCTTGTACTTTCTTCTTCATACTTATCAACCTCGGGTCTTTAGCTTGAGCAGCTTTAACTTTATCGATTAAAGTCGGTTCTACTCGTATATTAGCCATCTTTACGTGGGTCCCTAAAGTTTTTAACTCTATCTCCATCCTTTGTAAGTCATACAAAATGGGTCCTTGTGTTAACAACATCGCACTCGTACTCGCATACGATCTTCTACTCAACGTGTCAGCCACCACGATCGCTTTTCTAGGATGGTATTGAATGGTATGGTCGTAATCTTTCAACAGCTCGAGCTAACGTCGTTGCCGTATGTTGAATTCCTTTTGGGTGAAGAAATATTTGAGGCTTTTATGATCTGTATAGATCTCAACTTTCTCCCCATACAGGTAGTGTCTCCAGATCTTTAGCGCGAAAATGATTGTTGCTAACTCTAGATCATGAGTAGGATAATTTCACTCATATTCTTTGAGTTGTCATGAGGCATAAGCTATGACTTTCCCATGTTGCATGAGAACACATCCTAAACCTCTGCCTGAAGCATTGTTGTAGATGATAAATCCCTTCAAACCTGATGGTATTGTCAGAACAGGTGCTGAAATGAGTCTCCTCTTGAGTTCTTGGAAGCTCTTCTCATATTCCTTGCTCCATCCTAATTTTATATCTTTTCGAGTAAACTGAGTTAATGGAGTGGCGATTCGAGAAAATCTTCAACGAATCTCCGATAATAACCAGCTAAGCCTAGAAAGCTACGTATTTTAGTTACTGACTTAGGTTGCTCCCAACTTTGTATTTCTTCAATCTTCGTCGAGTCAACCGATATTCCATGTTTCGATATCACGTGCCTAAGGAATGCTACTTCTTCAAGCCAAAACTTTCATTTCTTCAACTTGGCATATAACTTATTTTCACGAAGCTTTTGGAGTATCAGTCTCAAGTGTTGTTCATGATCTTCACGACTTTTGGAATAGATGAGGATGTCATCAATAAAGACAACCATAAAATGATCCAAATATTTCCTGAATACACGATTCATTATATCCATGAAGGCAACAGGAGAATTAGTCAATCCAAAAGACATGCCTAAGAATTCGTAATGCCTGTATCGAGTTTTGAAAGTAGTCTTTGGAATGTCATCAGTTTTAATCTTTAACTAATGATATCCAGAACGAAGATAGATATTTGAGAAGAATTTAACACCTTGTAACTGGTCAAACAGGTCATCAATGCGAGGTGATGAGTACCTATTTTTTATGGTGACATGGTTCAACTCCCGATAGTTAATGCAAAGTTGCATACTCCCATCTTTCTTCCTTATGAATAAACCAGGAGCACCCTAAGGAGACGTATTAGGACAAATGAAACCAATATCTAACAGTTCGTGTAGTTGGGTTTTTAACTCCTGAAGTTCAATAGGAGCCATTCGATATGAGATTTTGGAAATGGATTTTTGTACCGGGTTCAAGGTCAATACAAAATACGATTTCACGCTTTGGGGGTAGGCTAGGAAGTTCTTCGGGAAATACGTCAAGAAACTTATTAACAACAGAAATATCATTCAAATTTGATGTATTTTTGTTTAAATCCATGACATGAGCTAAGAAAGCTTGACATCTATTTTTCAATAAACGAATAGCTTTATGGGTTGATATAACAGTGATTGACTTTAGTGGTTTGATTGCTTGAATTATCATAACATGTTGGTTAGGAATATGAAAACCAACGACCTAACTAAAATAATTAATTTTAGCATGATGAGTAGTTAACCAATCAATCTCTAAAATCACATCAAATGCAAGTATTTTCAAAAAATGAGATCAATAGGTAATGTGAGGGTGCTGATTTGAATCAAACAAGAGGTTTCTCCCAACGGAGTTTCGATAGATAAGTCAAAGTCTAATTTCTCAAGAGTTAAGATAAAACATTGAGCACAAGTAGTGAAATAAAAGAATGGGCAGAACCGGTATCTAATAAGGTATAGACTTTGTAAGAATTTATGATTAGATTACCTATGATAACTTCGTTCGGGTTCCTCACTTTTTGGGAAGTCGCGACAAACACTCTATCTTGAACCACCGACTTTAACTTGTCCGGGACAGCCTTTGGTGCCACCGTCCCAGCTAGAATTAACTTTGCTACAGGACAAAATCCAGCTATGTGACCATTCTTTACACAACTAAAACATATTTTGGAAGGTTGTGTACAGTTTGGACTGATGTGTCCATCCTCTCCTCATCTATAGCATCTAACTGGTGGTCGCTCTCCTTCCCTAGAAACGGGTGTTGATGATGTTGCCTTTCCGTTATCATTGTTGAATCATTTCTTTTTAAAGTTGTTTCCACTTGGTTCACCTCTCCTATTATCTTGGACATGATTACCACCAAAGTGATTACCATTTTTGGCATGATAATTTCCTCCACGTTGGTTATCACTGCTCCGATGACTGTTACCACTGGTACGACTATTATCGTGCTATCGATTAATGTCTTTTGGTTGACTGACTCATTATCTCGCTCCAATAATTGATCCCTATTCACAACATTTGAATACAAACAAAGTTTGTGTGAAATGAGGTATTGACGAATGAAATTTATCTAGGCACACTTAGAAGGGGGGTGAATAAGTATGGGAGCAATCTATGACCAACTTTTTAAACTTTAAATTAAACTATTAATTTCAGGCTACTATAATGATTGAAATCAGCTTACTGAATTAATATAGCCTATTAAATGAAATACTTGATGTTCAAGAATTATCTTTATATAATGCAAGTAGTCAAATTTTAATAATTAAGATAATTAAGTAACTTATGTGATTTTAAAGTAGAGCAAATAATAAAATCAACACCAAGATTTTTTACGTGGTTCAGCTATTACCCTCTATAATAATAGCCTAGTCCACGTCCAATACCAACTAGTATTGGAGACTCACTTTATTTATTTCTTAATAAATAAATACAAATTACAAAACAGATTTCAACAAAAAATTAATTAATAATTAATTCCTCTTGAGCTCTCTTGTTCCTTGTGCACCTATGCACTCTTCAAGCACCTTTGCTTCCTTGAACCTGTTTGCAACCTTTCTCTAATCCACTAAGATTAACACCTTTAGACTACACTTAGTCTAAATAAAAATTCAATACAAATATAGAGGTCTATGATCAACGCAAGAATAATCAATTGAACAATTAAAGGCTCAACTATATGCAATGATCAATTATCACAAAATAAATAACCAATTAATTTCTTACCAAATACCAGCTGAAATAAGATCAGAAAATTAATTGCTTAACTTCTCAAGAATTGCACTCAGTAAATCAATTCGCTCGTGAACAGTAATAATCAGTGCAACAATAAATTCTGTGAGTTGTATGTTTTTCTGAATGAGAAAACATCAAATATATAGCCAATACACAAGTTACCGTTAATAATAGATATGTTCTAATTAAAATCCAACGAAAATTCCCACAACGGTAAAGCTAGACTTAGTCTAATATATATCCAGACTCATAATCTTTGTTAGCTATGCAGTTTGAATAATTCAACAACACCTTTAAGAGATAACTCTTCATATAACACTTTTGACTTTATCTCACAACATAAAAGGTAACGTGAAACAACTAATAGTGGAACAACTGAAATGACGTATGACAACATACTCTTTTCTCAACAAATCTTTAGAGTTCCAATAAATAATTACTCCTTGAAAATCGCAAATCACAATAAAGTAGCTGTAGTCCTTTAGATTTTCTAGGAAATCATGATTACATGCATACATATCACAATTAATGTTATCCACCTCTTTAGCTAACTAGATAAAACCGATATATATATATATATATATATATATATATATATATATATATATATATCCACGTGTAGTCCAAGTAAATGTATATCAAATACCAATTTATAATATGCATGCTAAACATGTAACATTGATAAAATATTTAATATATGTATTACTCCTTAAAAACCTTTTTCATAAAATCATTTAAAAACATTTTTCATTTAAGACATATAATAAAAATGCAAATAATATGTCCTAGAGCCTTTAAATGAAAAATCAATTATTATGCAATTGATCTTACATTCGTTTTCCTAGAAAAGAGAAAATCCTCCAAATTCTTGAATATCCAATCAAAGCTCCTTATCACCAAAATACCTGAAAACATCATAAAACAATTTAGTACTTTGAACATTTCATCATCAAAACATAAGGATGGAATATGACAAAGTCAACATTCTCCCCCTTTTTGATGATGACAACCCAAAAATTGTTTAACTCTCATTAACTCCCCCTGAATATATGTATAACAAAAATAGCTACCCCTAAATCCATGCAACAATATCATTTTAGGTTACTGAAATGTGAAATTCATTTTTCAGTAAATTTTTTACCTGCAGTAATTGTTAGTTCATCAAATATCAAAATATTTACTACTAACAAATATATCAAATATTTAAAATATGAATCCAAATTAAACATAAGTCTTTTAGTGATGCACACCAAACCAAAATAGACATAAAATTTTAAAATTCATCCATAATCATCCAAAATAAACATAAACAGATATTAAAAAACTCTCCCCCTTTGTCATCAACCAAAAAAGGGAAGCAGATCAATCGTCGAGATCTACCACTGCCGCATGCTGAGTGAAATAGGGACGATGATTGGCACGATGGACCTTCTCAGCAATGCTCAAATCAGCAGCAAATTGGGGTGGCATGGGAATGATAGTGGTAGGAGGTAGAGGTACATCAAGAAATTCTCCTTGATACTCAGCCAACCAATTGCAATGTACCCACTCCCAAACAGTTGAGTACTTACGCTACATATGAAGTTTAGAACCTACATCATTAAACCTCAGAGCCATAAACTCAGCTAACTCCCCAACTTGACTACTAACAAACTTAAATTCTTGACTCAACTAACAAGAATTTCTATTAAGTCGTCGTTGCATCAACTCAGCCAAGGCAGTTGTTTGCACCTCAAAACCAATTTCCAAATCGATAAACTCATCTTCAATGTTATGATAGAGTTTATTGATTTCAGGTGCACCCAATGGTAACTTACCTTTTTCCAACAAAGACATTCGATTATGGAGGGCAGACATGTCAAGTTGCATCTTTTCCTGATTGCTAAGAATAACTTTCAACAATTCTAGAATTTCAGGAGACGATTGTATAGGGGGCTGAACAGGGGAGGATGGAGTAGAGATTGGAGGAGCAGGAGTCTCAGAATTAACTCGAATAAACAAACCATCAAGTAACATAATCCGAGACATTTTCAAAGAAGTAACGCTGATAGAATCAGTAACCGAAATAGAGTTTTCATTTTCAAAAGAGATTTTAAAATGATTAAACAAAGTAGTAAGAGTATCACTGTAAAGGCAAACATGTCTTGGTTTTATGCAAACATGTAGTCATGTGATGAAGCATCAGTTAAGACAAATTAAAAGAAACACCTCTTAAAATCAAAGCAATAATGATCAAGTCTTGAAAGGTAAAATCTGTTCCTCCACCTAAACGAGGCAACAGATTGTATCTAACAAGATGATGGAGGACACATGAGATAGGATAGACATCAACAGTTTTAGGAGTGAAAACATCAGTCAACAAATTGTTGTTCATCACAATTTGTAACTGTTCCAGAGGAGTAAATGGAAAATGAATAGCACATTTCTTTGTAAAAGGACACACACCAGAAGAATGGAGATTTAAAATACTACCAAAGTCCACGACTGTAAAATATAATGATTTTCCTTTAACAAAAGTGGTATAAAAATCACCATG
This sequence comes from Panax quinquefolius, assembly GCA_020205615.1. Taxonomy (NCBI): domain Eukaryota; kingdom Viridiplantae; phylum Streptophyta; class Magnoliopsida; order Apiales; family Araliaceae; genus Panax; species Panax quinquefolius. Next base: position 302,534 of record JAINUW010000713.1, on the reverse strand, counting down.
ACATTCTAGATTTGTGTAAAATTGTTGAACAAGTCTAGGATATGGCACAAAGGGAGGAAAAAGCATTGAAGAAATACCACACGACTCATACAATGGTTTTAGGGGATATTGTTGAAAACAGATCTGATCAACAGACATTTCATAGACAAATTGTTTTGGAAAAATGACTATTTTAAAACGTACCTCATACGCATTACTGCGAAAGTAGTTATCAGGCAGATCAGAGGAAAAGTTAGGGTTTACCAAAATAGGTGGGGGTGTAACCTTCGGCTTAAACGATAGAGTCGTTGGTTGACGTCGCCGAGAGGGTCTAGTAGATTTTGGCAAAGAAGGATTGAACATCGACTCATCAGAAGATGAAGAGTCAACGTACTCTGATTCCTCAGACATGACTTTCTTCAGTTTCTGTCGTTTACGTGAGGGACCGGCTGTTGATGGGGGTGGAACCGGGGTCTGATCGTCGTCGGTATCGACAAGCGATCTCTTGTGTGTACGAGTTCTCATGGTGAGATCAGTGTGTAAATGAAAAACAAGATGAAAAGAAAAGTGAGTATCTGAAACTAGAACAGAAACAGGGTAAGAAAAAGATGAGGAGTAAAGAGTATAGAATGAGATTTTAAAAAGAAAGAAGGTGTACACTCCAACAGACTTACGTCTGTCACTGAACTTAGCCGACTAGGCGTTTTAAGTTCCAAAAACCCATTATAAGATGCATGTACTCAAATGACGCCTCCCAATAAACCCTTCATCCGTCCAAATCTTTTTTGGTTTTCAAAACTAATTATGATATACTCCTTGATTCTCAAGCGTCCACTAATTAAGTGACCAGCCGAAAACATAATTATCCTAATTAATAAGATATACATGCAATACTAGGATAACACTAATACAGATATTTTAAAAATCATGCCATACACATCCCAAGTTCTCTTCAAGAAAGATGAAAAATCTATCTTCACTTAATGGTTTAGTAAAATATCTCGCAATTTGATTTTCAAATGGAATAAAAATCAATTTAATTAAACCTTTTGAAACATTATCTCTTAAAAAATGATGCCTAGCTTCTATATGCTTTGTACGTGAATGTAACATAGGATTTTTAGATATATCTATAGCACTTGAATTATCATAATAAATAGGCACACAATCACATAATATATCAAAATCACATAGAGTTTGTCGCATCCATAATATCTCGAGAGCAAAGAACTTCCTCGCAGCTTAGTATTCTCCTCAATAGTTGAAAGAGCCACTGAGGTTTTCTTTTTACTATGCCATGATACGAGACTTTGTCCCAAGAAAGTACAAGCACCACTGTATACTTTTTCTATCGATTTGACATCCCGCATAATCAAGATCCTCAATAACCTATTAGTTCAAAGTGATTGAAATTGGATAAAATAACCCTAAGTTAATAGTACCACTTAAATATTTCAAAATTCTTTTAACAAAGATTTAAGTGTGATTCTTTGGGTTTTGCCTAAAATCTTGCGCATATATGACAAACACTATACATTATATCGTGTCTAGAGGCGCTTAAGTATAACAAGCATCCAATCATACCTCGATATTTTGTTATATCAACATCAATACCTTTGTCATCGGCTGTGAGCTTTATTGATGTGCTCATAGGTGTACCTTTTGAGTTAGATCCTTCAAAGCCAAATCGCTTGGGTAATTCTTTTGTTTATTTGGTTTGATGGATGTAAATTCTGTTCTTCGTTTGCTTGATTTGAAGTCCCAAAAAGTAGTTGAGTTCACCCATTAAGCTCATATCAAATTCTTTATGCATGCACTTGGAAACCCACTCACAAAGATGATCATTAGTAGAACCAAAAATTATATCATCTACATATATTTGAACAATAATGATATCTATATTTTTATGCTTAATAAATAATGTGGAATCTATTTTACCTCTAATAAATCCATTTGATAAGAGATACTTACTTAACCTGTCGTACCACGCTCTTGGAGCTTGTTTCAAGCCATAAAGAGCTTTCTTTAACTTGTAGACATGATTAGGATACTTTTCATGCTCGAATCCAGGAGGTTGTTTCACATAGACCTCTTCATTAATGTATCCGTTGAGGAAAGCACTCTTTACGTCCATTTGATACCGTTTAAACTTTTTGTAGCATGCAAATGCCAACAAAATTCGAATTGATTCTAACCTAGCCACTGGTGCATAGGTTTCTTCATAGTCAATTCCCTCTTGTTGGTTATACCCTTGGGCTACTAGCCTTGCTTTGTTACGAGTGATTGTTCCATGCTCATCAAGCTTATTTTTGAATACCCATTTTGTACCAATGATGGAAGCATCTTTTGGAGGAGGCATGAGTTCCCATACTTGGCATCTCTCAAATTGTTGAAGTTTTTCTTGCATTGCCAATAACCAGTTTTCATCAAGAACGACATCCTTTGCATTCTTTGGCTCAACTTGTGACAAAAATGTAAAAATGCACAATGATTTTGTAAACCTCTTCGTGTGGTTACACCCTTGTTGATATCTCCAATGATATTCTCCGGAGGATGATTCTTGACATATCTAGCTATTTTTGGCATTTGAATATCATGCAACACTTCCTCTTGATCATGAGACTCATCTTCAGCATCTTGCAAATTTTCAGGTTCTCGTTCCTGCTGGTTGTTCATTTTAGTTTCCTGAAACTGGTCATTCGATCTCCCATTTTGTTCTTTTCGGTTTGCTGGAATTTGACTGTCTCTAAATTTCCTGCATCATCCTCACTCTCTTTTGGAAGATCATTGTTAGTCTCATTGAAAGTAATATGAATGATTCTTCTACACATGACTTTCTAATATTAAAGATACGATAAGCCTTACTATTTTGAGAATAACCAATGAAAATTCCTTCGTATGACTTAGCATCAAATTTTCCCAAATTATCACTTGTATTTAAGATGAAACATTTCAAACCAAAAACTTTGAAATAACTTATATTTGGAATTTTATTATTTAGAAGCTCATAAGGTGTTTTCAAAATAATAGGACGTATGAGTACTCTATTTAAAACATAACATGATGTACTTACTGCTACAGCCCAAAATTTCTTTGGAAGCTTACTTTCTTGCAGTAGAGTTTTTGCGGTCTCTTATAGAGTCCTATTCTTTTTTTTCACCATTCTGTTTTGTTGAGGAGTCCTTGGGGCTGAAAATTCATGGCTAATACCCCTTTGATCACAAAAGGTTATAAAATCTTTTTGAAACTCAGTACCATGATCACTTCTAATTCTAATAAGTTTATATCTAAACTTTGTTTCAAGATTCCTTATTAATTTTTCAAATTCTTTGAATGCTTCATCCTTAGTTCTCAAAAATAATACCCATGTGTATCTTGAAAAATCATCAACTATTACAAAAGCAAGAATTTACCATTAATGCTTGAATGCCTTTCCGGTCCAAATAAATCAAGATGAAGTAGTTGTAATGGAGAAGAAGTTGATACCATATTCTTTGCTGAAAAAGAAGTTCTTACTTCTTTTCCCATTTGACAAGGAATACATATTCCTTTCTTTTCAAACCTAATTCTTGGCAATCCTTTGATAAGATTCTTTGAGGATAATTTCTTGATTAAGTCCATGTGAACATGTCCCATCCTTTTGTGCCATAAATAAGCTTCATCTTGTACAGATGTAAGATATAGCTCTTTATCATGTTGCTTAAAATCAAGAGTGTATATATTTCCTTCTCTTTGTACAACTAGAGTAGTATTGTTAGTACCATGAAATATGGTGCATTTATCTTTTTCAAAGTTAACTTGATGGCCATTATCCATTAATTGGCTAATACTAATTAAATTGAATTCAAGACCATTAACAAGATGCACATTAATTATACTTACCTTGCCATTACCAATTTTAACTTTTCCAATAATATCGCAGGTTTTATTATCTCCGAACGTGACAGTTCCATTCTTCTTCTTGATATTTAGTTCCACGAATTTTGATTTATCACCTGTCATGTGCCGAGAATATCCACTATCAAGAATCCATTTTTGAGATGGAACTCTTGCTTTTAAGCATACCTGTTAAGAAAGAATAATTTATCCTTTTGGTACCCATATCTTTTTGGGTCCACTTATGTTAGTAGCAAGCAAATCATTCTTTTTAATCCATACCTTTTTAACCTTATTTCGTTTCTTAAAGCAATTTATATCTAAATGACCTTTAATACCACAATGCTTACAAGTCGTGAAAGAAGAGCAATAATTTAAACTAAATCGTGACTTTGATTTTTGCATTTTTATATTACCCTTTTTATGCATAGAATCATAACTAATTCCTTGTCTTTCAAAACTAGGTCTTTATTTTCCTAATATGACATTCAAATTTTCTTCACCTTGGACAAATTTAGCAAGAGATAATTTTAATGAAGCTATTTCTTTTTGAAGCTCATTTTCAGGAAAGGTTTTATCAGGAGATTTATCACTAAATGCATCAATACACACATCTCTCATTTTTAACTCATTAGTCAATTTTTGGACTTCATTATTCAAGAAATTTACCTTATTGAAAAGTATTTTGTTATAATTATCTAAATAATCAATCTTAGCAATCAAAACCTTTTCTTCTTTACAAGTAGATTCCTTTTCAATTTCTTTCTTTTCATCTATTAGTGAATCCGCCTCACTCATTAGAGTATTAACTAAACCTTTTAAGCATGCATTCTTTTCTTTTAACTTCTTATTTTCTTTTTCTAATGAGTTCAAATCATTAAATGATACCTGATTAGATTCACCTTCAATTCCTACGAAGCATACTTGTGTTATCTCATCTTTGGCATCGATCTCCACTTCGGATTCCTCATCACTCCAAGTCACAAGAGCTTTGTTCTTCTTGTTGTCTTTATAGTTTGTCTTCCCTTTGTTCTTTAATTGAAAACAATCTTTCTTGAAATGACCAAGACGTCCACATTCAAAGCATGTCTCTTCAATTTGCTTTCCTTTGGACTTATTTGAGTTGAAAGTATTTCTTCTTTTGTTCTTCCTTTGTAGTAGTCCTTTGAGTTTTCTTGACATCATGGCTATTTCTTCATCTGAGTCATCATCTAGCTCCTCTTCATTATCTACAGTAAGAGCTAAGACCTTTCTTCGAGGAGTTTCCTCCTCATCATCATATCTCTTTAACTGATGTTCATATTCTTCTAATTCACCAAACAAAGTTAAAGTATCCATGGAAGAAATAGTTGCAGAATCTTGAAGAGTAGTGATTTTAGAAGCAAACCTTTTGGGCATAGCCCGAAGCAACTTATGGTTGATCTCACTTTGAGGAATAGTCTTGTCCAGTAATTTCAAGGAGTTTATGAGGACTAGGAATCTTGCTTGAGCTAGCTTGATGGTTTCATCTTTTTCAAGCTTGAAAATTTCATAATCGTGCATGAGCATACTCAGTTTAACTTCTCGTACTTTGGAAGTACCTTCATGACTTACCACTAGAGTCTCCCACATTTCCTTAGCTGTGTTGCATGAGGTCACTTTGTCTATCTCGGATTGTACCATGCCGCTGAGAAGTGTGTTCATTACCTTTGAATCATATGAGACCATGTAGATTTCGGTTGAATCCATTTCTAGTAGAATCTTTGGAGTCCCATCATCTCTTCGTGGAATAACTGGTCCGTTCTCCACAACCCACCATTCCCAAGGATCTCTTTTCGGATAGATCCTCATTCGAACTTCCGTGTTGTAATTTTCGATTCCAAACAAAGAAAGGAGGTCTATTGGCTATTGTCCTTCTTGATTGTTGTTCCTAACTGCGCCGTGCCGTAATCTTTCCTATAAGTCACCTTTAAGACCAAGATAAGTAGAGCCAAGCTCTGATAACAAATGAAATTTATCTAGGCACACTTAGAAGGGGGTGTTGAATAAGTGTGGGAGCAATCTATGACCAACTTTTTAAACTTTAAATTAAACTATTAATTTCAGGCTACTATAATGATTAAAATCAGCTTACTGAATTAATATAGCCTATTAAATGAAATACTTGATGTTCAAGAATTATCTTTATATAATGCAAGTAGTCAAATTTTAATAATTAAGATAATTAAATAACTTGTGTGATTTTAAAGTAGAGCAAATAATAAAATCAACACCAAGATTTTTTGCGTGGTTCAGCTATTACCCTAAATAATAATAGCCTAGTCCACGTCCAATACCAACTAGTATTGGAGACTCACTTTATTTATTTCTTAATAAATAAATACAAATTACAAAACATATTTCAACAAAAAATTAATTAATAATTAATTCCTCTTGAGCTCTCTTGCTCCTTGTGCACCTATGCACTCTTCAAGCACCTTTTGCATGGCCTCCCCAAATAGGTATACATCACCATTCCGAGTTGTCAATACATGGTATGTAAACAACTACAACTTTATTATTACAACAAGAAAAGCTGTGAGTTTGAATACAAATATTATCTTCTGTACAATATCTATACTCAAATAAATCCTCATCACATTTATTGATACATTAATTTACAAAAATGGTGAGGACTACTAAACAATCCTTTCTAAAACCTTCATTCCATAACTTTCGACTTCGTACTCGCTATATTCTCGCCTCCCGAGAAAAATGGAACAAAAGGAAAAGGGTGAGCTCAACTAGCTCAAGAAAGAATATTATGACTAAGATAATATACAACAAATTATCGTTAGTCTTCAACAGGAAAAATCTAATAGAATACAATAGACAACAAATTTTAAATCAATATTCGCAATGAAATAATAATTCATTAGAAGAGTTAAGTAGAGAATGCAAACTACTATCTTCTATGTATGAATTTAAAAGTTCATCGCTCATCTTTTATCCCTCAGTAACATCAATCAATATACATCTGAATCAAATATTCATCTTTGCACTACAGGCCAAAGATATTCATCGATTAATCATGTTCATCTAAACACTGCTCATCTTTGCACTACTACCAAAGATATTCTTCAAAATCATTCATCTTTGCACTACAAAGCTAAAGATATTCAATAATATCATCATTTAAGACCGAGGATGATGAAAAATATTTTAAAGAAACGAATCCAGTGAAACAAAATGACAAGGATTAAGGATTAAGGATTCGTACTTTGTTTTATCCATGTTCAAAAATACCTCAAAAATAATCATAGTGGTGTAAAACTCAAGAATGATCAAAACATGGATACAATCGAAGTTAGTATCCGAATAGATGTTTTGACGAAAAGAAGAAATTTTATTTTTCTATGAATAATATACCGTATATCGTGAATAGTGCCAGATATCGTGAATAAAGGCTTGATATCGTGAATATTAACTCCGACACCAAAAGATAGAAATTCCACAAAAACATCTTCACGCTTACATAAATAGTACTACGTGAATAAGTAACTCGTGAATAAGAACTCATGAATAGTAACTCGTGAATAGTAACTCATGAATAGTAATCCATGAATAGTAACCCCGACATGAAAAAGTTCCAAATTTGATAAAAACTTCAGATCAACATTTCAAAGATAATGATATTGAAGAAATAATATCATTACTGAAAAAAAATATATCGTTACCTCGAAAAGATCAAGACTTCTAGCTAGAATACCTGTATATAGTCTTTGAAGGAACTTGCACCGCCTAGCAATACTCAAAGTATACTCAAAATACTCACAAGAATACGCTCGATAATATAGAGAGAGAAACTTCGCTTTTTGGTGTGATTTTCAATTCTAACCTAAGCACCCTATTTATAGAAAATGCTTAGAACACCAAAGCAAAAAATTTAATAAAATAATAATATTTCTTAAAAATATTCAAGCCCACCTTAGAAATCTGATTTCAGATCATTTATAACACATGTGAGCCACTCAATTACAACAAAAACGTTTTTCTTACAAAAATATTTTAAACTCCCAAAAATCAATTATTTTGAGCTTGAACTTCAATAATTCATAATAAATAGCCCTTTCATCAGAAAATTCGAATCTCGTGAGTTTTATAGGAATTTCAATTCTCTACAACTTTGCAGAAGGAAGTTTTTCCAAATTCCAAATAGAAATTGACCAAAATCCACAAACGGACGATTTTACAAAAATTTATAATCAAATTTCGATCAATAAATGGGGTCCACCGAGCATGTTTAACATGTTTTAAACATTTATTGCAACAAAAAATACTCTTCCTCCTCGTATACTCATATATCCCACATTCGTTGTAAAAATATCACCGCTTAATATATTATTAAAATAATATATTTAAATGAATTATTTTATCGTAAAAAGATAAAATATTAATTTTCAACAATTGTCATTTTAAAAATTTTCTCCATCTATATCCACATAAAATCAATATTTTCCTCATCATATAAATCAATAATTAATTATTCACAAATTATATTACGTAATCACAATATTGACAACCGTGCGGCTCCTGTGGGAAGAGGGGCTTTCCAATAAGAATTTCTTCTTCAAGGCGAGCAATTAGGTGACCAAACCTCTCCTTAGATGTAACTTTCTAGACATTGCCAATAATGTTATCTAATAATATTATTCAGATAATATGAATTATTGCTTCGATAATGAAAAATACCGTAAATGACAATTATTGAAACAATGATAATATAAAATATCAACGCAAAGATTATTAACTCAATAAAATAATCGAATAAGAATTACATGAACCATTATTGAGTAGTGCCTTCTTACGTAAGAATCAATAATTGGTGCAATACTGCAGTGCTACTTGTTCAACAACGCCAGATTAGTGTGTTTTAACCACCGGGTATTCCAACAAGATTAATTGATAACAACTACGCCTGCTTATTTAAAACAACTTATATTTGTCGCTTTTCTTCATCCAATCGCTTTCCGTTATGGGGCCCACACATGGTTGCGCCGTCGTACGAATATTCCCCGACAGTACGAATATTCCACGACCAAACGAATATTCCCCGACGATAATGAATATTTTATAACCACTTGCTTATTTTGAAATATTTACGTATTTAACCCTTAACTATCCACATTAATCAAATCAACCCTTACTATTTCAAAATAATAAATAAAGGAAATTCCTTTTTATTTAAAAATTTCTGGTCTTACAACCTCCCTCCTTATGAAATTTCGTCCTCGAAATTGACGTCGACTGGTGTTTCAAAAGGTGAGGATACCTCGCTTTCATTTCCGCTTCCAATTCCCGTGTCATTTCCTCTATAAAGATAATTCCTCCACAAAACTTTAACTTGTGGTATGACCTTTCTTGCATGTGTAGACATGCTCCTTCCTATCCAAGATCTTGACAGTACCTCCTCATACGTTAAGTCTTCACTATCTCGTCCCTGGTTCTAACTCAATAACGTGGTTCGGGTCTTTCACATATTTACGAAAGTACGATATGTGAAACACATTATGAACACGAGACATACTTTGAGGTAACGCAAGTCTATAGGCTACATTTCCTACTCGGTCAAGAATTTGAAATGGACCAATAAATCGTGGATTGAGCTTTCCTCTCTTCCCAAATCTTGTAACTCCTTCCATGGAGCAACTCGCAACAATACATGATCCCCACATTAAATTCCACGTCCTTTCGATGAAGATCCGCATAACTCTTTTGTCGATCTTGTGCCGCTTTGTATACGCTGTGTCGAATCATTTGGATCTTTTCGGTAGTCATACGTCTTAACTTTCGGGTCCCAACAATGTTGCTTCACCCACCTCATCCCAACATATTGGAGAACGACATTTTCGTCCATATAATGCTTCAAATGGAGCTACACCTATACTTGCCTGATAACTGTTGTTGTAGGAGAATTCCACCAATGGTAAATACTTATCCTAACTACCCTTGAAGTCTAGGACATAGAGTCTTAATAGATCTTCAAGAGTTTGAATAGTCCTCTCGATTGTCTCGTCTCTGGTTTGGGGATGGTATGCAACTAAATCGCAAATCTGCGCCCATAGCTTTTTGCAAGCTAACCCAAAATCTTGAAGTGAATCTTGGGTCACGATCCGAAACTATGGATACAGGCATGCCATGCAACCTCACAATCTCATTCACGCATATACTAGCAAGACGCTCAAGGAATAAGTCTCCGTATCGGCAAGAAATGAGCGAGACTTGGTTAATCTATCAACAATAACCCAAATAGCATTGATGCCTTGAGAAACCGTAGGAAGACCCGTAACGAAATCCATAGTAATGTGTTCCACTTCCATTCCTAATCTCAAGTGGTTGCAACGGACCCTTAGGTACAAGATGCTCCGCCTTTTACACGCTGGCAAGTTAAACACATCGAGATAAACTTTGCAATCTCTCTCTTCATATTGTTCCACCAAAATGTATGTCAAAGATCACGATACATTTTAGTACTTCCAGATGGATTGCAAATGGCGATTGTGCCTCCATCATAATCTTGTACTTCAAATCGTAGTCGTTAGGAACACAAAGTCTAGAGTGGACTCAAGTATTCCTTCTTCATCAATTCTCGCTCGAATAGCTCCTTCTTGTACTTTCTTCTTCATACGCGATCATCTCCGGCCCTGTGGCTTGAGCAACCTTAACTTTTTCTATTAAAGTTGGTTCTACGCGTATACTTGACATCATCGCACTTCGTTCCGCATATGATCTTCTACTCAATTCGTCCGCCTACCACGTTCGCTTTACCGTGATGGTATTGAATAGTGTGGTCGTAGTCTTTCAATAGCTCGAGCCAACGTCATTGCCGCATGTTGAGTTCTTTTTGAGTGAAGAAATATTTAAGGCTTTTATGGTCCGAATATATCTCCACTTTCTCCCCATATAGATAGTGCCTCCATATTTTAGCGCAAAAAGCGATCGCCGCCAACTCTAGATCATGAGTATAGGATAATTCCTCTCATACTCTTTAAGTTGTAGCGAGGCATGACTTTCCCACGCCGCATGAGAACACACATCCTAACCTTTTGCCCAAGCATCGTTGAGATAACAAATCCATCCGAACTAGATGGTATTGTTAGAACAGTGTCGAAATAAGTCTCCTCTTAGCTCTTGAAACTTTTCTCGCATTCTTCGCCCCAAACGAATTTTGTATCCTTCCGAGTTAGTGAAGTTAATGGAGTAGCGATTCGAGAAAACCCTTCCACGAATCTCGATAATAACCAAATTAAGCCCAAAAAGCTACTTGATCATCAACACCGACTTCGCTGTTCTCAACTTTGATTGCTTCAATCTTCACGGATCAACAGATACTCCATGTTTCGACACCACGTGCCCAAGGAATGCTACTTCCTCGCCGTAACTCGCATTTCTTCAATTTGGCATATAGTTGGTTTTCACGAAGCCTTTGAGTACCAAATTTTCAAATGGTGCTCATGATCTTCACGGCTTTTGGAATATATGAGGATGTCATCAATAAAGACAACAACGAATTGATCCAAATATTCCTTGAATACTCGGTTCATCATATCCATGAAAGCCGCAGGAGCATTAGTTAGTCCGAAAAGACATGACTAAGAATTCATAATGCCCATACCGAAGTTCTAAAGGCGCCTTTGGAATATCCTCGCCTCTAATCTTCACCGATGATATCCGAATCGAAGATCGATTTTTGAAAAGAATTGTGCCCCTTGCAATCGGTCAAACAAGTCATCAATACGAGGTAGAGGATACCTATTCTTGATGGTGACATGGTTCAATTCCCGATAGTCAATACAAAGTCGCATACTCCCGCTTTCTTCTTTTTAAATAAAACAGAGCACCCCAAGGAGATGTACTAGACGAATGAAACCGATGTCCAACAATTCTCAGTAGTTGGACCTTTAACTCCTGAAGTTCAATAGGAGCCATTCGATATGGGGTTTTAGAAATGGGCTTTGTACGTGTTCAAGATCAATAAAGAATTCAACTTCACGTTACGGGGTAGACCGGAAGTTCTTCTGAAATACGTCAGAAAGTCAATAACAACAGAATATTATTCAAATTTGACGTGTCTTTATTCAAATCCATAACATGGGCTAGGAAAGCTTGACATCCGCTTTTTAATAAACAAATAGCTTTATGATTAGATATGATGTTGATCGATTTTAATGGTTTAGTTGCTTGAATTAAATACAACAGTTGGTTAGAAATATGAAAACTAACAACCTTACGAAAACAATCAATTTTGGCATGATGAGTAGTTAACCAATCAATCCCTAAAATCACATCAAAAGCAAGTATCTTTAAAGAGATAAGGTCAATGTGTAAGGTAATGGTGCCAACTTGAATCAAACAAGATTTATAAACAAAGGGATGTGATGAAAGTTTCTCCTAACGGAGTTTCCACAGATAGGTCAAAGTCTAATTTTTCCTGAGTCAAGTTTAAACGTTGAGCACATGCAGGAGAGATAAATGAATGGGTAGCACACCAGATCAAGTAAGGTATAAACTTCAAAGAATTTATAAATAGCTTACCCGTGATCACCTCGTTTAGGTTCCTCGCATTATGACCAAATCCACAACAAACGCTCTTCCCTAATCGTTGACTTTGACTTTTCTCGGACGATCTTTTGAGTCACCGTCCCCATCGAACTAGGTTTCATTCATCGTATAATCTCGAGCGATATGTCCTTCCTTTCCACAATTATAGCATACCTTGAATCATTGTGGGCGCTTTGACCGATATGTCCCTCTTTTCCGCATTTGTAGCATATGACCGGTGGTCGTTCTCCTCCTTAGAACCGATTCTTTGTCACGCAAGACTGCTCATCTTCACATAGTCGTTGTTAAATCTCCTCTTTTAAATCTCCTCCCGACTCGCTTCTTCTATTTTCATGGCCATGATTACCACCAGTGTAAGACCCCGAAATTTTTTTTAAATAAAAAGGAATTTCCTTTATTTATTATTTTGAAATAGTAAGGGTTGATTTGATTAATGTGGATAGTTAAGGGTTAAATACGCAAATATTTCAAAATAAGCAAGTGGTTATAAAATATTCATTTTTGTCAGGGAATATTCGTTTGGTCGTGGAATATTCGTCTTCAGTTGTGAAATATTCGTTTGGTCGTGGAATATTCGTACTGTCGGGGAATATTCGTACGACGGCGCAGCCATGTGTGGACCCCATAACGGAAAGCGATTGGATGAGGAAAACGACAAAGTTTGGGTGGTTATAAATAACGGCGTAGTTGTTACCGTTAAGACTATTGAATACCCTATGGTTAAAATACTGATGTCTGGCGTGGTTGCATGCACGGTATTACCGGTATTGCACATACGCATTGTTGAATTATTGATCCTTACGTGAAGGCACTACTCAATAATTTTCACAAAGAGTTACCGCTCAATATTTTATTTTATTGATTCAATAATTGTTGCGTTGATATTTTATATTATTATTGTTTCAATAATTGTCACCGCACAAAGATTTCCCATTATCGGATCAATAATTCATATTATTTGAATAATATTATTAGATAACATTATTGGCAATGTCTAGAAAGTTCTGCCCTAAGGAGAGGTTTGGTCACCTAATTGCGCGCCATGAAGAGAGAGATCTTTATTGAAAGCCCTCTTTCCTCGGAATGACTCATTATAATAAATGTGATTCTCAATATTATTTGTGAATAATTAATTATTGATTCATATGATAAGGAAATATTTATTTTATATGAATATAAATGATGGATTTATTTATGTGGTTATTAATGAAGGAATTAATGCTGAGATGTTTTATTTGTATTTTATCGGATTGGAGGTATTAAAAGATCAAATCGGTGTTATTACAGCTTTATTGTGTGAGTTATAATATTTAATCCGACCGTTGGATCGTTGTAATTTTTGGATATGTTATACATATATAATTTGAGTATATGTCCACAAATTTTGAACCGTTAAAAATGAACGTATGATTTGTTATGAATTTTAAGAGGTGAATGGTTCATAAATTGTTGAAGTATCCGAATTTAGCATTTTGGTGGAAAATTCTAGAATTGAGTGGGCCCCACTTGTGGTTGGTGAAGAAATGTGCTGAATTTTATTTCAAATGTGGTGGGTGGGAATAATAGCGTGTAAAGCCATCAAAGTTGCAGTTAAGTCCGCTTGTACGGCTAACATTTTCCTATAAATAGAGGCTAAGTTAGAATTGAAAATCACACCGAAACAAAGTTTTCTCTTTCTCTCTCTATATTATTGAGCGATTTTGTGAGTATTTAGATACTTTGAGAGTTCTTTGTTCAAGATAAGTTTCATTCAAAGATCACTTGAGCCTTTCCTTCCAAGTCTTCGATTCTTTGAGGTAAGGGATATTATTTTTTTCAGAATGATATTATTTCTTCAATATCATTATCTTTGAAATGTTGATCTAAAGTTTTTATCAAATTTGGAACTTTTTCATGCTCTGGGTTACTATTCATGAGTTACTATTCACGAGTTACTATTCATGAGTTACTATTCACGAAGTTACTATTCACGAGTACTATTCAAAGTGAAGCGTGAAAATGTTTTTTGTGGAATTTCTATCTTTTGGTGTCTGAGTTACTATTCATGTATACTAAGACTATTCACGATATCTTCAAGACTATTCACGAATACGGCACTATTCAATAGAAAAATGAAATTTCTTCTTTTAGTCAAAATATCTATTCGGATACTAGCTTTGATTGTATCCATGTTTTGATCATTCTTGAATTTTACACCACTATGATTATTTTTTTGAGGTATTGTTGATATGGATAAAACAAAGTACGAATCCTTAATCCTTAATCCTTGTCATTTTGTTTTCAATCGGATTCGTTCTTTAAAAATATTTTTCATCATCCTCGGTCTTAAATGATGATATTATTGAATATCTTTGGCTCAGAAGTGCAAAGATGAATGATTTCAAGAATATCTTTGGCCTGTAGTGCAAAGATGAACAGTGTTTAAATGAACATACGACCGATCGATGAATATCTTTGGCCTTTAGTGCAAAGATGAGCAGTGTTGAGATGAACATGATCGATTGATGAATATCTTTGGCTCGAGTGCAAAGATGAATATTTGATTTGAGATGAATATTGATTGATGTTACGAGGATAAAATATTGATGATGGACCGTTTAAATTCATAGATTATAGTAGATTTCATTCTCTACGTAACTCTTCTATGAATTATTATTTCAAGCTATGCGAATATTGATCCGAAACTTGTTGTCTATTGTATTCTATCGATTTTTCCTCGCTTGGAGACTAACGATAATTTGTTTTATATTATCTTAGTCATAATATTCTTTACTGGGCTAGTTGAGCTCACCCTTTTCCTTGTTGTTCCATTTTTCTTCTCAGGAGGCGAGAATGTAGCGAGTACTAGTCGGGGTATGTAATGAAAGTTCTAGAGAGAGTTGTTTAGTAGTCCTCACCATTTTTGTAAAATAATGTATCAATAATTATGATGGGGATTTTTTTGTGTGTGGATATTATCTAGATGGCAATATCTGTATTTAAACTCACAGTATATATTGTCGTATTTCACACGACATTTGTATTATTGAAGTTGTAGTTTGCTTCTTGTACCATGTATTTGGCGACTCAGAATGGGTGATGTGTATACCTATTTTGGGGCGCCACATTTGGTATCGAGCTTAGGGATATGATCTCTGGCGGAGATCGGGGAATAGAACTAGGAGGGGAGAGACGAGTAAATCCTTCGCTAGTGTGTCCTACCTAAGCTTATTTGTTAGTTGGTCAATATATAGGGATATTATGTGATATATTGATTTCCTTAATTAACCCTTATTTTATGACAGTATTTGAGAATGTCGACTGAGAATATTAATAGTGGAGTAAATGAGGCCCGTGGAGATGCTGTACTCACCAACGAGGAGAACGTGCAACAGTCGGCAATGTTCCTCCCGTGAACAACACCAACCGAAAGCGAGATGAGGAACGAGGGGATGTTTAGAAGTTTTTGCGCTTCATGCAAAAATCGACGAGGGAGACTCGTGTTCAAAATACAGAGGAAATGATAGCAATTCACGGTTGTCACAAATGCCAAGCAGCCAAAGAGTTGGGACCACCGTAATTTAAGGGAAAGCCAGATCCGATCATGCATGAAACATGGGTCAAGCAAATTACCAAGATATTCGATGTCTTGGGATGCACGGAGGAAACGTAGGTTCCATTCGCTACTTTTATGTTCCGTGGCGAGGCGGACTCATCGGTGGGAGTCGTGAAGCGCACCCATCCAATACTTTTCGGCAGATGTCATGGGAGACATTTCAGAAGCAGATTCAATGACAAGTACTTCCCGAAAGTATTCGTCATATGAAGGAAGTGGAGTTTATTAGACTAGAGCGTAATAACATGGCGGTGTCCCAAAGACGAGGCGAAGTTCATGGAGTTATCCGTGTTCAGACCTCATTTGGTGGAGAATGAGGAACGATGACGCGGATGTTTCTTAGAGGTTTGAAACCCTAAGATCGCCAAGATCTCATTTCTCATAAATTTTCTCTCTATTCGGATGTTGTCAATGAGGCTCAATTGTTAGAGCGAGATAACGAAATACGCTCAACCGAGGGACCATAACCAGATCATATCAAGATAGCAGATCATCGTAATAACGATAACCAAATGGAGAAAGAAGAATACTGGACAAAGGCGGTAACCACTCTGGTGGTAATCGTGGCCATGAAAATAGAAGAAGCGAGTCGGGAGGAGATTTTAAAAAGAGGAGATTCAACAACGACCATTTGAAGACGTCAGCGCCAGTAGCAACTAGTTTTAAGGGAGGAGAACGACCACCGGTCGACATGTTACAAATGCGGAAAGAGGACATATCATTCGCCCACAACAGTTTAAGGTATGTTATAATTGTGGAAAAGAAGGACATATCGCCGAGATTATACGATATCGAAACCAGATCAATGAATGGTGACTCAAAAGGATGTCCCGTAAAAGTCAAAGTCAACGGTTCTTGGAAGAGCGTTTGTCGTGACCCAATCAAAATCTGAGGAACCCGAACGGTTAGCACGGGTTAGTTAATTATAAATTCTTGCGAAGTTTATACCTTACTAGATACCCTGCCTTCTACCCATTCTTTTATCTCTTTGCTTGCGCTCAACGTTTGAACTTGACTACTGAAGAAATTAGACTTTGACTTATTTATGGAGACTCAAGTTAGGAAAACTTTCATTACATCCGTTGTTTAAAAAATCTTTCTTGATTCAGTCAGCACTATCACATTACACCGTTAACCTTATTTCTATTGAGATATTTGCTTTTGATGTGATTTTAGGATTGATTGGTTAACTACTCATCATGCCAAATTGATTGCTTTTGTAAGGTTGTTAGTTTTCATATTCCTAAGCAACCTTTGTTATTCGAACTCAAGCAATCCAAACCATTGTAGTCAAACATTTTCATATCAAGCCATGAAGTCATTCGTTTATTACGGATGTCAAGTTTTCTTAGTCCATGTTATGGATTTGAATAAAGACACGCCGATTTGAATAATATTCTTGTTGTTATTGATTTTCTGACGTATTTTTTCGAAGAATTTCTTGGCTTACTCCCAAAGCTCGATATTAAATTTTGTATCGACTTTGAACCCGTGACAAAACTCATTTCTAAAATCTCATATCGAATGGCTCTATTGAACTTCGTGAGTTAAAAATTCAACTATAGAATTTGGTACCGAGCCTTTATCTTGTGACTTCCTTTGTGGAATGCACCGCCGACTCTCTGTAAGGGACGCCATATTCGTGCGATAGTAAATCGATAGGTGTCATTGTGACGTCTATCCAAGGTTGGGATATGAGTCACAATTGAACAACCTAACCTAAATCGATAATCGAAATCGTAGTTTTCTAGGCTTAGTTGGTTATTATCGGAGATTCGTTGAAGGATATTCTCGAATCGCTATTCCATTAACGTAGCTAACTTCGTAGAGATACAAAATTCGAATGGAGCAAGGAATGTGGGAAGAGCTTGAAAGAACTCAAGAGGAGACTCATTTCAAAGACATGTTCGACCATGCCATCCTGGTAAAAGCGAGTAGTGGTACGATTGAGTAGAAGATCATATCGGAACGAAAGTGCGATGATGTCAAGTATACGATAGAGCCAACTTTAATAGAAAAGTTAAGGTTGCTCAAGCCACCGACCCCAAACCGATGCATATGAAGAAGAAAGTACAAGAAGGAGCTATTCGAAGCGAGAATTGATGAAGAAGGAATACTTGAGTCCACTCTGAGACTTTGTGTTCCTAACGACTCGATTTGAAGTACAAGATTATGATGGAGGCACACAATACACCATTTGCAATCCATCCGGAAGTACTAAAATGTATCGTGATCTTCGACATACATTTTGGTGGAACAATATGAAGAGAGAGATTGCAAAGTTTATCTCGATGTGTTTAACTTGCCAACGTGTAAAGGCGGAGCATCTAGTACCTAAGGGTCCGTTGCAACCACTTGAGATTCCGAAATGGAAGTGGGAACACATTACCATGGATTTCGTTACTTGGGTCTTCCTACGGTTTCTCAAGGCATCAATGCTATTTGGGTTATTGTTGATAGATTAACCAAATCTGCTCATTTCTTGCCGATACGGGAGACTTATTCCCTTAAACGTCTTGCTAGTATGTACGTAAATGAGATAGTGAGGTTGCATGGCATGCCCAGTATCCATAGTTTTATCGTGACCCAAGATTCACTTCAAGATTTTGGGTTAGCTTGCAAAAAGCTATGAGCACAATTTGCGATTTAGTTAAGCATACCATCCCCAAACAGACGACAATCGAGAGAGGACTATTCAAACTCTTGAAGATATATTAAGACTCGTGTCCTGTACTTCAAGGCGCTTGGGATAAGTATTTACCATTGGTGGAATTCTCCTACAACAACAAATTATCGTGCAAGTATAGGTGTGGCTCCATTCAAGCATTATATGGACGAAAATGTCGTTCTCAATATATGTTGGGATGAGGAGGGTGAAGCAACATTGTTGGGACCGAAAGTTAAGATGCGTATGACTACCGAAAAGATCCAAATGATTCGACAACGTATACAAACGGCACAAGATCGACAAAAGAGTTATGCGGATCTTCATCGAAAGGACGTGAAATTTAATGTAGGGGATCATGTATTGTTGCGAGTTGCTCCATGGAAGGGAGTTACAAGATTTGGGAAGAAAGGAAAACTCAATCCACGATTTATTGGTCCATTTCAAATTCTTGACCGAGTAGGAAATGTAGCCTATAGACTTGCGTTACCTCCGAGTATGTCTCGTGTTCATAATGTGTTTCACATATCGGTTGCCAGAAATATGTGAAAGACCCGAACCACGTTATTGAGTTAGAACCGGACGAGATAGCCAAGACTTAACGTGTGAGAGAGGTACTGTCAAGATCTTGGATAGGAAGGAGCATGTCCTACGCAAAGAAAGGTCATACCACAAGTTAAAGTTTTGTGGAGGAATCATGCTATAGAGGAAATGACACGGGAATTGGAAACGGAAATGAAAGCGAGGTATCCTCACCTTTTCAAACACCAGTATACGTACGTCAATTTCGAGGACGAAATTTCATAAGGAGGGAGGTTGTAAGACCCCGAAATTTTTTTTTAAATAAAAAGAATTTCCTTTATTTATTATTTTGAAATAGTAAGGGTTGATTTGATTAATGTGGATAGTTAAGGGTTAAATACGCAAATATTTCAAAATAAGCAAGTGGTTATAAAATATTCATTTTTGTCGGGAATATTAGTTTGGTCGTGGAATATTCGTCTTTGTCGGGAATATTCGTTTGGTCGTGGAATATTAGATCTTCGTCGTGAAATATTCGTGCGACAGTAGCGACCATGTGTGGACCCCATAACGGAAAGCGATTGGATGAGGAAAGCGACAAAGTTTGGGTGGTTATAAATAACGGTTGTAGTTATTACTGTTAAGACTTGGAAATACCGGTGGTTAAAATACGATGTCTGGCGTGGTTGCACAAAGATGCACTGCGGTATTGCACATGATTGTTGAATTATTGATCCTTACGTAAGAAGGCACTACTCAATAATTTTCACGGTGAGTTCTTGCTCAATATTTTATTTTATTGATTCAATAATTGTTGCGTTGATATTTTATATTATTATTATTTCAATAATTGTCAACGCAAAGATTTTTCCCATTATAAGATCAATAATTCATATTATTTGAATAATATTATTAGATAACATTACTAGCAATGTCTAGAAAGTTACATCTAAGGAGAGGTTTGGTCACCTAATTGCGCCGCCAAAGATGGAGAGATCTTTATTGAAAGCACCTCTTTCTGGGGAACAACTGGTTTATCATAAATGTGATTACGTAATATTATTTGTGAATAATTAATTATTGATTCATATGATAAGGAAATATTTATTTTATATGAATATATATGATGGATTTATTTATGTGGTTATTAATGAAGGAATTAATCTTTGAGATGTTTTATTTGTATTTTATCGGATTGGAGGTATTAAAAGATCAAATCGGTGTTATTACGACTTTATTGTGTGAGTTATAATATTTAATCCGAAATAGTTGGATCGTTGTAATTTTTGGATATGTTATACATATATAATTTGAGTATATGTCCACAAATTTTGAACCGTTAAAAATGAACGATGATTTGTTATGAATTTTAAGAGGTGAATGGTTCATAAATTGTTGAAGTATCCGAATTTAGCATTTTGGTGGAAAATTCTAGAATTGAGTGGGCCCCACTTGTGGTTGGTGAAGAAATGTGCTGAATTTTATTTCAAATGTAGTGGGTGGGAATAGTAGCAGGTAAAGCCATCGAGGTTGCGAGTTAAGTGCCTTTGGTAGAGCTAACATTTTCCTATAAATAGAGGGCTAAGTTAGAATTGAAAATCACACCAGAAACAAAGTTTTCTCTCTTTCTCTCTCTATATTATTGAGCGTATTTTGTGAGTATTTAGATACTTTGAGAGTTCTTTGTTCAAAGATAAGTTTCATTCAAAGATCACTTGAGCCTTTCCTTCCAATCTTGATTCTTTGAGGTAAGGGATATTATTTTTTTTCGTAATGATATTATTTCTTGAATATCATTATCTTTGAAATGTTGATCTAAAGTTTTATCAAATTTGGAACTTTTTCATGTCTGGGTTACTATTCATGAGTTACTATTCACGAGTTACTATTCATGAGTTACTATTCACGAGTTACTATTCACGAGTACTATTCATGAAGCGTGAAAATGTTTTTTGGAATTTCTATCTTTTGGTGTCTGAGTTACTATTCATGTATACGGCCTTTATTCACGATATCTGAGACTATTCACGAATCATGGCACTATTCATCAATAAAAATGAAATTTCTTCTTTTAAGTCCAAAATATCTATTACGGATACTAGCTTTGATTGTATCCATGTTTTGATCATTCTTGAATTTTACACCACTATGATTATTTTTGAGGTATTGTTGGACATGGATAAAACAAAAGTACTGAATCCTTAATCCTTAATCCTTGTCATTTTGTTTCCTTTGGATTCGTTCTTTAAAAATATTTTTCATCATCCTCGAGTCTTAAATGATGATATTATTGAATATCTTTGGCACAGTAGTGCAAAGATGAATGATTTCTGAAGAATATCTTTGGCACTGTAGTGCAAAGATGAGCAGTGTTTAAATGAACATGACCGATCGATGAATATCTTTGGCCTTTAGTGCAAAGATGAGCAGTGTTGAGATGAACATGATCGATTGATGAATATCTTTGGCTGTGTAGTGCAAAGATGAATATTTGATTTGAGATGAATATTGATTGATGTTACAGGATAAAATATTGATGATGGACCGTTAAATTCATAGATTATAGTAGATTTCATTCTCTACGTAACTCTTCTATGAATTATTATTTCGATTCTTGAATATTGATCTGAAACTTGTTGTCTATTGTATTCTATCGATTTTTCCCCTGTTGGAGACTAACGATAATTTGTTGTATATTATCTTAGTCATAATATTCTTCTTGGGCTAGTTGAGCTCACCCTTTTCCTTGTTGTTCCATTTTTCTTCTCGGAGGCGAGAATGTAGCGAGTACTAGTCGTGGGGTATGTAATGAAAGTTCTAGAGAGTTGTTTAGTAGTCCTCACCATTTTGTAAAATAATGTATCAATAATTATGATGGGGATTTTTTGTGTGGGATATTATCTAGATGGCAATATCTCTGTATTTAAACTCACAAGATATATTGTACGTATTTCACACGACATTTGTATTATTGAAGTTGTAGTTTGCTTCTTGTACCATGTATTTGGCACTTCGACAATTAATATGATGTGTATACCTATTTTGCTTCTTGCCACCGTGTATCGAGCTTATGATCTCTGGCGGAGATCGGGAATAGAACTAGGAGGAGGCGAGTAAATCCTTATTGCTAGTGTGTCCTACCTAAGCTTATTTGTTAGTTGGTCAAGATATATGGGGGATATTATGTGATATATTGATTTCCTTAATTAACCCTTATTTTATGGCGATGTTTGAGAATGTCGTCTTGAGAATATTAATAGTGGAGTAAATGAGGCCGTGGAGATGCCTGTACTCACTCTGGAGGAGATCGTGTAACAATGTGGAACGAACTAGGAGTTTTTTGCGAGCAAAATCGAAAGGAGACTCCTTCGCACAACAGTGTGTCCACGAGAATTTACCCGATCAAAGCTTCATTTGATATTCGATGTCTGGGATGCACGGAGAGAATGAAGGTTCCATTCGCTACTTTTTATGTTCGTGGCGATATTATGTGATATATTGATTTCCTTAATTAACCCTTCAATTTACTTCCATGTATTAAATCGTATGAAGGAAGTGGAGTTTAGAATGTCGAGAATAACATGGCGGTGTCGAGAATATTAATTCGTGGAGTTATCGGTGTTTGCACCTCATTTGGTGGAGAATGAGGAACGTATGACGCGGATGTTTCTTAGAGGTTTGAAACCTTGGCGTCGTCGATATCTCATTTCTCATAAATTTTCTCTCTTCGGATGTTGTCAATGGGGCTCGATTGTTAGAAGCGAGATAACGAAATACGTTCAACCGAGGGACCATAACCAGGATCATCTACCAAATATAGCGATCATCGAATAACGATAACCACGGAGAAAGAAGAATACTGACAAAAGCGGTAACCTACTCGGTGGTAATCGTGGCCATGAAAATAGAAGAAGCGAGTCGGGAGGAGATTTTAAAAAGAGGAGATTCAACAACGACCATTTGAAGACGTCGGTGCCGATGTGCAACTAGTTTTAAGGGAGGAGAACGACCACCGGTCGTATGTTACAAATCTTGGAAAAGAGGGACATATCATTGGCGCCTACAACAGTTTAAGGTATGTTATAATTGTGGAAAAGAAGGACATATCGCTCGAGATTATGCGATATCGAAACCCAGTCCGTGAGGAATGGTGACTCAAAAGATGTCCCGAAAAAAAGTCAAAGTCAATCTGGTTCTTGGAAGAGCGTTTGTCGTGGCCGATCAAAATACGAGGAACCCGAACGAAGTTAGCACGGGTTAGTTAATTATAAATTCTTGCGAAGTTTATACCTTACTAGATATGGTTCTACCCATTCTTTTATCTCTCTTTGCTTGCGCTCAACGTTTGAACTTGACTACGAAGAAATTAGACTTTGACTTATTTATGGAGACTCAGTTAGAGAAAACTTTCATTACATCCGTTGTTTAAAAATCTTTCTTGATTCAGGTGGCACTATCACATTACCTGTTAACCTTATTTCTATTGAGATATTTGCTTTTGATGTGATTTTAGGGATTGATTGGTTAACTACTCATCATGCCAAATTGATTGCTTTTGTAAGGTTGTTAGTTTTCATATTCCTAAGCAACCTGTTATTCGAACTCAAGCAGTCAAACCATTGTAGTCAAACATTTTCATATCAAGCCATGAAGTCATTCGTTTATTACGGATGTCAAGTTTTCTTAGTCCATGTTATGGATTTGAATAAAGACACGTCAGATTTGAATAATATTCTTGTTGTTATTGATTTTTCCTGACGTATTTTCTGAAGAATTTCTTGGCTTACTCCCAAAGCCTGATATTAAATTTTGTATCGACTTTGAACCCGGTACAAAACTCATTTCTAAAATCTCATATCGAATGGCTCCTATTGAACTTCAGGAGTTAAAATTCAACTATAAATTTGGTACCGAGCCTTTATCTTGTGACTTCCTTTGTGGAATGCAAGCGAAGCGAACTCTCTGTAAGGGACGTCATATTAGATGCGATAGTAAAGCGATAGGTGTCATTGTGACGTCTTATCCAAGGTTGGGATATGAGTCACAATTGAGAACAACCTAAGTCGATGTCCGAAATCGTAGTTTTCTGAGCTTAGTTGGTTATTATCGGAGATTCGTTGAAGGATATTCTCGAATCGCTATTCCATTAACGTAGCTAACTTCGTAGAGATACAAAATTGAATGGAGCAAGGAATGTGGGAAGAGCTTCAAGAACTCAAGAGGAGACTCATTTCAAAGACGTATGTTACGACCATGCCATCCTGGGTAAAGCGAACGTGGTAGCGACGCATTGAGTAGAAGATCATATCTTGAGGAACGAAAAGCGATGATGTCAAGTATATGCATAGAGCCAACTTTAATAGAAAAGTTAAGGTTGCTCAAGCCACCACCAAGCCGGAAATGATGCATATGAAGAAGAAAGTACAAGAAGGAGCTATTCGAGGCGAGAATTGATGAAGAAGGAATACTTGAGTCCACTCTAGACTTTGTGTTCTAACGACTACGATTTGAAGTACAAGATTATGATGGAGGCACACAATACACCATTTGCAATCCATCCTGGAAGTACTAAAATGTATCGTGATCTTCGACATACATTTTGGTGGAACAATATGAAGAGAGAGATTGCAAAGTTTATCTCGATGTGTTTAACTTGCCAACGTGTAAAGGCGGAGCATCTAGTACCTAAGGGTCCGTTGCAACCACTTGAGATTCCGAAATGGAAGTGGGAACACATTACCATGGATTTCGTTACGGGTCTTCCTACGGTTTCTCAAGGAATCAATGCTATTTGGGTTATTGTTGATAGATTAACCAAATCTGCTCATTTCTTGCCGATACGGGAGACTTATTCCCTTGAACGTCTTGCTAGTATGTACGTAAATGAGATAGTGAGGTTACATGGCATGCTGTATCCATAGTTTGGATCGTGACCCAAGATTCACTTCAAGATTTTGGGTTAGCTTGCAAAAAGCTATGGGCACGAATTTGCGATTTAGTTCTACATACCATCCCCAAACGGACGGACAATCGGAGAGGACTATTCAAACTCTTGAAGATATATTAAGACTCGTGTCCTGAGACTTCAAGGCGGTTGGGATAAGTATTTACCATTGGTGGAATTCTCCTACAACAACAGTTATCGAGCAAGTATAGGTGTGGCTCCATTCAAGCATTATATGGACGAAAATGTCGTTCTCCATATGTTGGGATGAGGAGGGTGAAGCAACATTATTGGGACCCGAGTTAAATACGTGTGACTCTACCGAAAAGATCCAAATGATTCGACAACAACGATACAAAACTAACAAGATCGACAAAAGAGTTATCACGGATCTTCATCGAAAGGACGTGAAATTTAATGTGAGGGGATCATGTATTGTTGCGAGTTGCTCCATGGAAGGGAGTTACAAGATTTGGGAAGAAAGGAAAACTCAATCCACGATTTATTGGTCCATTTCAAATTCTTGACCGAGTAGGAAATGTAGCCTATAGACTTGCGTTACCTCCGAGTATGTCTCGTGTTCATAATGTGTTTCACATATCGGTACTTCGTAAATATGTGAAAGACCCGAACCATGTTATGTGTTCATAATCGTGCATGAGCATACTCAGTTTAACTTTTTGTACTTTGGAAGTACCTTCATGACTTACCACTAGAGTCTCCCACATTTCCTTAGCTGTGTTGCATGAGGTCACTTTGTCTATCTCGGATTGTACCATGCCGCTGAGAAGTGTGTTCATTACCTTTGAATCATATGAGACCATGTAGATTTCGGTTGAATCCATTTCTAGTAGAATCTTTGGAGTCCCATCATCTCTTCGTGGAATAACTGGTCCGTTCTCCACAACCCACCATTCCCAAGGATCTCTTTTCAGATAGATCCTCATTCGGAACTTCCAGAAGTTGTAATTTTTGATTCCAAACAGCAAAGGAGGTCTATTGGTTGATTGTCCTTCTTGATTGTTGTTCCCGAACTGTGCCATGTCAGAATCTTTCCCTATAAGTCACCTTTAAGACCAAGATAAGTAGAGCCAAGCTCTAATAACAAATAAAATTTATCTAGGCACACTTAGAAGGGGGGGTTGAATAAGTGTGGGAGCAATCTATGACCAACTTTTTAAACTTTAAATTAAACTATTAATTTCAGGCTACTATAATGATTGAAATCAGCTTACTGAATTAATATAGCCTATTAAATGAAATACTTGATGTTCAAGAACTATCTTTATATAATGCAAGTAGTCAAATTTTAATAATTAAGATAATTAAGTAACTTGTGTGATTTTAAAGTAGAGCAAATAATAAAATCAACACCAAGATTTTTTTCGTGGTTCAGCTATTACCCTATATAATAATAGCCTAGTCCATGTCCAATACCGACTAGTATTGGAGACTCACTTTATTTATTTCTTAATAAATAAATACAAATTACAAAACAGATTTCAACAAAAAATTAATTAATAATTAATTCCTCTTGAGCTCTCTTGCTCCTTGTGCACCTATGCACTCTTCAAGCACCTTTGCTTCCTTGAACCTGTTTGCAACCTTTCTCTAATCCACTAAGATTAACACCTTTAGACTACACTTAGTCTAAATAAAAATTCAATACAAATATAGAGGTCTATGATCAACGTAAGAATAATCAATTGAACAATTAAAGGCTCAACTATATGCAATGATCAATTATCACAAAATAAATAACCAATTAATTTCTTACCAAATACCAGCTGAAATAAGATCAGAAAATTAATTGCTTAACTTCTCAAGAATTGCACTCGAGAAATCAATTAAACAAGTGAAACGAATAATCGGTCTGACAATAAATTACATGAGTTGTATGTTTTTCTGAATGAGAAAACATCAAATATATAGCCAATACACAAGTTACCGTTAATAATAGATATGTTCTAATTAAAATCCAACGGAAATTCCCACAACGGTAAAGCTAGACTTAGTCTAATATATATCCAGACTCATAATCTTTGTTAGCTATGCAGTTTGAATAATTCAACAACACCTTTAAGATATAACTCTTCATATAACACTTTTGACTTTATCTCACAACATAAAAGGTAACGTGAAACAACTAATAGTGGAACAACTGAAATGACGTATGACAACATACTCTTTTCTCAACAAATCTTTAGAGTTCCAATAAATAATTACTCCTTGAAAACTGCAAATCACAATAAAGTAGTTGTCGTCCTTTAGATTTTCTAGGAAATCATGATTACATGCATACATATCACAATTAATGCTATCCACCTCTTTAGCTAACTAGACAAACTGATATATATATATATATATATATAGGCGAAAGGTCTGAAAAAAAACCACGATGTTTACGGATGTCCCACTTCCACCTAAACTAAATTTTTTTCAAAAGTACCCTTAACGTTACATTTAGGTCAACTGCCGTACCCCATTATGGAAATGCCACACGGACTAACTCTTCTAATGTCGTGGACAATTTTTCTTTGACGTGGCAACATTTAACGACATGTGCGAGTAATATAAAATTACATTTACATCATTTAATCAAAATAATTAAATTAATCGAAACAAAAAAATACTAAAATAAAAAATAAAAAAAGCATAACATATTTAGAAATTTTTTTTTTTTTTTTTTATTAAAAAACATTTTTTTTATAAAAATTTTTAAAAAAACTTATTTTATTTTATTTTTTAATAAAAATAAAAAAAAGCAGTCTTTTTAATAAAATAAATTTTTTAAAAATGTAGTTTTTTAATAAAAATAAAAGCCTTGACTTTTTAATTTCTATTATAAAAAAATGCGATTTTTAAAATAAAATAATTATTTATATAAAAAAAAATTTAATTTTATTTTTTGTTATAAAAATTATAAAAAGCAGTTTTTTTAATAAAATAAAAATTTTTAAAAAAATGTTTGGATTTAGTATAAAATGACACATAAAGAGTTTCATTTGTCATTTTTTTTATTTTACAAGAAAGGTATTCTTTTTATTGATATTAGTATAAAAGCACACATAATCTGAATTAAAAATGACAAAAAAATTTTAAAAAATTATTTTATTAAAAAACTATTTTTTTATTTTTATAACAAAAAATAAAACTTCATTTTTTTATTATTATAAATAATTATTTTTATTAAAAAAAGCGTGTTTTTTATTTTTATTAAAAAAATTAAATATATTTTTTTTTTTAATAAAAATAAAAAAGCTATTTTTAAAAATTTCTATTTTATTAAAAAACCATTTTTTTATTTTTATTAAAAAAAAAAAAAAAATTTTTTTTTAATAAAAATAAAAAAATAAAATTTCTAAATATGTTTTGCTTTTTTTATTTTTAATTTTAGTATTTTTTTTTTTCGATTAATTTAAGTATTTTGATTAAATGATGTAAATGTAATTTTATGTTACGCACATGTCAAAAATGTTGCTACGTCAAAGAAAATTGTCTACGATGATAACAGAGTTAGTCTATGGCATTTCAAGTATGACACGTGCACTAATTGACCTAAATGTGTAACGTTAAGGGTACTTTGGAAAAAAATAGTTTAGGTGGAAGTGGGGACATCCGTAAAACATCGTGGGGTTTTTTTTCACCTTTATATATATATATATATATATATATATATATATATATATATATATATATATATATATATATATCCACGTATATCCAGTAGTCCAAGTAAATGTATATCAAATACCAATTTATAATATGCATGCTAAACATGTAACATTGATAAAATATTTAATATATGTATTACTCCTTAAAAACTTTTTTCATAAAATCATTTAAAAACATTTTTTCATTTAAGACATATAATAAAAATGCAAATAATATGTCCTAGAGCCTTTAAATGAAAAATCAATTATTATGCAATTGATCTTACATTTGTTTTCCTAGAAAAGAGAAAATCCTCCAAATTCTTGAATATCCAATCAAAGCTCCTTATCACCAAAATACCTGAAAACATCATAAAACAATTTAGTACTTTGAACATTTCATCATCAAACCATAAGGATGGAATATGACAAAGTCAACATTCTCCCCCTTTTTGATGATGACAACCCAAAAATTGTTTAACTCTCATTAACTCCCCCTGAATATATGTATAACAAAAATAGCTACCCCTAAATCCATGCAACAATATCATTTTAGGTTACTGAAATGTGAAATTCATTTTTCAGTAAATTTTTTACCTGCAGTAATTGTTAGTTCATCAAATATCAAAATATTTACTGCTAACAAATATATCAAATATTTAAAATATGAATCCAAATTAAACATAAGTCTTTTGGTGATGCACACCAAACCAAAATAGACATAAAATTTTAAAATTCATCCATAATCATCCAAAATAAACATAAACAGATATTAAAAAACTCTCCCCCCTTGTCATCAACCAAAAAGGGAAGCAGATCAATCGTCGTGATCTACCACTGTCGCATGCTGAGTGAAATAGGGATGATGATTGGCACGGTGGACCTTCTCAGCAATGCTCAAAACAACAGCAAATTGGGGTGGCATGGGAATGATAGTGGCAGGAGGTAGAGGTACATCAAGAAATTCTCCTTGATACTCAGCCAACCAATTGCAATGTACCCACTGCCGAACAGTTGAGTACTTACGTTGCATATGAAGTTTAGAACCTACATCATTAAACCTCAGAGCCATAAACTCAGCTAACTCCCCAACTTGACTACTAACAAACTTAAATTCTTGACTCAACTAACAAGAATTTCTATTAAGTCGTTGTTGCATCAACTCAGCCAAGGCAGTTGTTTGCACCTCAAAACAAATTTCCAAATCGATAAACTCATCTTCAATGTTATGATAGAGTTTATTGATTTCAGGTGCACCCAATGGTAACTTACCTTTTTCCAACAAAGACATTCGATTATAGAGGGCAGACATGTCAAGTTGCATCTTTTTCTGATTGCTAAGAATAACTTTCAACAATTCTAGAATTTCAGGAGACGATTGTATAGGGGGCTAAACAGGGGAGGATGGAGTAGAGATTGGAGGAGCAGGAGTCTCAGAATTAACTCGAACAAACAAACCATCAAGTAAAATAATCCGAGACATTTTCAAAGAAGTAACGATATAGAATCGATGAATCAAATGATTTTTCATTTTCAAAAGAGATTTTAAAATGATTAAACAAAGTAGTAAGAGTAGCACTGTAAGGCAAACATGTCTTGGTTTTATGCAAACATGTAGTCATGTGATGAAGCATCAGTTAAGACAAATTAAAAGAAACACCTCTTAAAATCAAAGCAATAATGATCAAGTCTTGAAAGGTAAAATCTGTTCCTCCACCTAAACGAGGCAACAGATTGTATCTAACAAGATGATGGAGGACACAGGAGATAGGAGAGACATCAATAGTTTTAGGAGTGAAAACATCAGTCAACAAATTGTTGTTCATCATAATTTGTAACTGTTCCAGAGGAGTAAATGGAAAATGAACAGCACATTTCTTTGTAAAAGGACACACACCAGAAGAAGGAAGATTTAAAATACTACCAAAGTCCACGACTGTAAAATATAATGATTTTCCTTTAACAAAAGTGGTATAAAAATCACCATGACATTCTAGATTTGTGTAAAATTGTTGAACAAGTCTAGGATATAGCACGGAGGGAGGAAAAAGCATTGAAGAATTACCACACGACTCATACAATGGTTTTAGGGGATATTGTTGAAAACAGATCTGATCAACAGACATTTCATAGACAAATTATTTTGGAAAAATGACTGTTTTAAAGCGTACCTCATACGCATTACTGCGAAAGTAGTTGTCAGGCAGATCAGAGGAAAAGTTAGGGTTTACCAAAATAGGTGGGGGTGTAACCTCCGGCTTAAACGATAGAGTCGTTGGTTAACGTCGCCGAGAGGGTCTAGTAGATTTTGGCAAAGAAGGATTGAACATCGACTCATCAGAAGATGAAGAGTCAACGTACTCTGATTCCTCAGACATGACTTTCTTCAGTTTCTGTCGTTTACGTGAGGGACCGGCTGTTGATGGGGGTGGAACCGGGGTCTGATCGTCGTCGGTATCGACAAGCGATCTCTTGTGTGTACGAGTTCTCATGGTGAGATCAGTGTGTAAATGAAAAACAAGATGAAAAGAAAAGTGAGTATCTAAAACTAGAACAGAAACAGGGTAAGAAAAAGATGAGGAGTGAAGAGTATAGAATGAGATTTTAAAAAGAAAGAAGGTGTACACTCCAACAGACTTACGTCTATCACTGAACTTAGCCGACTAGGCGTTTCAAGTTCTAAAAACCCATTATAAGATGCATGTACTCGTACGTCTCCCAATAAACCCTTCATCCGTCCAATCTTTTCGGTTTTCAAAACTAATTATGATATACTCCTTGATTCTTGCGTCCACGAATTAAGTGACCGGCCGAAAACATAATTATCCTAATTAATAAGATATACATGCAATACTAGGATAATACTAATACAGATATTTTAAAAATCATGCTGTACACATCCCAAGTTCTCTTCGCAGCATGAAAAATCTATCTTCACTTAATGGTTTAGTAAAAATATCTGCAATTTGATTTTCAGTTGGAATAAAAATCAATTTAATTAAACCTTTTGAAACATTATCTCTTAAAAAATGATGCCTAGCTTCTATATGCTTTGTACGTGAATGTAACATAGGATTTTTAGATATATCAATAGCACTTGAATTATCATAATAAATAGGCACACAATCACATAATATATCAAAATCACATAGAGTTTGTCGCATCCATAATATCTGAGAGCAGCAACTTCCTGCCACTAGGTATTCTCCCTCAATAGTTGAAAGAGCCACTGAGGTTTGCTTTTTACTATGCCATGATACGAGACTTTGTCCCAAGAAAGTACAAGCACCACTCGTACTTTTTCTATTGACTTGACATCCTGCATAATCAGCATCTGAATAACCTATTAGTTCAAAGTGATTGGAAATTGGATAAAATAACCCTAAGTTAATAGTACCACTTAAATATTTTAAAATTCTTTTAACAGCATTTAAGTGTGATTCTTTGGATTTTGCCTAAAATCTTGCACATAGACAAACACTATACAAATATAGAGGTCTATGATCAACGCAAGAATAATCAATTTAACAATTAAAGGCTCAACTATATGCAATGATTAATTAGCACAAAATAAATAACCAATTAAATTCTTACCAATTACCAGCTCAAATAAGATCAGAAAATTAATTGCTTAACTTCTCAAGAATTGCACTCAGTAAATCAATTCGCTCGTGAACAGTAATAATCAGTGCAACAATAAATTCTGTGAGTTGTATGTTTTTCTGAATGAGAAAACATCAATTATATAGCCAATACACAAGTTACCGTTAATAATAGATATGTTCTAATTAAAATCCAACGAAAATTCCCACAACAGTAAAGCTAGACTTAGTCTAATATATATCCAGACTCATAATCTTTGTTAGCTATGTAGTTTGAATAATTCAACAACACCTTTAAGAGATAACTCTTCATATAACACTTTTGACTTTATCTCACAACATAAAAGGTGACGTGAAACAACTAATAGTGGAACAACTGAAATGACGTATGACAACATACTCTTTTCTCAACAAATCTTTAGAGTTCCAATAAACAATTACTCCTTGAAAATCGCAAATCACAATAAAGTAGCTGCCGTCCTTTAGATTTTCTAGGAATTCATGATTACATGCATACATATCACAATTAATGTTATCCACCTCTTTAGCTAACTAGACAAACTGATATATATATATATATATATATATATATATATATATATATATATATATATATATCCACGTGTAGTCCAAGTAAATGTATATCAAATACCAATTTATAATATGCATGCTAAACATGTAACATTGATAAAATATTTAATATATGTATTACTCCTTAAAAACCTTTTTCATAAAATCATTTAAAAACATTTTTCATTTAAGACATATAATAAAAATACAAATAATATGTCTTAGAGCCTTTAAATGAAAAATTAATTATTATGCAATTGATCTTACATTCGTTTTCCTAAAAAAGAGAAAATCCTCCAAATTCTTGAATATCCGATCAAAGCTCCTTATCACCAAAATACTTGAAAACATCATAAAACAATTTAGTACTTTGAAAATTTTATCATCAAAAGATAAGGATGGAATATGACAAAGTCAACAACGAATTTTAGGTTTCAAACCTCTCAGAAACATTTGTGTCATTCACTCCTCATTATCCACCAAATGGGATACAAATCGAGATAACTCTGTAAACTTAGCCTCGTATTATGATACAAACAAAGTTTGTGGCAATATTGTTTTGTTCTAGTTTGATGAATTCAACCTCCTTCATATGACGAATACTTTCTGGAAAATACTTATCGTTGAACAATTCCTGAAACTTCTCCCAAAACATCTTAAGTGCGGAAAGATGAGTACGTTTTACAAATTTCTATCAGTAATATGCCTCTCCACACAATACATAAAGATAGCAAATGGAACCTTTTGCTCCTATGTGCATCCCAAGACATCAAATATTTTGGTGATCTGCTTAATTCAAGCTTCTGCCTTGAGTGGCTCTGGCTTTCTCAAAAACTTTAGCGGTCCCAACTCCTTGAATTGCTTAGCAGTGACCAGCCATGAGTTATCATTGTTTTCACCTGCATTTTGAACAGGAGTCTCTCTCGTTTGATGTTGCATGAATTGTAAAAAGCTCCTAAATATCCCATCGTTCATCATTTGGTCGGTGTTGTTGTTTATAGGAGGATTATTGTCTTCCTGATGCGCATTATCCTGGTTATTGATTGGCGGTGTCTGTAATAACCGTAAATTTTATGATTTAATATTAATATTTATAAATAGAGCCTGTGATTATTTATTTTATAAATGCTTACATGGCATGAGGTGAGTAACTCAATTGAATTAAAATTGAACTTTTAATAATTGATAAGATGTGGAGAATTATGATAGGTTTATGAAATGTCTTGTGTGACACAATGATGGAATTAGTGAGGAATAATTAAGAAGGAATGCATTACTAAGTAAAAGATGACAATAAGAGAGGTGGTATATAATTAATTTATTTAATTATACCAGAGTAATAATAAATCATTGAATTGGTTTGAAAGCTTGTCTGGATGGACTAAATCTTTTTATTATTATTAAGTGAGTAACTTAAATTATGTGAAATAACCCAACTTATTAATAATTATTAAGGTGGTGTATAATTTAGTGTTGTTGGGTAAATTAAATTAATTAATTGCTGCCATAATAATTAAGTATTTACATGTTTATAATCCAAATAATAAATTGGGAGTCTAGCCCAATAAATTAATTGATGGACTTTTGAGTTAGCCCAATAAACTTGGGTTATAAAATCGATTTCAACCCAACATAATAGTTAGCGATGGTACAAGGTGTTGGTTAAATAAAATGTGGCGTGGGCGATGGGCTGACCGACTAGTCCCTTGTATATGTAATAGAGATCTATTCTCTTGTCCCAAATTAAGGGTCACCAAGTAAAAGGAACACGATAGCCTAAACTCTCTTTTTACGCAAACTTTCAAGTTCGCTAATCCTGGGCATGCATGGCTAGCTAAGTGGTGGTATGGATGGGGTTAAACAACTCCTTAAGTAACCATTGTTCATTTCTATTGCACCATGAATCCCAACATTGTGTAAAGCAAGTGTCTAGTCCATGCTTTTCTCTTTAAATACAAGCCACCATGGCGATCTGTTATAGTGATAAGAGTGTTGGAGAAATCGAGTAAAGAATTCTTAGTTGCTAAGCATTACCAAATCGATTGTGTGAGATATCAAGGTTAAAGCTCGAGAAGGTATAATTTCTACTTAACTCTTAACTTGAGTCTTGTTTGATTCTCGATTTTCCTAAATTAATAGGTCAAGTATGATGAATTAGCATGATATAGGGTGTTTAGAAAGTTTACTTTCGTGCGTGAATCGTTAATAATTGCACGGAATCAAGTTGTGGCTACTCTGCAAAGCGAGAGCATGTTCACTTTACGAACTCCATGGGGTGCAAATTGCCGTGCCAAGAACCGGTGATGGGTTCGATTAGTGTTAGACCATGTATTAAGAAATTCCCTTAGGTTGTATGCATATAGTAAAGTCTTAATGAAATTAACTTGACAAACTTAGACTTTGTCGAAATAGTGTAGGCAAAAGTTTACGAAAGAGTGACTTGGAGATGTCTTCGACAAAGCGTGTTGTCTTGGACAAGTCGTAATATCTTCGGACATGGCGGACGTCTTAGAAGCTTGGACATGGCGGATGTCTTCGACTTCGGATGGCCGGCCGTATCGTCTTAGGCTTCTTGATGGCGAGATGTCTTCGGCTTCGGACATGGCGGATGTCTTGACGGACATGGCGGACGTCTTCGACTTGGACATGGCGAGATGTCCCGAGACTTCGGAGACAACATCATAACTTGATATAAGGATGGATTAATAAATATTCCTATCTTTGCTATAAACTATTATTACACGAATGAGTTCTAAGTAGAAATTTTACTAACTTCGGAAAAATAAATCTAATGCCTGCAAACATGCGTGAAAAAA
This sequence comes from Panax quinquefolius, assembly GCA_020205615.1. Taxonomy (NCBI): domain Eukaryota; kingdom Viridiplantae; phylum Streptophyta; class Magnoliopsida; order Apiales; family Araliaceae; genus Panax; species Panax quinquefolius. Next base: position 266,732 of record JAINUW010000713.1, on the reverse strand, counting down.
GTTCGATTGGGATTAATAGATGTTATGGTCTACTTAAAGCAATGAACCTCTTGGAACTACTGAAGAAGAAAGATTATGAATAAACTAGCGGTGGTCAAAAGTATTAGCATGTTAGTGTATGCACTATGAGTTTTGATGGAGTGCGGCGGTATCGTAGATAGAAAAAAAAATGTGTTATGTGTACATGTTGTTTATATATGTATATCAAGTGTGTTTGACTAATGAATACCTATACTTACATAAATAGGACAAACATAGTTCATTGAGGGGATTTTCACTATAAGTAGTAATCGACGCTAAAGGCAAGTTCCCTAACCTCACTCAAATTTACATTGAGCAAGTATCTGAACACTATTATTATTGTGTTGCAAGTTCCTTACTTCTTACACTGTATACATTCGAATTGTTGTCTCAAGCAAATATCTATTTTTATTCAAAATCATTTATATACCTTGGCGTTGTTGTGCAAGCATTGGACTTATCGTTCTTAAATGCATTAAAAATTTGTCTAAGCCTTTGATTAACTAGACTATTATTATGTGTTAAAAAGCTATCCAAACCGATTGACTTGGTGCGGACTATCGTAAATCTCTTGAGATGAACAACCCTCATTGAAGGAGAAATTATATATTGTCGAGGGGCAAGCGTGCATACATGAGTATGATTAAATGTTATGCATAACGTAGGGTACTTTAAGTGATCACTGTTGTACTTTCGTTTATATTGGATTCTGATGTATCTACATTAATTCTAGTAAGAGTTCTTAGTCCTTAGTAGTGACTACTCGGTACTCATTCATATTGAACCTCGAAATGAATAAATCCTAAAGTTGTTGATATCCTTCAAGTCTATAAATGACACCTATTGAATACTCTTGATATTTCTTGATATCCTCGAACTACCAATTATTATTATACCCTTGAAAGATTTAAATGCTATAAGCGCTTGTTCTTACGGCTATATTACTTCTTTGGGCAAACTTCGTTGCTCATTCTTGCTTCCTAAAACATTACAGATTAAAAGCGAGCAAAGGCGGTACTTGAGAGACGGACAAGGGAAAGGGCAAAATGACGAATAACTTAGTCCTTAAGACTAGAAGTATTATTATTATTGTTATGCTTGTTATGATGTATTCAAGAATGATTAAGTTATGTTTAAGTTAATCACTGAATTGTCGTAGTAATGGTTACGGTACCTTGGGACGCAAATATTTATATTATATCAATGTAAATTATTCTAGTAATTTCGTTGTTGATTTTAGTAAGATATTCGTAGTTGCACGTGATGCACCGAATTCGAGATATGGGTGTCCGAATTTTGGGGGCTTCACAGGTTGGTATCAAAGCCATAGTTATAAACCTTAGGAGCGAGAGCCCTTAGATTATAACTTAGGAGAACTTAGAAGATAGAAATGGATGAAACTCATATAGAGTTTTCATAGAGATGGACTTAGCGTGTTACAGAATATAACTTCATTCTATACAATGAACTTATGTTATTTAACATTCTAATGGAGTTGTTGTTTGTTTTGTCTTGTGTTGGTGATTGTAGGATGGTGACATGGGAGGACCTAGCCGAGTAGTAGAAGAGGAGCGCGTGACATACACGTGGTATATGAGGCACCATTGATAATGGAGCCTATATCAATTGTAGTCCCTATCGATGATGATGATGAGGAGGAGGAGATGGAGCCAATGCAGGAGTCTGATCCGGAGGAGGAGCCTATGGAGGAGCGTATGGTGGATGAGCCCATGGGGGACTCAAGCGAGGCTACTTTTGAGGATAGGATGTTGGGGGAGTATGAGGAGCAGATTTTAGAGTTAGGGTGCGAGTTGAGGTTAGTTAGAGGTGAGGCTAGGGACGGAGTCCGAATTCCAAAAGGCGAGGGACGAAGACCACCAGAGAAAGTTAGTGATGCATGAGATGGAGGTAGAGATTGCTCACCGTAAGGAGGCGGCGGAATCCAGATGGGGCTTTGTTTCACGGTAGGGTGGCTAGGAATGTAGAATCCTGGCGGGGAAGTTGGAAGAGATGGAGCGGAGGGAGTTGAGCGAGAGGATAGGAGAAGGAAGCTATCCGTACTCGATTAAGATGGAGGTAATGGATAGGATCCATTTCAAGAGAAAGTGGGAAGGGGCCAATGATAGGGCTAACGATCTAGAAGATGAAGTGAGGTGCAAAAGGAGGAAGATGAATAGGATGGGCTATGTCGGTGCTTGCGGCCATGGAGAGGCCCGATTGATGGGGTAAATCACTACCCGAAGAGTAGGGAGACGGACCCGACACACCATAAGCCGAGATTTGGTGGTGCACATTACTCGGAGGGAGTACCAGAGCTGTCTGTGGGTAGCGGAATGATAGATTAAGTCTAGGCGTTAAAAGTTATTAGTTGTAGTTAGTTATGTAGTTTATTATCTATTGTTGTAATTTCAGGTCTTTTATGTAGAATGTGAGATAGTTGTAAGCCCCAAACTTTTGAGTTATATTAGAGGGTAGTATGTTAATGGTTGTCCCCATCTTTTGTGATATTAGGGGATAAGTTGTGTCATTTATAGTAAGTATGATAATCTAGAGATAATTTGGCATATGAATATAAATGATCTTGTTCTGAAAATGTATTCGAAATCTTATTCCTTTTATGGAATTGTTTAAGTAATATAATTAGATAATAAAAATGGAAGTTTTATGATGCGAAAAAATGCCGCCCAGATGTAGATTAAGCTGCACCTAAGAGTTTGTTAATGATGAGAGAGGACAAGTAGATCCCATTCGGAGGCTTGTAGATTTGTTAGGGGAGGCTCTTAGGGAAGAAATGAACAAGTAACACCCATTCCCCAAGTAGCTCCAATCATGAAACTTCAAGGACTTTAAGAGTGTAGGACCTCCGAAATTCATAGGTACTACTAGATCCTATTATAAGCAAACGTGGATCAAGGAAATGGAGAAAGCCTTCGCCATTGCTCGTGTGGGTGAAGACCAGAAAACCGTGTTCGCTACATATATGATGAAGGGTGAAGCAAACTACTGGTGGGAAGCAAATCAACAGAGGGCGGGAGAAGGGACTATAACCTGGGAAAGGTTTAAGACCTTGTTCTTCGAGAATTACTTCCCGAAGAGCATGAAGAATAGGATGGAGGTAAAGTTTCTAGAACTAAAACAAGGGGAGATGACAGTGGCACAGTATGCGGCCAAGTTCAATGAACTTGCACGATTCGCAACACATCAAGTAGACACTGAAGAAAGGAAATCTCGACACTTCAAACTTGGACTAAAACCTTGGTTGTTCAACAAGGTGTCGATCCTTCAAATCGACTCGTTCGCCACATTATTGGAGAAGGCGATAATTGCTGAGGGAGGTAGCGAGGCATTGAGCCAATACAACAAGGAGAAGAAGAACAAGAATGTTGGGGGAGAGACTCGTGGAGGGAGTAGCAATGGTGGAAGTTATCTGGGAAAGAGGAAATGGGATAACCGCAACAACGACAACAGCAACAACAACAACAACAACACCAACCACCAAAACATCAACCAGTCAGAAAGTTATCAAGGAGGGTTTAAGAAAAGAAGTGAAGCTTGCTCGAAATGTGGGAAAAACCATCAAGGGGAATGCTGGAAGGGGCGCAACGTCTGCTACAACTGTGGCCAAGAAGGGCACATTTCACCCAACTGCTCAAAGCCGAAAAAGATCAAGGGATGTTTCGTGTGTGGCCCAAAGAAGGGGAGCAACAGAGGAAGCGGCCAACAAGGAGGGGGCAGCAAGCTGATGATCGACGGACCAACGCAATCAATGAATCCAAACGCCTGAACCTTTTTAACATGACTATCCAAGACGCCTTGATGGCTACAAGGGGATGTGGTGTCAGGTATTCTCCCAATCAATAATATAAATGCATATGTATTATTTGATTCGGGTGCTACCTAATCCTTTGTGTCCGAAGAATTTTCTAATCAACTAAACATACCTCCTAAACATTTAGAAAATTCATTGAACGTAGAGATTGCGAATAAAAAAGTAATTCTCATAGAGTTTGTTTACCGAAACTGTTGTGCAAACATTAGAGGTCACGAACTAAACGTAGACTTAATTTCGATTAAACTGGGAGAGTTTGATGTGATATTAGGAATGGATTGGTTATCCAGCCACGCTGCTATAATCGATTGTCAAAAGAAGAGTGTGAACCTTCAGACCTCAAATCGGTCTAAGGTAGTGTTTTACGGTAGCTCGTCACTCAAGCAATCGTGTTGCCTTACGATGATGCAGGCTAAGAAATTGTTAAGGAAAGGATGTGTAGGTTATTTAGCCTATATAGTGGACACTCAGCAAAAGGGAATAGAAATGAAAGATATATCAGTGGTAAGAGATTTCCAAGACGTGTTTCCAGATGAACTGCCTGGTCTTCCGCCAGACAGAGAAATTGAATTCATAATAGACTTAGCACCGGGAACCGCACCAATTTCGAAAGCCCCATATCGTATGGCGCCAGTAGAAATAAAGGAATTGATGATTCAATTGCAAGAGTTACTAGATAAGGGTTACATTCGGCCAAGTGTGTCTCCTTGGCGAGCACCAATGTTGTTTGTAAAGAAAAAGGATGGATCGATGAGGCTCTGTATCGATTATCGGGAGTTGAACCGAGTGACAATTAAGAATAGATATCCATTGCCAAGGATAAATGACCTTTTCGATCAAGCGAAGGGGCGCGAAGTGTTTTTCCAATAGATTCTGAATCGGGTTATCATCGGTTGAAAGTGCGAGAGGAGGACATACAAAAGATGGCGTTTCGAACTCGCTTCTGGACATTACGAATTTCTAGTGATGTCATTTGGGTTAACTAATGCTCCGGCAGCATTCATGGACTTGATGAACCGAGTTTTCAAGCCATACTTAGATAAGTTCGTAGTAGTATTTATCGATGACATTTTGATTTATTCAAAGACGAAGGAAGAAAGAACTGTAACAACACACGAAGATGGTATTGGAAGCATTGAGAAGGGAAAAGATGTACGCTAAATTTTTAAAATGTGAATTTTGGATGAAAAAGGTTCAATTTCTAGAACACGTGATAGATCAAAATGGGATTTAAGTGGATCCTACAAAGGTGGAAGCGGTAAATGGCGAACAACAAAGAAGCCCAATGAAGTTAGGAGTTTCTTAGGTTTAGCCGGGTACTATCGAAGATTTATCCAAGATTTTTCTAAGATAGCAACCCGTGACCAATCTAACGAGGAAGACGAGAGAAGTTCGTATGGATGGACAAATGCGAGGAGAGTTTCCAAGAATTGAAGAGGAGGTTGAGTGAGGCGCCTGTATTATCATTACCAGATGATACGGGAGGATTTATGGTGTATAGTGATGCATCGCATAGAGGACTTGGTTGTGTGCTAATGCAACATGGCAAGGTCATTGCATATGCCTCACGACAGTTGAAAGATTTCAAAAAATGATACCCTACCCATGACTTGGAGTTAGCGGCGGTAGTCTTTGCATTGAAGATTTGGAGGCACTATTTGTATGGAGAAAATGTGAGATATATCTGGATCACAAGAGTTCTGAAATATATCTTCACACGTAAGGAGTTGAACATGCGACAAAGAAGGTGGTTGGAACTAATCAAGGATTACAAATGTGAAATTCTTTATCACCGGGAAAAGCAAACGTTGTGGCCGGCTTTTGAGTAGAAAAGGAAGGAGAAGTTATTCAAATTGACAACTCAAGAGGAATTAATAAGAGAAATGGAAAAGTTGGAAATAGAGGTGGAGGAACCAAAAGAAGCGAAGGAAAATTTCTCATGATGAGAGCTCACCCGCGTTATTGGATAAAATAAAGGAAGCACAAGAGAAAGATGAAGAATGTGAGAAGATAAAGAAGAAAATAGTAGAAGATAAGGAAGAAAGGTTCAAAGTAGATAAGGACGGTATATTGAGGTTTGAGGGTTGAGTATGGGTGCCATTATAATCGAACCGAGAGAGAAATCCTACACTGAAGCACACAATCGATATGTATTACAGACATCCGGGAGGCACAAAAATGTACTAGGATCTTCGACACCATTTTTGGTGGCCTAATTTGAAAAGAGAGGTTGCAGAGTGTGTTAGCAGATGTCTTACTTGTCATAGAGTCAAAGCAGAACACCAGAGACCAAGTGGACTACTTTAACCGCTGGAAATTCCAGAATGGAAATGGGAGCACATTACGATGGACTTCGTGGTTGGACTTCCGGTTACACAGAAGGGTTATGATGCCATTTGGGTTATTGTGGACCGACTAACAAAGACAGCTCATTTTCTACCCATCAAGATTCGATTCAATTTGAACCAGTTAGCAAATTTGTATGTAAAGGAAATCGTATCGCGACATGGAGTGCCGGTGTCGATTGTCTCCGATCAAGATCCGCGTTTCACGTCAAAATTCTGGAAAAGTTTACTAGAACGAATGGGAACTCAATTGAGATTAAGTACTGCTTATCACCCTCAAACTGATGGGAAGAGTGAATGAACCATACAAACGTTGGAGGACATGCTTAGAGCTTGCGTGATGGACTTCAAGGGAAATTGGGACGACCATTTACCATTAGTAGAATTCGTTTACAATAATAGCTATCATGCGAGTATCGGTATGCCGCCATATAAAGCTCTTTACGGGAGAAAGTGCAGAACACCATTATGTTGGGATGAAGTCGGAGAATGACGACTTTTGGGACCAGAATTAGTCCAACAAACGGTAGATGTGGTAGCAACAATAAGGCAAATTGGTAGCATTTCAAGATCGCTAAAAGAAGTATCTTGAGACTGCATCGTCGAATCGAGACTTTGAAGTCGGTAGTTTTGTGTTTTGAAGGTATCTCCTTGGAAGGAAAGATCGATTTGGAAAGAAAGGAAAATTGAGTCCGAGGTTCATAGGACCATTCGAGATATTGAAGCGAGTGGTGAAGTGGCATACAAGGTTGCTTTGCTACCCGAACTGGAACACATCCACAACGTGTTTCACATTTCCATACTATGTCCTTACAAGTCTGACTATAGACATGTGATTTCCTATGAACCCATTCAAGTAGAGAAGAATCTGACATATGAAGAAATTCCTGTTCAGATAATAGATAAGAAAGAACAAACGCTAAGAAACAAAGTTATATCTTACAGAAAGGTTGTTTGGCGAAACCACGATGTCGAGGAGGCCACATGGGAATTAGAAGATAGGATGAGGAGAGACTATCCCCATCTTTTTGTGTAACCTTGTATCAATTTCGAGGACGGAATTTTTATAAGGGGGAGAGGATGTAATAACCGTAAATTTTATGATTTAATATTAATATTTATAAATAGAGCCTGTGATTATTTATTTTATAAATGCTTACATGGCATGAGGTGAGTAACTCAATTGAATTAAAATTGAACTTTTAATAATTGATAAGATGTGGAGAATTATGATAAGTTTATGAAATGTCTTGTGTGACACAATGATGGAATTAGTGAGGAATAATTAAGAAGGAATGCATTACTAAGTAAAAGATGACAATAAGAGAGGTGGTATATAATTAATTTATTTAATTATACGGAGTAATAATAAATCATTGAATTGGTTTGAAAGCTTGCGGATGGACTAAATCTTTTTATTATTATTAAGTGAGTAACTTAAATTATGTGAAATAACCCAACTTATTAATAATTATTAAGGTGGTGTATAATTTAGTGTTGTTGGGTAAATTAAATTAATTAATTGCTGCCATAATAATTAAGTATTTACATGTTTATAATCCAAATAATAAATTGGGAGTCTAGGCCAATAAATTAATTGATGGACTTTTGAGTTAGCCCAATAAAATTGGGTTATTTAAAATCCAATTCGGAACCCAATATAATAGTTAACTGATGGTACAAGGTGTTGGTTAAATAAAATGTGGCGTGGGGCAATGGGCTGAATCAAGCTAGCCCCTTATCTATGTCTCGAGATCTATTCTCTTGTCCCAAATTAAGGGTCACCAAGTACAAGGAACAGTAGCCTAAACTCTCTTTACGCAAACTTTCAAGCTGCTAATCCTAGGCATGCATGGGCTAGCTAAGTGGTGGTATGGAGTGGTTAAACAACTCCTTAAGTAACCATTGTTCATTTCTATTGCACCATGAATCCCAACATTGTGTAAAGCAAGTGTCAGTCCATGCTTTTCTCTTTAAATACAAGCCACCATGGCGATCATTATAGTGATAAGAGTGTTGGAGAAATCTGAGTAAAGAATTCTTAGTTGCTAAGCATTACCAAATCAGTGTGTGAGATATCAAGGTTAAAGCTCGAGAAGGTATAATTTCTACTTCGTTCTTAACTTGAGTCTTGTTTGATTCTCGGTTTTCCTAAATTAATAGGTCAAGTATGATGAATTAGCATGATATAGGGTGTTTAGAAAGTTTACTTTCGTGCATGAATACGTTAATAATTGCCTGGAATCAAGTTGTGGCTACTCTGCAAACAGAGCATGTTCACTGCTTCTGAACTCCATGGGGTGCAAATTGCACGTGCATTGCCAGAACCAAATTTGGGTTCGATTACGTGTTAGACCATGTATTAAGAAATTCCCTTAGGTTGTATGCATATAGTAAAGTCTTAATGAAATTAACCCGACAAACTTAGACTTTGTCGAAATAGTGTAGACCGAAGTTTCTGAAAGAGCTGACTTCGGAGATGTCTTCGGACAAAGCGTGTTGTCTTCGGACAAGTCGTAATATCTTGGACATGGCCGATCGTCTTAGGCTTTTGGACATGGCGGATGTCTTCGACTTTGACATGGCCGATCGCCTTAGGCTTTGGACACGGCGAGATGTCTTGGCTTGGACATGGCGGATGTCTTGACCGGACATGGCGGGATGTCTTCGACTTGGACATGGCGAGATGTCCCGGGACTCGAGAGACATCATAACTTGATATAAGGATGGATTAATAAATATTCCTATCTTTGCTATAAACTATTATTACACGAATGAGTTCTAAGTAGAGAATTTTACTAACTTCGAAAAATAAATCTAATGCACGCAAACATGCGTAGAAAAGGGCCTGGTGGGATTAATAGATGTTATGGTCTACTTAAAGCAATGAACCTCTTGAACTACGAAGAAGAAAGATTATGAATAAACTAGCGATTGGTCAAAAGTATGAGCATGTTAGTGTATGCTGACTATGAGTTTTGATGGGTGCGGCGGTATCGTAGAAAGAAAAAAAATGTGTTATGTGTACATATTGTTTATATATGTATATCAAGTGTGTTTGACTAATGAATACCTATACTTACATAAATAGGACAAACATAGTTCATTGAGGTGATTTTCGCTATAAGTAGTAATCGACGCTAAAGGCAAGTTCCCTAACCTCACTCAAATTTACATTGAGCAAGTATCCGAACACTATTATTATTGTGTTGCAAGTTCCTTACTTCTTCATACAATCGTATACATTCAATTGTTGTCTCAAGCAAATATCTGTTTTTATTCTAAAATCATTTATATACCTTGACGTTGTTGCAAGCATTGGACTTATCGTTCTTAAATGCATTGTCTAAGCCTTTGATTCGACTAGACTATTATTATGTGTTAAAAAGCTATCCAAACCGATTGACTTGGTGCGGACTATCATAAATCTACTGAGATGAACAACCCTCATTGAAGGAGAAATTATATATTGTCGAGGGCAACCGATGCGCTATATAAGTATGATTAAATGTTATGCATAACGTAGGGTACTTTAGGCTGATCACCTGTTGTACTCGTTTATATTGGATTACAGTGTAATACTGTTAATTCTAGTAAGAGTTCTTAGTCCTTAGTGACTACTCAGTACTCATTCATATTGAACCTCGAAATGAATAAATCCTGAAAGTTGTTGATATCTTTCAAGTCTATAGCGACACCTATTGAATACTCTTGATATTTCTTGATATCCTCGAACTACCAATTATTGTTATACCCTTGAAAGATTTAAATGCTATAACTGCTTGTTCTTCTGGCTATATTACTTGCTGGGCAAACTCGTTGCTCATTCTTGCTTCCTAAAACATTACGTTAAAAGCGAAGCAGGCGGTACTTGAGACGGAGACAAGGGAAAGGGCAAAGGACAGAATAACTTAGTCCTTAAGACTAGAAGTATTATTATTATTGTTATGCTTGTTATGATGTATTCAAGAATGATTAAGTTATGTTTAAGTTAATCACTGAATTGTCATAGTAATGGTTACGGTACCTTGGGACGCAAATATTTATATTATATCAATGTAAATTATTCTAGTAATTCTGTTGTTGATTTTAGTAAGATATTCGTAGTTGCACGTGATACACCGAATTCGAGATATGGGTGTCCGAATTTTGGGGGCGTCACAGTGTCTCAATGGTTGCATGTGCTCCATTGTTTATCTCAAAAAATTTAGATTTCATTCTCAAATACTGCCACAAAACAAAGGTTAATTAAAGAAATTGACATGTCACATATTATCCCTATATTCTGACAGACCAATTAAATAACAAATAAGCTTAGGTAGGACACACTACCAAGGATTTACTCGTTTCTCCCCTCCCAGATCTAATCTCAGATCTCCACCAGAGATCTTATCTCTAAACTCTGATACCAACTGTGACACCCCCAAAATAGGTCCACACAACCCATTCTGAGTCGTCAAATACATGGTACAGAATTCAAATACAAACTTTATTTATACAAATATTAATTATCGTGTAAAATACGACAAAACATAAGCTGTGAGTTTCAATACAAATATTGTCTTGTAGACAATATCCAAACTCAAATAAAGTCCTCATTACAATTATTGTCACACTATTTTACAAAATAATGAGGATTACTATAATAACCATCTTGGATCATTACTCCACTTCCCAACTAGTCTCAGCTACATTCTCGCCTCTTGAGAAGAACAATGGAACCAAAAGGAAAAGTGTGAGCTCAACTAGCCCAGTAAAAAATATTATGACTAAGATAATGTAGAACAAATTATCCTTAGTCCTCTACAGGAATAAATCTGATATAATACAATCGAAAACAAGTTTTAGATCAACAACTGCAGCGGAAACAACAATCCATTAGAAGAGTCAAGTAGAGTATGATGTCTACTATCTTCTATGATTTAAAAGTTCATCACTAATATTTTATCCCTGTAACACCAATCAATAATTATTTCCAATCAACGAATTATTTATGCACTACAGGCCAAAGATAATCGTTTGCAACACCAGTGGTCATGACCATGCCAAACACCTGTCCATCTATGCACTATGGACCAAAGATGACTTTCACCACAAACCTTTATCTGTAACATTAAAGGTCGTGATTATACCAATACATAATTCCTGATCATAATCATACCAATTAACAGCTCATCTTTTACACTACGGGTCAAAAATGACTTTCAACACAATATAAGCATGAGGATGATGACAATGATATAAAGAATCAATCAAGTGAGATCAATCATAAATATTAGAGATTTATAATAAGAAAGTTCAAAACAATATGCCAATGAAATGATATTAGATGGAACCAAATTATTAAAGATATTCTACTAATTTCTGGAATTTCCACTATTTAATAATAAGATTATGAAAACAAACACAGGAGTAAGAGTAAGTCCTGTTCTGCAGAACTTCAAAAATTCAACCTAGAAACTTCATAGCTCACTCCTTAAAAATAAATTCAATATACCATATATGTATACACATGATTCCTTCACCAGATACATAATCAATTCTCATACAGATTACTAAACTTCCAACTCTACTAGATATCAAATTCCCATTTTTCAACCAATAATACTCTTTGACCTATTTAATCAAATACATAACACAAATTCCTTAAACATTTAATCATGATCATAAACCAGATTTTCTGTAGAAATCATTCACACATGGACGGAACCACATGTATATATATTGGAGGAGGCCACGGCCTCCCAAGGTTTAAATTTTTTATAAGACTCACCTCCAAAATTTGAAAATTTTATAAAACTCACTTGTATATTTGATTTGGTTTAAAAATTTTATAAGGTTACGGCCCCCTCAAGTTCTGACAAAGCGTTGATATGTTTTAAAAGATTTTTTTTACTATGTTTTATTATCTTTGTCAAAGCAAATTTTATTACTATATTATTTTTGTTTTAATAAAAATATGTTTTATAATAGTGAAATTTTACTTTTTAGTGATGAATATATTTTATGTTGTTAACATTTTTTTTGACCCCCTAAAAAACAAATCCTGGCTCCGTCTTGCATTCACAATCAAATTACCAAACAAATAGCAATATGATTCAATTGTTCTATTTTATACACTATATCTTACCTCTTAATTCTGATTGGTAACCCCTTCTCAATTCTATCTCTTCAATTACTGAGTATTAACACCACAATTCTTCAAGAATCATTATAGTAAATACTGCATTTTAAATATACCCAATATATTCCAAAAATTTGAATAAAATATCCATTAATTATTTTTATTAAAATGGAAAATATTTATTAAATAAAATATTTTATTTAATAAATTAATTTATTATATTAAAATAATTTATTTTCCATAAATTACCTTAATATTCACCAAAATACAACAAATGTATTAAAAAAATATCCCAAATATTCACTTAATAAATATTATTAAATATATTTATCATGTCTCGTTTCCATATAAATTATATTGTAATTAATTACATACGCAGTATAATCAATTAAGTAAAATAATAATTTTACTTTCTTCTATCACCATAAATTGTTTTGAAAATTTATTAAATATAATAAATATAAATCATTATACTTATTTTACTACAAACATTCACATATTATACTGCATATAATCACACATACAATGTAATATAATATATTATTAAAATAAAATTTTAATTCTTTTAATTTTTATTTTATTATCTGAAACTCTAAATCGCTACATAAACCTTATTCAGCCTATACTTAATTCTTCTCATAACGAAGCTATCCCCCGGCGGCCCAAGCCATCAAGTTTCGTGTGTGACTTCGTTTTTTTGTAGGATTGAACGTGTTTTTGGTGATTGAAGCGCGTGAACGAATCTTGGCATTAATAATAACCATACAATCACTTTTGTACTAAACATTACATACTTTTTAGAGTAAAACAAAACTTGGAATATAATATATTCTTAAGATTTATAAGGTTTATAAATATGAATTTTTTGTGGAACATAGAGTGATATTTATAATTATATCGTCTAATTTAAATTTATTCACATTAATTTAAAATTTTAGAAATTTTAAAAAACTTTAAAATGTTAAAAAGAAATATATTTTCTGAATTTATGAAATATTAATTATTATAAACTCAATTTTTTTTTTTTGAATATGCAATTAAGTACGCCAATCCATACGATACAAACAATAAGGTCGCCCCAAGGCCCCCAACTGAAGGATTTGTTCAAACTCTGCAGCAGCAACCCCAACACAATGAAGATAAAATTTCGATAGAGACTAACAAGGAATTGGAAATAAAAGAATCAAATGGGATAGCCATAACAGGAACAGAAAATATGTAGGATATCATGTCTGATAAAGAAGAATTAAGGGAAAAAGAAATAGCCAATTAAAAGAATGGACTTAGAGGAAGTTGAGTTGGAGAACTTATTCACACTTAATAGGTTGAGGAGGTTAAGAAAGCAAATCAAGGAACACACGTGGATGGAAGGATATATCAGGGGCAAGAAGGGAAACAACAAGTCAATTTAGTACTCCCTCCGTCTCATGAAAAAAATCTTTATTACTATTTTGGGTAGTCTTATGTTAAATGTTCATTTTCCTTTAATAACCAAACTTTTACACATTTTTTTCTATTATGCCCGTAGCATTAAATATCTCATACTTTTCATATTCTAATTCCCTCTCCATATTTAATAAGTATGGAGAGAGAATATTTTGAATTTAATAGCTAAAAAGTCACTCTCTCACCTACATTGAAAATAATTAATGACATATTATTATAGAAAATTTTATCATTTCATATATCTTCTTAATATACGTGAAAAATCCATCGAGACTTTTATCTTGGAACGGAGAGAGTAGTATAATAGTAGTTGTTTGTTGAACCACCTAAGGACTGATGATAATTACTAATGAGAGGTGTATTGTTGTCATGAATTATCTAAAATTCTGTACTACTGATTCTATAAAGTGTAGTATCTTGTAATAGAAGAATTCAATGAATGAAAAAATATACTCTTTCCTCTCTATTTCTTTCTCTCTTTTCTACTTCTCTACTTCTCTACTTCTCTTTGTTAATTTTAATAGTCTAGTTGAAGAGATTTTCAACAATACCATGGGGGTGCGGCCCTGATAAAATGATGTAAACAATTATAAAATATCGTTAAATATATATTTATATTCTGATAACATATTTTTATTTTAAAAATATCAAGGACCTTTTTTTTTAATGTTGAAAGAAGAAATCAAAGGTTACTAATCAAGACGCATTCACCAAGTTTATTTTTCTTGAAATAGTTAAAACTTTTATTTTGGAAAGTTGGACTTTCAATTACTTTCTGTATATTTTATTTATTACTTCTTCCGTCCCATGATAAAAGTCCTTATTATTATTTTGGGTAGTTCCATGTTAAATGTCCACTTACATTTAATAACCAAACTTTTACACATATTTTCCTATTATAATTGGTGAAGATTAAATATATCATACTTTTCTTATTTTAATTCTCTCCATATTTAATGACATTATTATGGATAATTTTGTTATTTTATTCATCTTCTTAATACGCGAAAAGTTCAAATACGAAACTTTTATCTTTATTTTATGGAAAGATTTCTAATCTTCAACGAATCATGTTATCGTCATAAATACGTTTTCAATAGTAGTGTCCGGTGGATCGTAATTAGTTTAAAGGTTTTTCACATAAACATCTATTCCTTCTCTATGAATTTTTAGATTTTTTAGATTTTTTTTTTAAAAAAAATTTAGTCAATAGTACTTCTTGAATGTTATAAATATAAAAATACTACTAACTATAAAATTTGTTATAAAACTTTGTTTTTATTGTTCATAGTTGCAGTTTCAAGTATTTTTCCAACAATTATGCGCCAAAAGTATGCGCATTTGTTTCATACAAAATGTCGAAATGAAACATTTTGATAAAAGAAACTTATTTCTAGGCATATTTTCATATATAACATTTTAAAGTCGACTTATATATGAAATATTTAAATTAAAATTTATCATGAACTTTTTAAATTTTGAAATTACAATCTTGAATATTGTAACTATCTAAAAATGTTACGAATTTTTAAAACTTAAATAATAAGATTTTTGGATTTGACTTATTAAAGTTTAGATGGAATTCTTTTTAGTTGTAAAAATTGTTGTTTTCGAAAACTTACAATATTAATATTTTGATAAGACTCTTTCTATTTTAGAAAAAAATGAAGTATTATTTTGCAAAAAGCAATAATTAATGAACTATTATATAATGTATGTCTTTGATATTCTATTTGCGTACAGAAATTATTCCTTTTGTTTTATTTTTCTGGTGTCATTTTCTACAAAATTATTGAATTCAAAATATTTTGAATGCATGTAATAGGATTGATTCATTGCAGGTCGTAAAAGAGTACAAAATCAGAATATACAGGAAAATTATTCAGTATCCTTTTGGTCCTAACTTGTTTTGACCAATTCTATTGTGGAGGCCAAGTAAAATTAACTAGTTAACTATTAAGTCAATCTATATTAATTAGAATTAAATGAGTGATTAATTATTTTATAAGAAATGAGTTGATTAAAATTTATATTATGAAAAATAGGTCCAAATTAAATAATTATATTTTAATTCATTTTCATATTCTCTCTCTAATGTTTAGAAAGAGGAGAGAGAAAGGCACGGGGGATCACCCTTCTTTTTCTTTTAAAGTAGCCCAAATTACAAATGACAATTTTTTGTCCCAAATAAAAATAATGGTTGGACCCTGTCAGTTATGTCTATTATCTTTGTCCTTAAAAATTAAGTTGTTTAAAAATAAAATGAGCAGGTAAAACAAGTTTAATAAATCATTCAAGATTATAAAATTTGTTTTAATTATATCTCCTTAACTTAAACATTAACAAATATCATACTTACTTCCTCCGTTTTACAAAAGAAAATTGAAGTACAAAAATAAATTTTTATAAAAAAATGTTTAAACTATATAACTCAAACACACAAAAAAAAAAAAAAAAAAAAAATTAAGCACAAAAATTATTTTATCAAAAACATTTAAGTAGGGTGCACTACCTACTCTAACACCGTATTTGTAAGTTTTTATTTGAATGGAAGGGAATGGAAGGAAATGAAAAATAATTAAAATACCTTCAAATTCCATGTTTGTGAGTTTTTTTAGGAAGGAATGGAAGAAATTTGGAGGTAAAATTAATTTTATTTTTGACTCAAAATTTTCCCCTCAAAAGTAGGAGGATTTGGAGGGATGGGAAATGTGACACCCCAAAATAGGTATACACAACCCATTCTGAGTCGTCAAATATATGATACATAATTCAAATACAAACTTAATTATACAACTATCATGTAAAATACGACAAAACGTAGCTGAGAGTTTTAACACGAATATTGTCTCGTAGACAATATCCAAACTCAAATGAAGTCTTCATTATTATTATTATTATCACACTATTTTATAAAATAGTGAGGACTACTATAGCCACCATCTCGGACCATCACTCCGTTCCCCGACTAGTAGTCCCAGCTATATTCTCATTTTCTGAAGAGAACAATGAAAGCAAAGGGTGAGCTCAACTAGCCTAGTAAAGAATATTATGGCTAAAATAATGCAGAATAAATTATCGTTAGCCTTCAACATTGTAAAACTGATATAATATAATAGACAACAAGTCTAACAGCAGCGGGACAAACAAATCATTAGAAGAGTCAAGTAGAGCATGATAACTACTATCTTCTATGATTTAAAAGTCCATCATCACTATTTTATTTCTGTAACACATTTCAATAAATAATCCACATCATTGAATTATTCATGCACTACGGATCAATGATATTCATTATTATCACATCTATGAATTATCCATGCACTACGGGCCAATGATATTCGTTATTATCACCAATGATCATGATCATGTCAAAGAACGATTCATCTTTGCACCCTTGGCCGAAGAGAACCCATGGTCATGATCATACCAAACAATTGTCTATCAATGCACTACGGGCTAATGAGGACTTTTACCACATCATTTGTAACATTACAGGTCATGATTATACCAATACAAAATTCTTGGTTATAATCATACCAATCAACAGTCTATCTATGCACTACGGGCCAAAGATGATTTTCATCACAATATAAGCATGAGGATGATGACAATGATATAAGAAATCAATTAAATTAGAGCAATGATAAATTTTAAATATTTATAATTCAATTTATCCAGAATTCAATAATGTCCAAATTGTTAACATGATATTGTTTTGTAGAGTAAAATTCAAAAATAATATTGTATCAAAAATAATTTGGACAGAAAAGAAATCAATTTTTATCATGAATAGTCCCCGGGTGAATAGTACTCGAGTGAATAGTACCCCGACATGAAAAGATTAAAAATTAACCATAATATTCAGAATAATATTTCCGCGAAAAGATACTAGATGAAGCGCAAATTTCAAGGATATTTTACTAATTTCAAGGAGTATAGAAGCAATACTTAACAAAATGAGTGTAGAATTCAGAATCTAAAACGAAATAATATTACTTACATACTACAGAGTGTGAGATCCCGAATTTTATGAAATAAAAGTATTCAATTTTCTTATAATTATTATGTTATTTAGTAAATAATTAAATTGATAAAGGTTAAAGTTAAGGGTGATATTTGAAAATTTTACAAAGTAAACAAGTTGATATAAAATATTCGTTGTGTCGGGGAATATTTGTTTTAACAGGGAATATTCGTACGACGGCACAATCATTGGTGGACCCCACAATGAATGTATTGTCGTATTTAAAAAACGACAGAATTATCTTTTTATAAAAATAACGGAGAATTTTTTACCATTAAACTGTTGAACTACCCGATAGTAAAAGTACAGTAATACACGTGGTTGCATAGTAGTACACTCAGATTGATTATCGATGCTTATGTGAGAAGTCACTCGATTTATACTCAATTATTGCTACAATAATTACGCATCATATCTCTCATATTATTGATTAAATTATTGTCACAAAGATCATCTCGCATAATATTTTATATTATTAAATCAATAATTGAGACGACAAAAGTTATTCATATTATTATTTATAATATCGATGATGTTCAGAAGTTCACCAAGAGAGGTTTGGTCACCTAATTGCGCGCCAATAAGGAGAAATCCTTATCGGAAAGCCCCCTCTTTCCTGAGAACGATCTGGTTGTTAATATTGTGAGTTATAATATTAGTGATGAATAAGTTCGTGTTGATTAAAGATGAAATTGATAGTTTCATTGTGTTGGGATTATTAGTGTTAGTGGAAATCGACATTTATTTCGATAATAATTGATGTCTGGAAGTTATATTGTCCAATCGGGTAATTAATCGGATAAATGAGCAATTAATTGATATTAAATCACATGTTTATAACTATTTGTTTACATATATGTACTATTGATTCACATGCATGTACTATTAAGGGAGTGATAATACTTGCATGACTGAATTAAAAATGAAGGTATAGATGAAGGTACTATACTGTAATTATTTTTTTCATATGTATAGAACTATTGAGTCACATGATTGTACTATTGATTCATATGATGTACTATTAGGGGAGGTGGTGCAAGTTTGATAATACTTGCAGGACTAAATTAAAAATAAAAAAAAAGATGAAGGTATTATACTGTAACATTTCGAGCCCCAAAATGTGCAATTATCGAAATTATATTTCCTATAAATATAAGCTCATTCTTCCTTCATTCTCACCAATTCACTAAGACTCACAAGAGCAATTATAGAGAGAGAAGCAATAGAGAGAAGTTATAACCCCAAAATTCATATAATTTAATTCTCAACTTCCACGATAATAATAATACATTCAACCTCTAATTTTACATCATTAAACGATAATACAACTATTGAAATTTGCATCATTAAATAATTAAAATTTTCTAATTAAAATTTTCTATCAAAACTATCCTCGCTCCCAAAACCTTCAACCTTTACATCTAAATATCTTTGAATCATTTTAATACTACAATAGTTTACATCAGCAAAACGATATTACAATTCAACATTTATACATTATTCTAACCTTAAACATGGTTCAAATAATAATAACTCAACCAAAGTATATAAATCTTCAAGTATCACATCCGATTCATATCTTTCAAGTAACACATAACTTTACCTTAAATCTTTAACTCACAAAAGTGGTTATTTGCAAGGTTGAGCTCGACAACCCAAAGAAAATCTAATAGCTTTCATGCATCACATATCACATAATAACACATGCAACATATAAAACATATACATGCTACATATCATTCATATAATAAGTATAAAGATTGAGTCCTTACTCAATCAACATGCTTTAATCAATCAACATAGTCATAAATTGACTTTAACATTTCATACTTTCAACATATATATAACACATCATGCTCTTTGCAATAAAGATTTAAAATAGTTAATCATCAAGTTCACATAGCAAATAGGAACTGAAAGACTTGCCTTGATCGTTGTTTACCAATAACAGTTTAACAACTTACAATTATCTGTACTTCACGCGCCCTACACAATTATATAATCATTCACATCAACTATTAGTCACATAAAAATGCATAGTAGTTGTAATGTAAACTTTAATCTACATCCTATAACCTTCCTATTAATCAATACACAATGTTCAATTTGATTGTGTTAACTTTAGACTTATAACTCACTATATTTCTTATTCAAACTCAAGTTCATTCAAGTGCTTAAGTCTTGCTAGGACTACTTATTGGTTTTATATTAAATCCATTCCATATCTTATAATATTCATTTCAATTGAATTGAAACACTTTTTAAGTTCATTAACACTTGGCACGGTGTTTCGACGTTCATTCGTCACACGCCCGATTCTCTCTCTTGTGTGTGCTTAGTATGCTTATACAACTTATCTAATACATCATTTATCAATGTTAAGCATCATTATATTTACTAATATTCATGTTTTATAACTTAGGACAACATCTTTTATCGCCGAGAGCACTACATTTGCATATGTGCATTCCCGACGCCTCTCGATTGCCTCCTCCTAATATATTAGTCCCACAAATGACCATTTTGACCCCTGTTCCCGACCTCAAATTGAAAAACTTAAAGAATTAAAGTTGTAGGTCTATTCATCCTCGTTCGGATCATCTTGAATCACCTCAATCGATTTCGTATGAAAATGTTATGGCCATTTTTACTACAGGTGAGGTCAAAACTATCTAACCAGACTACTATTCCGCAACCACGCGAGAACTAAGTCGACAATGGCGCTATAAGTAAAATTGGCATTGTATAGCATGATTTTAAGCTATTGGAATAGCGGAGTTCTAGGTCAATGCTCTAATTTTTTTAAGCGCCGAGGCCCAAACTTATGTAAACCGCATACGAAAGAACAAAAACACAACAATTCTTAACGGTTTAATGGCTTCTAGCAGCTAAATTAATATATAAAATTTATGTAAATCACACATAACATTAACAAGCATACATATACTAATTTAGCACAACTTAAACAATAATTTAAGAGAAGTTAAATCCTTGAAACACTATTTTAAAACAAAACTCCATTGTTGACGTTGTTTTACAAGGTTTAACACAGCAAACCACAATTATATTCATTCATTTGAACTACGTTCTCATTAAGTTCTTACCCAATTAACATATATAAGGTTCAATTTCACAATTAGCATACAATCACATACTAATTTTGTTATCCTACAAAACATGTTCATGTACATGTAATCACTGTAAAACCATTTTTTCTTATTTTTGAACGTACATGTAAACTACATATATATATCTATGCTAGTTATTACTAAAACACATGATTCCATAATCAATTAGTAAAACATATGGATTACGTACACTTTTTGTAAAGAATTTTTTATACTACAATCAAATTTAGAAACACAGAGAATCAAATTCACAAAGAATTTTGGCGTAAAATATATATATAAAGACATACCTTCAATTTGCTGAATAATCTTTGTTAAACACCACGTATTTACTATTTGAAAGTCTCGTGAAGTCTCTCTTTTTTTCTCTCGACTCTCTCTCAAACTCTCTGAAATTTTTTTTTTCTTTCTTAGGCTTAAGTTTAGACAAATACGTAAACTAAAAATCCAACCGATAATCTATGCGTTTCTCTAAAACGATAAGCCAACGTAAAATAAAAAAGAAACACATATGGTCATTATAAACCTAATAAATACTATCGATTACCAATATAACGTATAAATTATAAATATATTTTATTTATTTTATTTATTTAATTTATTTTATTAATAATTCAAATTTTAAAAATCCAAAAGCCATAAGGCTCTGCTTGGCAAAACTCTTTAAAAATTAAAGACTTAATATATTTAAGTCTTGTTTGGCAAAACTAAATTAAACTCCTTTAATTTATTTTAATAACTCCTTTATAATATAGTTATTTATCACACTTTATTTAATTAAGTTTTCATACTTAATTTAATTAATTCTAATAACAATTTATTGAATAAATTATTTAATCATTATAAACTCTCTAACTTAATTATTAAATTAAATTAGAATATTATCTCATAACAATTAATTTCCTTAACCCATTAATTATTTATTAAACAAATAATTAACCAAATCAAATCAAATTAAACAAATATTTAAACAAATATTTATTCAATAATAAACACATCCATTAAATATTTATATAATTTTTAAATATTTATAATTACAATTAAAATTTTGGATTGTTACATTAATCACATCGTAATAAGAATTTCAATTATTAAATTCTTATTTTAATAACTTATGAAAATTCGGTTGTCACATCCTTCCTCCTTATAAGGATTCCGTCCTCTAATCAAAGAAACCTCCTTTACTCGATTTTCACCAAGTCTTTTTTCAAAATTTATCGTTGAATATCTTCAACACATTACCTTAATATAGATTTTATATTTCCTACTACATTCATTACTTCAACAAATTCTAGGTTTTATTTCATAACTTTCACTTAAACTCAATTATATTTTGAGTATTATATATTCTTTAACCCATTCATTTCCTTTCAATAAGGATCATTATCATAAAATATTCTCAAATATTACATTCACCCTTTCTTCTAAGAATTTCATCCTCAAAATTTTATCTATTAATCTTTATTCATTCAATTTATCAAAATAGATTTTATGTTAATACTTTATTTATTCATTAGGTTCTACAACCAAATTCTTTCTCTAAGGATCTTTCTAAGATCATCATATTCCTCACCTCTTCCTCTCTCTAAGAGTTTCACATTTCTCTTCTTTCTGAGTTTCAATTCTTTCTTGAAATTATTATGTTTTGCTTAATTTTCATCCTTTCCACTTTCACCTTCGAATAATAAGAATCTTCCACAATTGCTCAATAATTGGGAAGCGATATGAATAATGTGAATTTAAAAGATTCCAAATCATGTTGAGGGTCATAAGACCTTGAACTATGTCCACTATGGTTATAAGTACTCTTTCAACTTAAACCTTAATATATCATTAGACTATAGGGACTCCGACTTTAGGGTGTTAAGCCCTTCATACGATGTATTGTGCACAAAACATCTAAACGCATCACAGAAACTATGTCCACAGATTACAAGTAATCTTTCAACTTTAACCTTAATAAAGAATAATCGTAGGGACTCCCCATACTTAGGGTGATCAACCCTTCGCACTATGTATTTGTGCACAAACATCTAAACGCTTCGCAGTAATCCCCTATAAAAGGGTTGTTCATCTCAAAGATTTCAACATCTGAATCCGCACCAAAACAATTTGGTTTGGCAAAACTTCTCAAGAAACGCTTGAATTTCATGAACATCTTTCAATAATCGCCTCTAGTCAATCAAATAGCATGACTTCTACAACAATTCGGACATCAATCAAATATATATATATATATATATATATATATATATCTTATCTCAAAGAAATCTCAAAAATCTTTTATATGGGTCATGATTATGACGTTGTCATACTATCTTCTTACCATAGTGGGTCGACGATCATATGATCACATCCAACACCGTGTTCCATTGCATTGATGACTCCATCGTTTATCATATCACCCGTTGCATATAGTTAAAATATATTTTGAAAATTTAAAAATCATTTTTTTTATCTAGCCGAAACAAACAAAGATAGATACGCCGAATAATAGCACTATTTTTTTAAAAATCTTTGGTTCACTAATGTGATCCAACATTTTTTCAAAAAATCAAAAGTACAACCATCGAAGATCGAAGTCAATAAATCTCGAAAGTCTAGCATAGCTAGTAGATTTAGAATATCCAAGTATCCATCAACTTCAATCTTTACTTCATTACTTCATTACTTAACCATTCTATCAATCTTCAACTTCATCAATGCTCTCTATACTATAAACCGTTTTCTACCCAAAATAGTTCATCAAACTTACTGCACATTGGAAGTTCAGAACTTGCCACAATAATATATAAGTTTAAGAACTTATCCTAGTCGGACCATAGGGTCCATTCGCTGAGGGGTTCAAAATATACCATATTATTATGAGTCACGAACTTACCATATGCATTAGTTTTAAGAACCGCACCTAATCCTAATAATATCTGACTAATCTTAATAGTTTCTAACTATCAAATATACACATGAAAAAAGAATCACCTTTTCACCACACATACATTGATAGCGCGACACCAACATTCCAATGATTATCAATGTAATAAACTGAGTCCAAGCACAAAACCCTCGCCCCATACAAAGGTTTGTACAACTCAAACCCATCACATGAGTCCTCAATTGAAATCCCACCTAACTCTATCTTTTACTCTTAACAACTTACCTTTAACTTGCTTCAATACTTAATTCCTCATATCACATTATCTATAACTCCTCGTGAGTTTATCTTGTACTATATCATAGTACATTATCTTCATAGCATCAAGCTATAATTATTCAAACATTATGTACCATCTTTCTTTTATAACTTAAATAGATCACATCGTGATCTTATTCTATAATCATCTCCCCTTAAAATTCTTTTCTTAACTCGTGATTATTTTATTTTACGATCATCTTTTTTTTCCTTTTCATCATTTATGATTTCGCTTATGCTTTTAATCTTCCAAATTTTGTGTATTCATCATTATTCGCTTGGCTATTGGAGTTAGGTAACTCCCATTTCTTATCTTTATATCTCTTCAAGATTCTTCTCTAAAATTTTCTTGTTTATATAACAATTCTTCCTTTAAGAATTTCTAACTTCATTTACATCGCTCAACATTTCATTCAAGTTCTACATTTTCATCATACGTATCCATTTCTATACTTGGTACACATCGAGTCTCTAATAGTTTCAATATGGTACACTGAGTGGTTTCCCACAAACAACCAACAAACTAGGTTCTGAGTTACTAGTTCAGATATACCTCCGCTTCTATGAAGGAATCGTTTAGCCCGTATACCATACATCAACTATTAAGGAGTACAATTGTACCATACTTAAATATAACTTTTTGATTCTTAACTTTTTATCATTCTTTCTCTTTATTTATTATCAGGTTATATCCTTATTATTGGGTTGGGTACCCCACTTTCATTACCTAATAACTCATGGTTTATTTTAACCTTCTTTATATATTTCTTAAATTACTTCTTTTGAAACTATTTGAGCTTAATCTTTCATTATTTGACCCCTCTAAAATTCATATAAGGTTTCTAATTCGCTTTTATACTTAACGTACAATTTAATTCTCATTTGGTCAAACAAATATTCATTCTAATTTTACATCATTAAACGATAATACAACTATTGAAATTTGCTAATAATTAAAATTTTCTATTACAAACTATCCTTTCTACCCAAAACTATTCTCGCTCCTAACCTTTCAACCTTTACATCTAAATATCTCATAATCATTTTAATACTACAATAGTTTACATCGCAAAACGATATTACAATTCAACATTAATACATTATTCTAACCTTAAACATGGTTCAAATAATAATAACACAACCAAAGTATATAAATCTTCAAGTATCACATCCGATTCATATCTTTCAAGTAACACATATACTTTACCTTAAATCTTTAACCTAAAAAAGTGGTTATTTCCAAGGTTGAGCTCGATGACCCAACAAAATCTAATAGCTTTTCATGCATCACATAACACATAATAACATGCTCAACATATAACATACATGCTATAGCTCATATAACAAGTATAAAGATTGAGTCCTTACTCAATCAACATGCTTTAATCAATCAACATAGTCATAAATTGACTTTTAACATTTCATACTTTCAACATATATATAACACATCATGCTCTTTTGCAATAAAGATTTAAAATAGTTAATCATCAAGTTCACATAGCAAATAGGAACCGAAAGACTTGCCTTTAATCGTTGTTTACCAATAATAGTTTAATGATCTTACGATTATCTCGCACTTCACGTGCTTCTACACAATTATATAATCATTCACATTAACTATTAGTCACATAGAAATGCGTAGTAGTAGTAGTTGTAATGTAAACTTTACTCTACATCTCATAACTCTTCATTAATCAATACATAATGTTCAATTTAATTGTGTTAACTTTTTATTGGACTTATAACTCACTATATTTCATATTCAAAGTTCATTCAAGTGTTTAAGTCTTGCTAGACTACTTATTGGTTTTATATTAAATCCATTCCATATCTTATAATATTCATTTCAATTGAATTAAAACACTTTTTAAGTTCATTAACACTTGGCACGACGCTTTACGCTCATTCATCACACGCCTTTCGAATTTGGCGCTCATTCTTGTACTTATTCTACAACTTATCTAATACATCAATTAATCAGTTAGCAGTTAATCAGAACGTGAAATTGGTGTCCGTGATATTGATTTTATTACGCCATTGCTGAAACTAAGTCAGGTTCATGCTCGATTTTTGGCGTTGAGGCCCCGAAACTTATAGAAACCGCACACGAAGAACATGACACAACAATTCTTAACGGTTTAATGACTTCTAGCAGTTAAATTAACATATATAATTTATGTAAATCACACATAACATTAATAAGAATACATATACTAATTTAGCACAACTTAAACAATAATTTAAGAGAAGTTAAATCCTTGAAACACTATTTTAAAACAAAACTCCATTGTTGACGCTGTTTTACAAGGTTTAACACTGTAAACCACAATTATCCAATGAATTCATTCCTTTGAACTACGTTCTCATTAAGTTCTTACCCAATTAACATACATAAGGTTCAATTTCACAATTAGCATATAATCACATACTAATTTTGTTATCCTACAAAACATGTTCATGTACATGTAATCACTGTAAAACCATTTTTCTTATTTTTGAACGTACATGTAAACTACAGTCATATATCTATGCTAGTTATTACCAAAACACATGATTCCATAATCAATTAGTAAAACATATGGATTACAGACACTTTTTGTAAAGAATTTTTATACTACAGTCAAATTTAGAAACACAGAGAATCAAATTCACAGTAAATTTGGCGTAAAACATATATGGTAAAGACATACCTTCAATTTGCTCAGACAATCTTTGTTAAACACCATGACGACTATTTGAAAGTCTCGTGAAGTCTCTCTCTTTGCTTTTCTCTCGGACTCTCTCAAAACTCTCTCGATTTTTTCTTTTTCTTTCTTAGCTTAAGTTTAGACAAATACGTAAACTAAAAATCCAACCGATAATCTATGCATTTCTAAAACCGATAAGCCAACGTAAAATAAAAGAAACACATATATATCATTATAAACCTAATAAATACTATTAGTTACCAATATAATGTAAAATTATAAATATATTTTATTTATTTAATTTATTTTATTAATAATTCAAATTTTAAAAAAAAAAAAAAAAGCCATAAGGCTCTATTTGTCAAAACTCTTTAAAAATTAAAGACTTAATATATTTAAGCCTTGTTTGGCAAAACTAAATTAAACTCCTTTAATTTATTTTAATAACTCCTTTATAATATAGTTATTTATCACACTTTATTTAATTAAGTTTTCATACTTAATTTAATTAATTCTAATAACAATTTATTGAATAAATCATTTAATCATTATAAACTCTCTAACTTAATTATTAAATTAAATTAGAATATTATCTCATAACAATTAATTTCCTTAACTCCATTAATTATTTATTAAACAAATAATTAACCAAATCAAATCAAATCAAATCAAATTAAACAAATATTTATTCAACAATAAAATAAATATTTATATTACAATAATATAATTTAATAAATATTTTTAATAATTAAATTAAAATTTTAATTTGTTACATTAATCACATCGTAATAAGAATTTTAATTTCAAAAAAAATATTAAATTCTTATTTTAATAACTTATGAAAATTCACTCGGGATAAATTTAAAAATTATTTTTGATACGTGAATCTTTAATATTTATCCTTTATTTCGATTATTTGATTTAATATTTTAATATCATTTAAAGTCTTTAATCTTTATCCTTTATTTTGTTCGATTAAAGTCATCTTCATCTTCATGCTTATATCAAAGATGAAAGTCATCTTTCGCTTATTATTAGTTTTTATTGGTTTTACAGATTGTATATCTTTGGTTTACGTGCAAAGATGAACTGTTGATTATTGGTTTTACAGTTGTATATATTTGGCTTACGTGCAAAGACGAACTGTTGATTGATAGTTTTGGCTTGTAGTGGAAAGGTGGACAGGTGTATGACATGATCATGATCACGGGTGATAATAACGAATATCCTTGGCCCGTAGTTCATGGATAATTAGATGATGTGATTGGCAGGATCAGGACCATTAGTTAACAGTTCAATGTCTTTGGCCGTAGTAATCGACTTGTGACATAATGATTGATTGATATGATCATGACCATTGGTTTTATAGTTGAATATCTTTGGCCGTAGGTGCAAAGGTGACAAATCGATTGGTATGATCATTGTTATTATATTTGAATATCTTTAGCCTTTGGGGTAAGGATATTGAGTAAATGTTCTATTAAGCCTTTGTGGTAAGGAGAAACTGTTGATTTATATGATAATAAATATGAATTATGGATTTAACTATAATCTTTGGTGGTTCAGGTGAAGACAGGTGATGAGAGTTCTTTTTGTCTTGGGTATAACAAAGAACTGTTGATGAGTATTACATGAATGAAATATTAACGATGGACTTTTAATCTAGAGGAGATAGTAGACATTATGTTCTACATGACTCTTCTAATGGATTGCTTGTTCCGCTATAGTTAAACTTGATGTTTATTGTATTCTATCAGTTGTTATACTGTTGAAGACTAAGGATAATTTATTCTGCATTATCTTAGTCATAATATTTCTTACTGGGCTAGTTGAGCTCACCCTTTTGCTTTCATTGTTCTTTTCAGAAAATGAGAACATAGCTGGGACTAGTCGGGGAACGGAGTGACGGTCCAGATAGTTGCATTAGTAGTCCTCATTATTCTGTGAAATAGTGTGATAATAATTGTAATGAGGACTCTATTTGAGTTTGAATATTGTCTAGAAGGCAATATTCATGTAAAAACTCTCAGCTCATGTTGTATAATGAAGTTTGTAGTTGAGTTTTGTACCATGTATCTGGCGACTCAAGATGGGTGATGTATACCTGTTTTGGGGGCGTCACACAGAGTATGGAAAAAAATATTATTTCTTACGAATATTGAACAAAAATGATATCCCTTACAACTGTTGAACGAAAATAATATTCCTTAAGAATATTGAACGAAGATAATATTCCTTACGAATATTGAACAAAAATAATATTCCTTACAAATATTGAATGAAAATAAAATTCCTTACGAATACGAAAAATAATATCGTAAGCGAATATGAAATAAATAATACCCCTTACCTTAAAAGGAGAGTATTTTTGACTGGTATGACGGGGATATTCTTGAAGAAAACTTATACTATTTTCTACACTCAAAGCTTCCTTAAACTTTAAAGAAATACGATCAATATTATAGAAGAAGAATTCTCTAATTCAGGTGTGATTTTCATTTCTAAACTAAGCATCTTATTTATAGGAGAATGGCATGATACTATTTGAATTAGAAAATCACGGATTGCACAGTAGGAAAAAAAAATTCACGGGCGAACGTTCACGTACGAATTTTAATTATTTTTTGATTTTACTATGCTGCACTATACAACCACTATGCAGTACTATGCAACATTATGCAGTACTATGCATAATAAAATATAATATATTCTATTTTATATAAAAAATAATACTTATATATATATATAAGTAATCAAATAAAATTGAGATAATTTTCTCTCGACTATTTTGAAAAATAGGTAAGTGGGGGGTCCATATAATAAGCCAAATTTATAACAAATACTTCATAAAAATCCTCTCTATTTATCTCAATTCATTTGTCTTCACAAAATACATTTTTAATAACATTTATTTATCATTATTATAACTCGCAATATTAACAACCAGATCATCCCCAAGAAAGAGGGGGCTTTCCGATAAGGACTTCTCCTTATTGGTGCGCATTTAGGTGACCAAACCCCTTTTCTCGACAAAACTTTCTAGACATCATCAATAATGCAAATAATAATATGAATAACTTTGTCGTCTCAATTATTGATTTAATAATATTAAATATTGTGACAATAATTGAATCAATAACGTGAGATACTATGCAATAATTACTGTGACAATAATTGAATAAAAGTGAGTGACTTCTCACGTAAGCATCAATAATCAAAGATATATCGTATAACACCGGTAAAACTACTATACAACCAATGCCAGATTACTATACTTTTATCACCGGGTATTTCAACAGTTAACGGTAAAACTTTTGCCGTTATTTTTATAAAAAGTTATTTCTGTCATTTTCTAACTTTGACAGTAATTCTATTGTGGGGTCCACCAATGATTGTCCCGTTGTACGAATATTCATTGATAAAATGATTATTCCCCGACCAAACGAATATTTTATTATAACTTACTTACTTTGCAAAATTTGTAAATATTACTCACAAATATAACATTATATCAAATCCACACCTTATTATTCAAAAATAATATTTAGAGAAAATTAAATCTTTATTCATAAAAGTTGGGGTCTTACAACCTCCCCTTCTTATGAAATTTCATCCTCGAAATTGGTGTACGTACCTGGTATGTCGAAGAGGTGAGGATATCTTGATTTTATTTCAGATTCTAACTCCCAGGTTATTTCCTCAACATCGTGGTTTCTCCACAAAACTTTG
This sequence comes from Panax quinquefolius, assembly GCA_020205615.1. NCBI lineage: Eukaryota > Viridiplantae > Streptophyta > Magnoliopsida > Apiales > Araliaceae > Panax > Panax quinquefolius. Next base: position 236,206 of record JAINUW010000713.1, on the reverse strand, counting down.
ACTTGAGGTATAACCTTGGAGCGTAGAATATGTTCCTTCTTATCCAAGATTTTAACAAATACCTCTTCATACGTTAAAGATTCCTCTATCTCGTCTGGTTCTAATTCAATAAAGTGGTTCGGGTCTTCCACATATTTACGTAACAAATATATATGAAAAACGTTATGAACACGATATATACTTGGCGATAAGGCGAGTCTATAGTCCACAATTCTTACTCGGTCGAAGATTTTAAATGGACCAATAAATAGAGGGTTGAGATTTCCTCTCTTCATCAACTCTTACTTCTAGAATAATGTCTCTTGTACCTTCTTCTTCATATTCATCAGCTCCGGGTCTGTAGTTTGAGCGGCTTTAACTTTATCGATTAGAGTTGGTTCTACTCGTATGTTTGACATCATCACGTGGGTCCTTGGAGTCTTTAAATCTATCTCCATCCTTTGTAAATCATACAAAATGAGTTTTTGTGTTAACAACATTGCACTCGTAAACGCATACGATCTTCTACTCAACGCGTCAGCTACCATGTTCGCTTTTCCAAGATGGTATTGAATGGTATGATCGTAATCTTTCAACAACTAGAGCTAATGTCTTTGGCACATGTTAAGTTCGTTCTAGGTGAAGAAATATTTGAGGGTTTTGTATCGGGTTCAAGGTCGATACAAAGTTCGATTTTACGCTCTGGAGGTAGGCCAGGAAGTCTTCAGAGAATACATCCAGAAATTTATTAACAATAGAAATAGCATTCAAATCTGACGTATTTTTGTTTAAACGTAACATAGGCTAAGAAAGCTTGACATCCATTTTTCAATAAATGGATGACTTTATGGCTTGATATGACAGTGATTGACTTTAGTGGTTTGGTTGCTTGAATTCGCATAATAGGTTGGTTAGGAATATGAAAGCTAACAACCTTACGAAAACAATCAATTTTAGCATGAAGAGTAGTTAACCAGTCGATTCCTAAAATCACATCAAATGCAAGTATTTTCAAAGAGATAAGATCAACAGGTAATGTGAAAGTGTCCATTTGAATCAAACAAGATTTATAAATGGTGGATGTAACGAAGGTTTCTCTTAACGGAATTTCAATAGATAAGTCAAAGTCTAATTTATCTGGAGTTAAATTTAAACGTTGAGCGCAAGTAGGTGAAATAAAAGAATGGGTAGAACCGGTAACAAATAAGGTATAGACTTCGTAAGAGTTTATGATTAGCTTACCCGTGATAATTTCGTTCAGGTTCGTCGATTTTTGGGAAGTTATGAAAAGTGCTCTCACTTGAACCACCGAATTTGACTTGTCTGGCACAGCCTTTGGTGTCATCATTACCACTGGAATTGACTTTCACTATAGGGCATATTCCACCCTCAACTGGTTCGTCGTACTCCTGACCCATGATCTGAATCATTAATCTTCGATCCATATCGAATTAGAATTGACTACAATGTACAGGGTAATTCAAAACTCGATGTTGGGTTCTCCCAATTGCTGTCCAAAAAGAGAAATACATATCATCTATTTTATCCATCTTGGATCGGACTTCTCTTTCCACAATTTCAACACGTTGTGCGGCTTTTACCCATGCATCCTTCATTCTCACTCGTTCAGTTGTTTCTTCTTTTAGCTGATCCTTGACATTTGAATTCTCAGATTCTAGCTTTATTATCTTATACTCAGCCAAAGAGTGCTTCTGTTCAAGCATCACATATCGGGTAACACAATCTTGAATTATTGCATCCCTTTGCTCCATGACCGCCTGCCATTCTTCAGCCTGCTCTTCTAACTCATGAATACTATTTTTCAGTTCTACATTTTGATCATAAAGTTCTCCTAATAAATCCTCCCCAGGTTCCTCTTCTTCCTCACTCTCAGCTGCTACCTCTGTGAATAGCTCGGGTGAAACTATTAATTTTTCACTCACCACATGGATATCTCTAATTTCTTCTTCGCCTAACATCCTACAATCACGTTTAATAAATCAATTAGTACTCCCCAATAAAATCTTTGTTATAAAAAAATATTATACTCCAATATTTATTCTTTAAATGAATCTCCTCGATTCATCACTTAAAACTCTATATGAGTTCATCTCTTGATTTTCAGATGTCATTTTCAAATAGTGCCATAAAACAAGGGTTATTTGACATGCCACATATTATTCCTATATATTCCGACCGACCAATTAAATAACAAATAAGCTTAGGTAGGTCATACTAGCGAAGGATTTACCCGTCTCTCCCCTCCAAGTTCTAGCCTCAAATCTCAGCCAGGGATCATATCCCTAAGATTTGATACCAGCCGTGACTCTCATCCAAGACTTGGATAACATCTCACATTGATACATATCAACTTGCCACCGTTATTCATGGCGTCCCCTACGGAAAGTCTGACTTTGGTGCATCCCACACAAGGAAGTCACCAGAGAAAGACTCGGGGCTCTTTACATATGGCTTTGATACCAACTGTGACACCCCCAAAATAAGTATACACAACCCATTCTTAGTCGCCAAATACATGGTACATAATTCAAATACAAACTTAATTATACAACTATCGTGTAAAATATGACAAAACGTAGCTGAGAGTTTTAACATGAATATTGTCTCATAGATAATATCCAAACTCAAATGAAGTCCTCATTACAATTATTATCACACTATTTTATAAAATAGTGAGGACTACTATAGCCACCATCTCGAACCATCACTCCATTCCCTGACTAGTCCCAGCTATATTCTCATTTCATGAAGACAACAATAAAAGCAAAGGGTGAGCTCAACTAGCACAGTAAAGAATATTATGACTAAGATATTGCAGAATAAATTATTGTTAGCCTTCAACAGTGTAAAACTGATAGAATATAATAGACAACAAGTCTAACTGCAGCGGAATAAATAATCCATTAGAAGAGTCAAGTAGAGCATGATATCTATTATCTTCTATGATTTAAAAGTTCATCATCAATATTTTATCTCTGTAACACATTTCAATAAATAATCCACACCATCGATGTGACGCCCCCAAAATAGGTATACATCACGCATCTTGGGTCGCCAGATACATGGTACTGAATACAAATACAAACTAATTATACAACAGTCGTGTAAAATACGACAAAACATATGCTGTGAGTTTTAATACAAATATTGTCATCTAGAACATATCCACACTCAAAATAAGTCCTCAATACATTTATTAACACACTATTTCATAGAATAGTGAGGACTACTAATACTATCCTCTGGACCATCACTCTGTTCCTCGACTAATCCCTGCTACGTTCTCATTTCCTGAAGAGAACAGTGAAAGAAAGGGTGAGCTCAACTAGCCCAGTAAAAAATATTATGACTAAGATAATGCAGGATAAATTATCATTAGCCTTCAATAATGTTAAACTGATAAAATACAATAGACATCAAGTTTAACTGCAGCGGAATAAGCAATCCATTAAAAGAGTCAAGTAGAGAATAAAATCTACTATCTTTTATGATTTAAAAGTTTTTCATCACTTTTATCACGAGACTCGACTTTAATAAATATCCACATCATCCATGCACTACTACCAGGATATTCATTAGTATCACGACCACAAATTATCCATGCACTACGAGCCAAGGATATTCGTGTATTCATCAATGGTCATGATCATGCCAACAACTGTCCATTAATGCACTACGGGCCAATGAGGACTTTTACCACATCATTTGTAACATTACGGTCATGATTATACCAAATGATCCCTGGTCATAATCATACCAAGTCCATCTATGCACTACAGGCCACATATGACTTTCAATAAAATATAAACATGAGGATGATGACAATGATATAAGAATTCAATAAAACAAGTTCAAGAATTAATTTATCCAGGAATTAATAACGTCCAAATTGTCAACATGATACTTCTTTGTAGAGTAAAATTCAAGAATACTCAGAAGAATATTTCCATGAAAAGATACTGGATGAAGCGCAAATATCAAGGATATTCCACCAATTTCATGGAGTATAGAAGTCAAAACTTTAACTAACTGAGTATAAGAAAGAATATATGAAACTGCAAATGGATTTTCACCCGCCATGAGGTAATCCACGTATACAGATTATTTTCACAATCTAATAAGGAATGAATACAAAGGATCATTCACCATGCATGTGGAAATCCACATAGACAGGTTATTCCAACATAATAATAAAGAATGGAATAATGAAGGATTCACCATGCGCATGCGATATAGATCGCATGCATGCAATAATAAATAATGGAACCAGTCCGCTTAAACGTATGCATGTGATATTATTACGAGAATAATAAATAATGAAACCAGTCCCCAGAACGCATGAGCGGGATATTCCGGCGTAATAATAAATACTGAAATAATAAATAATGGAACCAGTCCTAAGAATGCACGAATAGGATATTCTATTGCATAATAAATAATCGAAACCGAATCAAAGCGAAAATTGCATTAAGCGGATATTCCAATGAATAATAAAGAATGGAATAATAGAAGAATTTCACCATATATGCGGTACTTCGCATAAACAGGTTATTCCAACATAATAAGGAATGGAAGAATAGAAGAAGATCACCATGTATGCGGTACTTCTCATAAACAGATTATTCCAACATAATAAAGAATAGAATAGCAAAATAAGATCACCATGTATGCGGTACTTCGCATAAATGGGTTATTCCAACATAATAAAGAATGGAATAACAGAAGTTCTCTTCATGAATAAGAAAGAAATAATACCCCTTACGAGTACAACAAATAATATCCCTTACCTTATAAAGAAAAAACTGGATATAGAAGTAGTGAAGTAGCAGAAAACTCTTCTTCTTTCTCTCTATAATTTTTCTCTGTAGAGTTTCAGTGAATTCGTAAAAAATAATAAAGGAATGAGCTTCTATTTATAGGAGAATGGATTGAATAGTAACTAATTCATGAACGGTCTAGATTGATTTACTTTTAAACGGACAGTCCATATTAAAACTTAAAGCAACGGTCCATACTGATTCACTATTAAAACTTTAAACCAGTGATCCATATTGATTTACTATTAAATCTTTAAACCAGCGATCCATATTGATTTACTATTATAAATTCAACCGACGGTCTGAAAAATTAGCACATCTCCTCATGGAATAATATTGTACCCAAAAATAATTTGGACCGAAAAGAAATATATTGTTCGGGTGAATAGTAACTCGTGAATAGTAACTCGTGAATAGTAACTCGTGAATGTAACTCATGAATAGTACTCCGACACAAAAAGTGTCCCGAATACTCGTTTGAAAAATATAATCTCTAGACATCAATTATCATCGGAATAGATGTCGATTTCTACTAACACAAATAATCTCAACACAATGAAACTATCACATTCATCTTTAATCAAAATGAACTTAATCATCATTAATATTATAACTCACAATATTTAACAACCAGGTTGTTTCCAGGAAAGAAGGGGTTTTCCAATAAGGATTTCTCTCTATTGGCGCACAATTAGGTGACCAAACCACTCCTTGACAGAACTTCCAGACATTGTTAATATTGCAATTTAATAATATGAATAACTTTGTCGTCTCAATTATTGATTTAATAATATAACATATAATGCAGATGATACTGTGACAATAATCGAATCAATAATATGAGAGATATGATGAAGCAATTACTGAAGCAATAATTGAGTATAACTGAGTGATTTCTCACGTAAGCATCAATAATCAATACCGTGTGCTACTTATACAACCAATGCGTATTATTATACTTTTACTCTACCGGTAGTTCAACAAGATATTAATGGTAAAACTTCCGCCGTTATTTTCATAAAACTATTTTTTCATTTTCTCAATCAATCCGATAATTACATTGTGGGGTCCACCAATGATTATTGTGGTTATGCGAATATTCCCTGCTAAAACGAATATTCCCTGACCAATCGAATATAATACAACAACTTGCATACTTTGCAAAATTTATAATTAATACCCATAATTATAACATTATCTCAAATCCACACCATAATATTCAAAAAAATATTTTGAGAAAATTAAATCTTTATTCATAAAATTTGGGATTTTACAATCTCCCCTCCTTATGAAATTTTGCCCTCGAAATTTACGTACGTACCTGGTATACCGAACAGATGAGTACACTTCGTTAGATTCTAACTCTTGAGGTATAACCTTTAAGCGTAGAATATATTCCAGGATTTTAATAGGTACATCTTCATACGTTAAATTATCCGCTATCTCGTCCCGTTCAATAATGTGGTTCAGGTCATTCACATATTTACGTAACATCGATACATGAAAAACGTTATAAACACGCGACATGGCGGTAAAACGAGTCTATAGGCCACAGTTCCTACTCGATCAAGGATTTCAAATGAGCCAATTAAATCGAGGATTTAGATTTCCTCTCTTCATCGATTCTTGCTTCTAGAATAACGCCCTTTTGAACCTTCTTTTTCGTGTTCATCAGCTTCAGGTTTGTAGCTTGAGCGGCTTTAACTTTATCAATTAAAGTTGATTCTACTTGTATATTCGTTATCTTCACATAGGTTCGTATATTCGCACTCGTAAACGCATACGATCTTCTACTCAACGCGTCAGCTACCACGTTCACTTTTCCACGATAGTATTGAATGGTACGATCGTAATCTTCAACAGCTCGAGCCAACGTCTTTGGCGCATGTTACGTTCGGTTTGGGTGAAGAAAATATTTGAGGGTTTAAGAAATGGGTTTTGTACTGGGGTCAATACAAAATTCGATTTCACGCTCTAGGGGTAGGCTAAGAAGTCTTCAAGAATACGTCAGGAAATTTATTAACAATAGAAATATCATTCAAAACTGTGACTCTCATCCATAACTTGGATAGTACGTCACATTGATACCTATCAACTTGCCATCGTTATTCACAACGTCCCCTACGGAAAAATCCGGCGGTGCATTCCACACAAGGAAGTCAACAACGAAAGGACCGGGCTCTTTACTTATGGCTTGATATGACAATGATTGACTTTAGTGGTTTGGTTGCTTGAATTCGCATAACAGGTTGGTTAAGAATATGAAAGCTAACAACCTTACGAAAAACATGATGAGTAGTTAACCAATCGATTTCTAAAATCACATCAAAGGCAAGTATTTTCAAAGAGATAAGATCGACAGGTAACGTGAAAATGTCGATTTGAATCAAACAAGATTAATAAACGGTGGAGGTAATGAAGGTTTCTGCTAACGAAGTTTCAACCAATAGGTCAAAGTCTAACTTCTCCTGAGTTAAATTTAAACGTTGAGTGCAAGCAAGAGAGATAAAAGAATGGGTAGAACAGGTATCTAATAAGGTATAGACTTCGCAAGAATTTATAATTAACAAACCCGTGCTAACTTCATTTGGGTTACTCTCTTTTTGAGAAGTCACGAAAAATGCTCTTCCTGAAACCACCGACTTTGGTTTATTCGTATCCGCCTTTGGTGCCACCGTCCCAGCTAGACTTGATTTCGGTGCACGACAAAATCAGGCTAGGTGACCTTCTCTTCCACAATTATAACATGCTTTGGACGGCATCACACAGTTTGGACTGATGTGTCCCTCCCCTCCGCATTTGAAACATATGATAGGTGGTCGTTCTCCTTCCTTTACAACGGGTGCTGGTGCTGACGTCTTTCCATCATTGTTGAATTTCCTCTTCTTGAAATGTCCATTCTTATTGTTTTGGCCCTGATTACCACCAAAGTGGTTACCATTTCTGGCCTGTGGATTCCCTCCACGCTTGTTGTCACCGCTTCACGATGATTTATCACTAGTATTATCATTTCTTCGGTTTAACATCTTTTGGTTGGGTTGACTCATTATCACGCTCCAATAACTGAGCCCTATTAACAACATCTAAATACAAACACAGTTTATGAGAGATAAGATATTGACGTATCTCAGGTTTCAAACCTGTTAAAAACATTCGCGTCATTCTCTCCTCATTATCAACCAAATGAGGCGCAAATCGGGACAGCTCTGCAAACTTGGCTTCGTACTGCGACATGGTCATGTTGTTTTGCTCCAGTTTAATGAACTCTACCTCTTTCATGTGACGAATACTTTCGGGAAAGTACTTGTCGTTGAACAATTCTTGGAACTTCTCCCAAGACATCTTCATCGACGACAGTTGAGTACGGTTTACGATTCCCACCAAGAATCGCCTCGCCTGCACATGACATGAAGGTGGCAAAGGGAACCTTTTGCTCCTCGGAGCAACCCAAGACATCAAATATCTTGTTGATTTGCTTTATCCATGTCTCCGCCTTAAGTGGTTTTGGCTCTCCAAAAAACTCTGGTGGTCCCAGCTCCTTGAACTGTTTGGCAGTGAACGTCCGAGAGTTGCCAGTGTTTCCACCTGCATTTTGGATAGGAGCCGCTCTCACCTGATGTTGCATGAATTGCATGAAGCCTCGTAACATTCCGTCGTTCATCATTTGGTCGGTGTTGTTGTTTGCATGAGGATTGTTGCCTTCACGATGCACATTGTCCCGATTATTGATTTGTGGAGACTCAACGGTCTCCACTGTGCTCCATCGATGTTCTCAACATTCTCGGATGCCATTTTCAAATCTTGCGCCACAAAAAAAGGGTTAATTAACATATCACATATTATCCCTATACTCGACCAACCAATTAATAAATAACAAATAAACTTAGGTAGGTCATACTAGCGAAGCGAATTCCCGCCTCTCCCCTCCTAGTTCTTATCTCACATCTTAGCCAGGGATCATATCCCTAAGCTTTGATACCAACTGTGACGCCCCCAAAATAGGTATACATCACGCATCTTGGGTCGCCAGATACATGGTACTGAATATAAATACAAACTAATTATACAACAGTCGTGTAAAATACGACAAAACATATGCTGTGAGTTTTAATACAAATATTGTCATCTAGAACATATCCACACTCAAAATAAGTCCTCAATACATTTATTAACACACTATTTCATAGAATAGTGAGGACTACTAATATTATCCTCTGGACCATCACTCTGTTCCCCAACTAGTCCCTGCTACGTTCTCATTTTCTGAAGAGAACAGTGAAAGAAAGGGTGAGCTCAACTAGCCCAGTAAAAAATATTATGACTAAGATAATGCAGGATAAATTATCATTAGCCTTCAATAACGTTAAACTGATAAAATACAATAGACATCAAGTTTAACTGCAGCGGAATAAGCAATCCATTAAAAGAGTCAAGTAGAGAATAAAATCTACTATCTTTTATGATTTAAAAAGTTTTTCATCACTTTTATCGCTGAGACTCAGCTTAGTAAATAATCCACATCATCCCTGCACTACGGCCAAGGATATTCATTAGTATCACGACCACAAATTATCCATACACTACGAGCCAAGGATATTCGTGTATTCATCAATGGTCATGATCATGCCAACAACTGTCCATCAATGCACTACGGGCCAATGAGGACTTTTACCACATCATTTGTAACATTACGGTCATGATTATACCGAATGATCCCTGGTCATAATCATACCAAGTCCATTTATGCACTACAGGCCACAGATGACTTTCAATAAAATATAAACATGAGGATGATGACAATGATATAAGAATTTAATAAAACAAGTTCAAGAATTAATTTATCCAGGAATTAATAACGTCCAAATTGTCAACATGATACTTCTTTGTAGAGTAAAATTCAAGAATGCTCAGAAGAATATTTCCATGAAAAGATACTGGATAAAGCGCAAATATCAAGGATATTCCACCAATTTCATGGAGTATAGAAGTCAAAACTTTAACCAACTGAGTATAAGAAATAATATATGAAACTGCAAATGGATTTTCACACCATACGCAGGTAATCCACGATATCTGATTATTTTCACAATCTAATAAGGAATGAATACAAAGGATCATTCACCATGCATGTGGAAATCCACATAGACAGGTTATTCCAACATAATAATAAAGAATGGAATAATAGAAGGATTCACCATGGGTGCAATAGACTGCACAGACAGGTTATTCCAAATAGAATAATAAATAATGGAACCAGGTCGGACGTAAACGCACAGACAGGATATTCCGACAGAATAATAAATACGAAATAATAAATAATGGAACTAGGTCCCACAGAACGCGACAGATGTGATATTCCGCGTAATAATAAATGCGAATAATAAATAATGGAACCAGTCCTACTTAAATACATGATGTGATATTCTCGATAGAATAATAAATAATCGGAACCAGTCGTGCAAAATTGCTTCCAACGGGGATATTCCAACAGAATAATAAAGAATGGAATAATAGAAGAATTTCACTATATATGCGGTACTTCGCATAAACAGGTTATTCTAACATAATAAAGAATGGAAGAACAGAAGAAGATCACCATGTATGCGGTACTTCGCATAAACGGGTTATTCTAATATAATAAAGAATGGAATAGCAGAAGAAGATCACCATGTATGCGGTACTTCGCATAAACAGGTTATTCCAACATAATAAAGAATGGAATAACAGAAGTTCTCTTCTTGAATAAGAAAGAAATAATACCCCTTACGAGTACAACAAATAATATCACTTACCTTATCAAGAAGAAACTGGATATAGAAGTAGTGAAGTAGCAGAAAACTCTTCTTCTTTCTCTCTATAATTTCTCTCTCTAGAGTTTCAGTGAATTCATAAAAAATAATGAAGGAATGAGCTTCTATTTATAGGAGAATGGATTGAATAGTAACTAATTCATGAATGGTCCAGATTGATTTACTTTTAAACGGACGGTCCATATTAAAACTTAAAGCAACGGTCCATACTGATTCACTATTAAAACTTTAAACCAGCGATCCATATTGATTTACTATTAAAACTTTAAACCAGCGATCCATATTGATTTACTATTAAAACTTTAAACCAGCGATCCATATTGATTTACTATTATAAATTCAACCAACGGTCTGAAAAATTAGCACATCTCTTCATGGAATAATATTGTACCCAAAAATAATTTGGACCGAAAAGAAATATATTGTTTGGGTGAATACTACCCCGTGAATAGTAACTCATGAATAGTAACTCATGAATAGTACTCTAACACAAAAAGTGTCCCGAATGCTCGTTTGAACAATATAACCTCCAGACATCAATTATCATCGGAATAGATGTCGATTTCTACTAACACAAATAATCCTAACACAATGAAACTATCAAATTCATCTTTAATCAACACGAACTTATTCATCATTAATATTATAACTAACAATATTTAACAACCAGGTTGTTCCCAGGAAAGGGGGGGCTTTCCAATAAGGATTTCTCCCTATTGGCGCGCAATTAGGTGACCAAATCTCTCCATGACAGAACTTCTAGACATTGTAAATATTATAATTTAATAATATGAATATCTTTGTCATCTCAATTATTGATTTAATAATATAACATATAATGCAGATGATACTGTGACAATAATCGAATCAATAATATGAGAGACATGATGAAGCAATTATTGTAGCAATAATTGAGTATAACTGAGTGATTTCTCACGTAAGCATCAATAATCAATACCGTGTGCTACTATGCAACCACGCGTATTACTGTACTTTTACTACCGAGTAATTCAACAGTATTAACGGTAAAACTTCCGCCGTTATTTTCATAAAACTATTTTTGTCATTTTCTCAATCCGACAATAATTCTGTTGTGGGGTCCACCAATGATTGCGCCGTTGTACTAATATTCCCTGCTAAAATGAATATTCCCCGACCAATCGAATATAATACAACAACTTGCATACTTTGAAAAGTTTATAAATACTACCCACAATTATAACATTATCTCAAATCCACACCATAATATTCAAAAAAATATTTCGAGAAAATTAAATCTTTATTTGTAAAATTTGGGATTTTACAATCAAATTATCCATGCACTACAGGCCAAGGATATTCGTTAGTATCACATCCATGAATTATCCATGCACTACGGGATAAGGATATTCATTATTATCACATCCATGAATTATCCATGCACTACGAGCCAATGATATTCGTTAGTAACACCAGTGGTCATGATCATGCTAAACAACAATTCATCTTTGCACCCTTGGCCGAAGAGAACCCATGGTCATAGTCATACCAAACAACTGTCCATCAATGCACTATAGGCCAATGAGGACTTTTACCGATTCATTTGTAACATTACAGGTCATGATTATACCGATACAAAATTCCTAGTCATAATCATACCAATCAACAGTCCATCTATGCACTACGGGCCAAAGATGACTTTCATCACAATACAAGCATAAGGATGATGACAATGATATAAGAAATCAATTAAATGAGAGCAAGGATAAATTTTAAAGATTTATAATTCAATTTATCCAGAATTCAATAATGTCCAAATTATCAACATGATACTGCTTTATGGAGTAAAATTCAAGAATAATATTGTATCAAAAATAATTTGGACAGAAAAAGAAATCAATTTTTGTATTGAATAGTACCCTGGGTGAATAGTACTCGAGTGAATAGTACTTCGAGAATAGTACCCCGTAAATAGTATCCCGACATGAAAAGATTAAAAATTAACAAGAATGTTCAGAATAATATTTTCATGAAAAGATACTAGATGAAGCTTAAATTTCAAGGATATTCTACTAATTTCAATGAGTATAAAAGCAATACTTAATAAAATGAGTGTAGAATTCAGAATCTGAAACGAAATAATATTACTTACATACTACAGAGTATGGAAGAAAATATTATTTCTTACGAATATTGAACAAAAATAATATCTCTTACAACTGTTGAATGAAAATCATATTCCTTACGAATATTGAACGAAGATAATATTCCTTACGAATATTGAACAAAAACAATATTCCTTACGAATATTGAACGAAAATAAAATTCCTTACGAATACGAAAAATAATATCGTAAGCGAATATAAAATAAATAATACCCCTTACCTTAAAAGGAGAGTATTTCTGACTGGTATGACAAATTATAAAATATAATATTATATATATATATATTCACACACACCCACACACACGTAAATGCACACACTTTATATATATAACACACACACATATATATATATATATATACGATCCGGATCTTAACCTCACCCCTTTTTCAACTCACCCGAACTCACCCCCTTTAGCGACGGACATGACGACAGTTCGATCTTACAATCGTCGTCTATACTTTTAGCGACGGGCAACATATAGTGTCGCTAAAAAGTATGTATTTACTTGGTTTTATGATCGAACCGTCATAGTCCGTCGCTAAAGGGGGGAAAGCTTCAGTGAGTTGGATAAGGGGTGAGCTTAAGATCTGGACTCTATATATATATATATATATATATATATGTAAGTAATAAAACAAAACTGAGATAAATTTCTACCAATAATCTTAAAAAATGAGTAAATGGGGTTACATGTAATAATCCAAATTTACAACAAACATTTCATAAAAAATCCCTCTATTTATCTCAATTCACTTGGGTTCACAAAACACATTTTTAATAACATTTATTCATCATTATTATAACTCACAATATTAACAACCAGATCATTCTCAGGAAAGAATGTTCTTTTCGATAAGGATTTGTCCTTATTGGCGTGCAATTAGGTGACCAAACCCCTTTCCTCGACAGAAATTTCTAGACATCGTCAATAATACAAATAATAATATGAATAACTTTGTCGTCTCAATTATTGATTTAATAATATAAAATATTATGACAATAATTCAATAACGTGAGATATTATGCAGCAATTACTGTGGCAATAATTGAATAAAACTGAGTGACTTCTCACGTAAGCATCAATAATCAAAGATATTATACAATATCGTGTGCTATTATGCAACCACGCGTATTACTTTACTTTTATCACTGGGTATTTTAACAGTTAACGGTAAAAATTTTGCTGTTATTTTTATAAAAAGTTATTTTTGTCGTTTTCTAATTCCGACAGTAATTCCGTTGTGGGGTCCACCAATGATTATGCCATCGTACGAATATTCCCTGATAAAATGAATATTCTCCGACCAAACAAATATTTTATGACAACTTGCTTACTTTACAAAATTTGTAAATATTACTCACAACTATAACATTATATCAAATCCATTCCTTATTATTCAAAAATAATATTTAGAGAAAATTAAATCTTTATTCATAAAAGTTGGGGTCTTACAGGAAAGGATGGGAAAATGAAATATTTTACATTACCAAAAATAATCTTTCAAAATACATAATGTGACAATATTCTCTCTAATTATTATAACTCTCAATTTTTAAAACTATAAATTTTCTCTGTGGCCCATGAAGATTAATTTTCATTATGAGATGTTGATAATATCCTAGTCAATCCGCTTGTGAGAAATGAAAATGGACACTTTAGCAAAGTTCTCCAACATCAAATTGCCTTATCTAGGGCTTACTGTTGCAAAAGATTAAAGAAAAATATCGATCAACTATTACGGGGCAGGACTTTGTTGAAGATTTTGATAACACCAACAAATTAAGTGATATTCTAACCTCAGGTTCTGCTACTGGTTTAGATCAATCCTTTTTAAAGTTGTCGCCTGCATATAAACATTTCACTTCACTGGATTTTGCCAAATAACCAAGATTTTATTACATATAATGTTTACTAAACAATATTTACAGTTGAGAGCCAAGTTCATATCCATATCTTCATTCCTCCAAATCCCTAAATAAAATATCAGCCAAAATTCTTATTTCTTATTTTACATAATGGCTAAATAATACCTCCATCCTCGAAGAAATTAGAAGTCCACAGAGTGAGGTTGAACCTCAAAAATGCACAACAAATATTCTTAGTTGTCTATAAACCATACTTTTAAGTCACAAAAATCCATTTCATTTCATTATTTTATCAATTTGCATTTCAGATATGTTAGAATATGAGCCTAAATTAATGTGGGTGTCATTAATTATTTTTAATGATTCCCTATATTAATGTGTTCTACTCCATTAGTAGATTAAATTAATTATTTTGAAGCTCAAATCCATGAAGTAATGAATGAGATATTAACTCCCAAAGATCATACTTGGAAATAATAAATGATAATAAACACATGTGGAAAAAAGCCAAGCCCCACATAGGTTAAAAACTAAACTTTTAATGTATTTATATACAAGGAAATTGTTCTTAGGTTTGGGCCCCAAGGGGCACCCCACTTTTGTAAATGGGAGAGGACCTAACCAAGTCTTGGTTCAAACCCACACGCTCGCCACTGCTGGCCGACCAGTGTGGCACGTGGGTCTGGGTCTAGGTTCTTTTATATAATTTTTTAGACAAAATTTATTTAAATTTTATTTATTTAATTCTATTATCAAAACTGTGTCGTTTAGATAAACGGTATTTATTATATTATCAAAATGGTGTCCTTTTGAGAAGCGGTAACGGACGACCCAAAACTACGTAATGCTAAAATTACGTCGTTTTATGGGTCTAAATAGACGCTCTCATTCTGTAAATGATAAAATCTATGTCGTTTTGACCAAAGGATGTCATGTCATGTCTTTTCAGAAGCATCTCATGCCTTTTCAAGGGTTAAGTGCCCATCCGAAGGGTCACCAACCCCTCCTATAAATAGATAGGAGGGGGCAGCCTTCTCATTCACTCATTCACAAGCAATAAAGCATTATTTGTCATTTTAGTCTTCAGTTTTTTCATCAGTTTCATAGTTATTTTGAGAGAGAGTTATAACATTTATTTTTGTTTCATAGAGTATACTTTTTGTAGTTCTGCTAAAGTATACGATGTCATTTTATCTTGGGAGACAAGTGTTATTAACTCTGAGCACCATACGGGGGGCATAATTGTCTTAAAGATATAGTACCAATACTAGATTTGACAAATCTTTTTCTACAGTTTTGGTTTATTTGAGATAAGTTAATATATATATATATATATATATATATAGTTTCCTTTCAGATTACTAACAATCTTAAGACAATTATCCTTGCCATCAATATATATATATATATATATATATATATATATATATTTGCAAGAAATATGGATACCAATTCTACTACTATAATTGGTTCTTCTTCTACACCTTTTATATCAAATGTTCCTGTGAACCATGGTGAAAAACCAAAAAAAAGTTCAATGGAACAGAGTTTAAAAGATTGCAACAAAATAGGTTATTTTATCTTACTACTTTGAACTTGGCAAATCCGCACGTGCTCAAAGAAGATGAAATAGACAGGCAGGTTGTTGTCGCAATAGATGCATGGAAACATGCAGAATTTTTGTGCCGAAATTATATGCTTAATGGATTGGACAACACATTATACAACGTGTATAGTTCTCTCAAAACAACAAGAGATTTATGGAATTCCTTGGATGAAAAATATAAAACAGAAGATGTTGGCAAGAAGAAATTCGTAGTTGACAGGTTTTTGGATACAAGATGGTGTATTCCAAGGCAACCATCAATCAAGTCCAAGAATTACAAGTAATTCTGCATGAAATACATGCAGAAGGTATGTCCTTAAGTGAATCTTTCCAAGTTGCTGCTATTATTGAAAAAATACCACCTATGTGGAAAGATTTTAAAAATTATCTCAAGCATAAACGCAAAGAGATGAAACTTGAAGACTTAATCATAAGATTAAGTATAGAAGAGGACAACCGTGCTTTTGAGAAGAAAACAGGAAGGACCTTTATGGAATATAAAGCTAACGTGGTGGAACAAGATCCAAAGTCTAAAAAGAGAAAGTTCTCCGGTAATGGGCCTCAACAGGGAACACATAAGAAGTTCCAAGGCAAATGCTAGATCTATGACAAGCCCGGACATAGGGCAAAGGATTGTCAAAAATGCAAAGACCATAACAAGAAGTCCGCACAAGCCAATGTAACGGAAGCGAATGGTCTTCTTCAAGATGTTTCTAAAATGAACCTTTCAGCGGTTGTTTCAGAATTTAATATGGTTAAGAATCCAAGGGAATGGTGGGTAGATAATGGAGCAACCCGTCATGTGTGTTTTGACAAGAAGATATTCTCCACATATCAAGAAATTGAGAATGGAGAAAAATTATACATGGGAAATTCTTCTTCATCCAACATTATTGGACAAGGAAAGATGATTCTAAAGATGACATCTGGCAAGGAACTCACCCTCAACAACGTGCTCCATGTGCCTGATATTAGGAAAAATTTAGTGTCAGGATCCCTTCTTAGTCAAATGGGATTTAAATTATTCTTTGTATCAGACAAATTTGTCCTAACTAAAAATGGGATGTATGCGGGGAAGGGTTATATGAGCAATGGGCTATTCAAAATGAATATAATGACTATTGTACCTTCCAATATTAATAAAATTACATCTTCTGCTTATATGATTGAGTCATCTAATTTATGGCATGATAGATTATGACATGTTAATTATAATATTATACATAGATTAATGAAAAGGCAGAATAAATTAGATTGGGAGAAGCGGCCATAAACTAGAGAGTCTTGACAATTAATATGGAATTTTAGCCAAAATGTGAGATTAAATCTAATCATAAATGTGAGATTAAATCTAATCATAAATGTGAAATTTATGTTGAGGAAAAACTTCAGAAATCTTCTTTTAAATCAATTAAAAGAAGTACATAACCTCTTGAATTAATACATACTGATATTTGTGATTTAAAGCATATACAAATAAGATGAGGTAAAAAATACTTTATCACTTTTATAGATGATTGTACAAGATATTGTTATGTTTACTTTTTAAAAGTAAAGATAAGACTTTGGAAATGTTTATACATTACAAATATGAGGTTAAGATCCAACTTGATAAAAAGATCAAGATAGTTATAAGTGATAAAGATGGGGAATATGAATTTTTATTTGTTAAAATTTGTCCACAACATGGTATAATACACCAAACAACTGCACCTTATTCACCAAAACAAAATGGTGTTGCAGAAAGAAAGAATATAACTTTGAAAGAAATGATGAATTCATTATTATTAAGTATTGGGCTATCTCAGAATTTGTGGGGGAAGTAATTCTTTTAGAAAATTATATTCTTAACCGAATACCTCAAAAGAAGTCTAATGTTTCACCCTATGAATTATGGAAAGGACGTAAACCATCTTATAAACACTTAAAAGTGTGGGGGTGTTTAGCAAAAGTAATGGTTCCTCTACCCAAAAAGGTGAAATAGGACCAAAAATAATATATTGTATATTCATTGGTTATGATAATAATAGCAGTGCATATAGATTTTTGGTTAATAAATCAAAAACAGAGGAAATACATGAAAATAATATTATTGAGTCAAAAAATGTTAAATTCTTTGAAACAGTATTTCCTAATAAAAAGGAACAAGAGCCAAGTTCTAATAAATAAGAAATAAGTTCAAATAAAAGAACTTATGACTCTATTAGTAATAATGACATACCCATTCTCAGTGTCCTTGATATACACACATTTGTTACACTCATTTATTTTGAAACCATTTGATAACATTACATTGTCAATTTTTTTATGCCATTGTTTAGGTGCTTGTTTTAATCCATAAAGGGACTTCATAAGCTGGCAGACTTTCTTTCCTTGTCCTGCAATAATAAACCCTTCTAGTTGTTCCATGTAGTATTTCTCTTCTAAATCTCCATTTAAGAAAGTCGTTTTCACGTCCATTTGATGTATCTCTAAATTATATATAGCTACAATGGCTATTAACATCCTAATTTAGGATATTCTTTTTACAGGAGAATAAGTATGAAAATAATCTAAACCCCCATTTTGCATGTATCCTTTGATTACAAGTCTTACTTTATATTTGTCTATAGATCCATCTGCTTTCATTTTCTTCTTGAATATCTACTTATATCTAAGAGGTTTAGAGTCTGGTGGGAGATCTACTAATTCTCACATATGATAGTGCAGAATAGATTCTACTTCACTATTTATAGCCTGTTTTCAATATGGAGCTTCAGAACTCGACACGACTTCTCTATAAGTTTAAGGCTTATTTTCTATCAAATAAGGTAAAAAATTAGGACCATAAGATTTTGATGTTCTAGCACATTTACTACGTCTAGGTTCATAATCTTCTACCTCATGATCATTATTACTAATAGTGTCATAAGTTCTTTTGTTTGAACTTGTTTCTTGTTCATTAGAATTTGGCTCGTGTTCCCTTTTATTAGGAAATAATGTTTCAAAGAATTCAACATCTTTTAACTCACTAATATTATCTTCATGTATTTCCTCTATTTTTGATTTATTAACCAAAAATCTATATGCACTGCTATTATTGGCATAACAAATGAATATACAATCTATTATTTTTGGTCATATTTTCACCTTTTTGGGTGGAGGAACCATTACTTTTGCTAAACACCCGCACACTTTTAAGTGTTTATAAGAAGGTTTACGTCCTTTCCATAATTCATAAGGTTGTATTAGACTTCTTTTGAGGTATTCGGTTGAGAATATAATTTGCTGAAAGAATTGCTTCCCCTCACAAATTTTGAGGTAGGCCAGAACTTAATAATAATGTATTCATCATTTCTTTCAAAGTTCTATTATTTCTTTCTGCAACACCATTTTGTTGTGGTGGATAAGGTGCAATTGTTTGGTGTATTATACCATGTTTTGAACAAATTTCTACAAAAGAAAATTCATATTCCCCACCTCTATCACTTCTAACAATCTTGATATTTTTATCAAGTTGGTTCTCAACCTCATTTTTGTATGTATAAACATTTCCAAAGCCTCATCTTTACTTCTCAATAAGTAAACATAACAATATCTTGTACAATCATCTATAAAAGTAATAAAATAATTCTTACCTCCTCTTGTTTGTATATACTTTAAATCACAAATATCAGTATGTATTAATTCAAGAGGTTATATCTTTCAATTGATTCCAAAGAAGATTTTTTAAGTTTTGCTTCAATGCAAACTTCACATTTATGATTGGAGTTAATCTCACATTTTGGCAAACATTCCATATTAATTAATCTACGTATAGTATTATAATTAACATGTCCTAATCTACCATGTCATAAATTAGAAGACTCAATCATATAAGCAGAAGATGTAATTTTATTAATATTGGAAGATACAATAGTCATTACATTCATTTCGAAGAGTCCATTACTCATATATCCCTTCCCCATATACATCCCATTTTTAGTTAAGACAAACTTGTCCAATACAAAGACTAATTTAAATCCCTTTTGACTAAGAAGGGATCTTGACACTAAATTCTTCCTACTATCAGGCACATGGAGCACGTTGTTGAGGGTGATTTCTTTTCTAGAAGTCATCTTCAGAACCACTTTTCCTTGTCCAACAATTTTGGATGAGGAAGAATTTCCCATGTACAATTATTCTCCATTGTCAACACACATGGCGGGTTGCTCCAGTATCTACTCATCATTCCCTGGGATTTTCAACCATGTTAATCTCATAAACAATCGTTGAAAGGTTCATTTCTGAAAATCTTGAAGAAGACCATCCACTTTCGTTACATTGGCTTGTGTGAACTTCTTATTATGGTTTTTGCGTTTACGACAATCTTTTGCCCTATGTCCAGGCTTGTCACAGATGTGGAATTTATGTGATGCCCCAAAAATAGGTCCACATAACCCATTCTGAGTCGCCAAATACATGGTACAAAATTCAAACACAAACTTCATTTATACAACTATTAATTATCGTGTAAAATATGACAAAACATATGTTGTGAGTTTTAATACAAATATTGTCTCGTAGACAATATCCAAACTCAAATAAAATCTTCATTACAATTATTGTCACACTATTTTAAAAAATAGTGAGGATTACTAAAATAACCATCTTGGACCATTACTCCACTCCCCGACTAGTCCCAGCTACATTCTCGCCTCCTGAGAAGAACAATGGAACCAAAAGAAAAAGGGTGAGCTCAACTAGCCCAATAAAGAATATTATGGCTAAGATAATGTAAACAAATTATCCTTAGTCCTCAACAGGAAAAAATCTGATAGAATACAATAGACAACAAGTTTTAGATCAACAACTGCAACGGAAATAGCAATCCATTAGAAGAGTCAAGTAGAGCATGATGTCTACTATCTTCTATGATTTAAAAGTCCATCATCAATATTTTCTCCCTATAACACCAATCTATAATTATTTCCAATCAATGAATTATCTGTGCACTACGGGCCAAAGATAATCGTTTGTATCACCAGTGGTAATGATCACGCCAAACACATGTCCATCTATGCACTACGGGCCAAAGATGACTTTCACCACAAACCTTCATTTGTAACATCAAAGGTTATGAAGATACCAATACATAATTCTTGGTCATAATCATACCAATCAACAGTCCATCTTTGCACTACGACCCAAAGATGACTTTCAACACAATATAAGCATGAAGATGATGACAATGATATAAAGAATCAATCAAGTGAGATGAAGGATAAATATTAGAGATTTATAATTTAATTTATCCAGAGTTCAAGAATATCCAAATTGTCAACATGATCACCAATTGTGGAGTAAAATTCAAGAATGATATTCATGTATCAAAAATAATTTGGACAGAAAAGAAATAAATTTTGTCATGAATAGTATCCTGTGAATAGTACCCTGAATAAATAGTACTCGAATGAAAAGTACCCCGAATGAATAGTATTCCAAATGAATAGTACCCCGACATAAATAGTATCTCGCCATGAAAATATTACAATTTCAATAATTAAGTTCAGATTAATAGTGAAATGATAATAGATGAAGCACAGACTATTAAGAATATACCACTAATTTCAAGGGTTTTCACCATTTAATAATAAGGTTATGGAAACAAACAATCAATTCGTACCATAAATTGAGAAATATGAAAGAAGACGATATCACTTGATGAGTACAAAAGAAATGACATCTCAAACGAATATAAAAGAATATACGAAACTGCAAATCGATTTTCACCCATCATGCGATAATCCGCGTAGATAGATCATTTCCATAATTTAATAAAGAATGAATACGAAGGGTTATTCACCATGCATGCGGTAATCCGCGTAGACAGGTTACTCCAGCAAATTAATAAAGAATTAATACGATGGGTTATTCACCAAGCATGCGGTAATCCGCAAAGACATGTTACTCCCGCAAATTAATAAAGAATGAATACGAAGGGTTATTCACCATGCATGCGGTAATCCGCATAGACAGGTTACTCCCGCAAATTAATAAAGAATGAATATGAAGGATCATTCACCATGCATACGGTAATCCGTGTAGACAGGTTACTCCCGCAGATTAATAAAGAATGAATACGAAGGGTCATTCACCATGCATGCGGTAATCCGCGTAGACAGGTTTCTCCCGCAGATTAATAAGGAATAGAATTATAATCCTTTTAATATGAAGAAAATAACATCCTTTACGAATACGAAAGAATTAATACCCCTTACCTTAATAGGAGATTGGATACTGCAATAGTGAAGTAGTAGAATACTCTTCATCTTTCTCTCTATAGTTTCTCTCTCTATAGATTCAATGAATTCATAAGAAATAATGAAGAAATGAGCTTCTATTTATAGAAGAATGGACTAAATAGTAACTAATTCACGAACGGTCTAGATTGATTTACTATTAAAACGGACGGTCTATATTGATTTACTATTAGAACTTCAACTGACGGTCCATATTAATTTACTATTATAACTTCAACCAGCGGTCCATATTGATTTACTATTACAACTTCAACCAACGGACCAAAACATTAGCACATCTCCCCATGGAATAATAAGCCAAACTTACAACAAACGCGCGCCTCATGACAAATCCCTCTGTTTATATCAAAAATTGAAATAAAAATTTAGCACAAATCATTTATCTTCAATCAACACATTTTTAATCTTTCAACAATTATTCATTATTTAATATTATAACTCATAATATTGACAACCAGATCGTTCCCAGGAAAGAAGGGGCTTTCTGATAAGGATTTCTCCTTACTGGCGCGCAATTAAATAACCAAACCCCTTTCCTCGATAGAAATTTCTAGACATTATCAATAATGCAAATAATAATATGAATAACTGTGTCATCTCAATTATTGATTTAATAATATAAAATATTGTGCAGATGATACTGTAACAATAATTGAATCAATAATATGAGATAATATGCATCAATTATTGTGGCAATTATTAAATGAACTAAGTGACTTCTTACGTAAGCATAAATAATCAGAGATATTGTGCAATACCGCGTGCTACTATGCAACAACACGTATTACTATACTTTTATCATCGGGTATTTCAACAGATTAACGGTAAAAAGTCTTGTCGTTATATATATATATATATATATATATATATATATATATATATATATATATAAAAGATTATTTTGTTGCTTTCTATATCCGATGCTTATTCCGTTATGTGGTCCACCAATCATTGCGCCATCGTACGGATATTCCCCAACAAAAAGAATATTCCTCGACCAAATGAATATTTTATGACCACTTGCTTACTTTGCAAAATTTGCACATATCACCTATAACTATAGCATTATATCAAATCATCACCTTACTATTCAAAATAATATTTAGAGAAAATTAAATCTTCATTCATAAAATTTGGGGTCTTACAACCTCCCGTCCGTATGAAATTTCATCCTCAAAATTGATGTACGTACCTGGTATGTCGAAGAGGTGAGGATACCTTATTTTCATTTCAGATTCTAACCCCCAGGTCATTTTCTCAATATCGTGGTTTCTCCATAAAACTTTGACTTGAGGTATAACCTTTGAGCTTAGAATATGTTCCTTCTTATTCAAGATTTTAACAGGTACCTCCTCATACGTTAAATCTTCCGCTATTTCATCTGGTTCTAATTCAGTAATGTGGTTTGGGTCTTCCACATATTTACGTAATATAGATATGTGAAAAACGTTATGAACACGAGATATACTTGGTGGTAAGGCGAGTCTATAGGCCACAATTCCTACTTGTTCAAGGATTTCCAATGGACCAATGAATCGAGGGTTGAGATTTCCTCTCTTCGTCGATTCTTGCTTCTAGATCAGCACATTCTTGCACCTTCTTCTTCATATTCATCAGCTCTAAGTCTTTAGCTTGAGTAGCTTTAACTATATCGATTAAAGTCGGTTCTACTCGTATATTTGTCATCTTCATGTGGGTCCTTGGAGTCTTTAAATCTATCTCCATCCTTTGTAAGTTATACAAAATGGGCCTTTGTGTTAACAATATCGTACTTGTACCCGCATACGATCTTCTACTCAACGCGTCAGCTACCACTTTAATTTTTTTAGGATGGTATGATCGTTATCTTTCAATAGCTTGAGTCAACATCTTTAGCGCATGTTAAGTTCGTTCTGGGTGAAGAAATATTTAAGACTCTTATGGTCTATGTAGATCTCCACTTTCTCCCCATACAGGTAGTGTCTCCAGATCTTTAGCGTGGAAACGACTACTGCCAACTCTAGATCATGAGTATGATAATTCCTCTTATATTCTTTGAGTTGTCAAGAGGCATAGGCTATGACTTTCCCATGTTGCATGAGAACACATCCAAAATCTTTGCCTGAAGCATCACTGTAGATGAAAAATCCCTCTGAACCTGATGGTATTGTTAGAACAGGTGCTGAAATGAGTCTCCTCTTAAGCTCTTGGAAACTCTTCTCACATTCCTCACTCCATCTGAATTTTTTTTCTTTTTGAGTCAGTTGAGTTAATGGAGTGGCAATTCGAGAAAATCCTTCCATGAATCTTCGATAATAACCAGCTAAGCCTAGAAAGATACGTATTTCGATAATTGACTTAGGTTGCTCCCAACTTTGTATTGCTTCAATCTTTGTCGGGTCAACTGATATTTTATGTTTCGATATCATGTGCCCAAGGAATGCTACTTCCTCAAGCTATAACATGCATTTCTTCAACTTGGCATATAGCTTATTTTCACGAAGCTTTTGGCGTACTAGCCTCAAGTGTTGCTCATGATCTTCATGGCTTTTGGAGTAAATAAGGATATCATCAATAAAGATAACCACAAAATGATCCAAATATTCCTTAAATATTCGGCTCATCATATCCATGAAGGCAGCAGGAGCATTAGTCAATCCAAAAGACATGACTAATAATTTGTAATGCCCGTATCGAGTTCTGAAGGCGGTCTTTGGAATGTCATCAGTTTTAATCTTTAACTGATGATATCCAGAACGAAGATCGATCTTTGAAAAGAATTTAGCACCTTGCAACTGGTCAAACATGTCATCAATGCGAGGTAACGGGTACCTATTTTTGATGGTGACATGGTTCAACTCCCGATAGTCAATGCAAAGTTGCAAAGTCGCATACTCCCATCTTTTTTCTTTACGAATAAAATAGGAGCACCCCAAGTTGATGTACTAGGAGGAATGAAACCAATGTCTAATAATTCCTGTAGTTGGGTTTTTAACACCTGAAGTTCAATAATTGCCATTCGATATGGGGTTTTGGAAATGAGTTTTGTACCGTGTTCAAGGTCAATACAAAATTCTATTTCACGCTCTGGGGTAGGCCAGAAAGTTCTTCGGGAAATACATTAGGAAATTTATTAACAACAGAAATATCATTCAAATTTGAAGTATTTTTGTTTAAATCGGTGACATGGGCTAAGAAAGCTTGACATCCATTTTTTAATAAACGAATGGCTTTATGGCTTGATATGACAGTGATCGACTTTAGTGGTTTGTGATAGGTAAAATCTTATTTATATTTTTGGATGATAACAATTATGTTTTATTTATTTGTTCCATTTTTACTTGAATTAATTTTTATTGACCTTGATAAATTATATGTCAAGTGTTAAATAAATTAATTCATATAATATTTATGGCAAGGAAACCCTATTTATTTTTCAAAACTAAAGTTGGGCAAAAAATTTATATTACTTTCTTTAAAACTATTAATACAAATATAGTTATATCATATAGTAAAAATATGAATAAAAATATACATACATACATACATATATATATATATATATATCGATATGAATATCATATAGTACTACTTATAGCAACATGTATGTTAATATCATATATATATACCAACGTGCATAGCAGTATGTTTTATAAACCATTTCTATATTATATGTACTAAATATACTAACTATATATTATGTACACCTATACTACATATACGAAACATACATACATGCATATAAAATACTAAGTGTACTAGCCTCCTTTGAAAATCCGAGTGTCATTTTTGGGACGTGAGCTGGCTGGCATGTTTTTATAAGCAATAAATGATCAGTGGGTAAAAAATGGCCTGGTCGGTTTTTGCTCTTCTTCCGCATGAAATTACTTTTGATCTGGTCCGTTAATTTAAAATTTTATTGATCAAAAAAGTGCATTAAAAAATTGATTTTCAAAATTATAATTTTGCCCCAACTTCAAAAATTCTATAAATAGAGAGTATTTCATTCATTTGGTTTTTACCAATTTAATGAAAAGAAAATCATACTCTCCTTGCCTACATTCTCTCTAAGCTTTATATCTCTTCTTACAAAAGTTCTGAATTTTTGAGGAGAAAAATTGGTCCAAGTATTGAGTTAAGTTTGATTTCTGTTAAATTATTTCTTACTTGTATTTTATCTATAGATATACAAATATATATTGTTCTACATAATTCTATATATTCATATTTCATATATTTATCAAATAAAAGGATACTTGGGTGCCGCAAGGCTACGGAGATAAACCTTTACGGAGAGGAATCTGACCGTACGATTCCTTATAGTCTTCTTATTGATATTATTTATATAAATATCGTAAAATAGATACGACACTTGATAGCTCAAAATAACACTGAGATACTGCTCCAAAAAGAGCAGTCATCCGAACCGGATTTGAGAATTGTAGTGATCTATTGAAAATATTTACATAAATATCAATTGTGAAAATTATAAATTCTATCATACTTGGGCGCCGAAAGGCTACAGAGATAAACCTCTACGGAGAGGAATTTGACCGTACAATTCCTTATAGTCTTCAGTAACCTTTTATTGATATTATTTATATAAATATAGTAAAATAGATACGACACTTGATAGCTCAAAACAACATTTGAGATCTTGCTCCAAAAGAGCGGTCATCCAAAACCGGTTGAGAATTGTAGTGATCTATTGAAAATATTTACATAAATATCAATTGTGAAAATTATAAATTCTATCATACTTGGGCGCCGAAAGGCTACAGAGATAAACCTCTACGGAGAGGAATCTGACCGTACGATTCCTTATAGTCTTCAGTAACCTTTTATTGATATTATTTATATAAATATCATAAAATAGATACGACACTTGATAGCTCAAAACAACACTGAGATACTTCTCCAAAAAGAGTAGTCATCTGAACCGAATTTGAGAATCGTAGTGGTCTATTAAAAATATTTATATAAATATTAATTGTGAAAATTATAAATTCTGTCATACTTGGGCACCGAAAGGCTATGGAGATAAACCTTTACGGAGAGGAATCCAACCGTACGATTCCTTATAGTACTAAGTGACACTATTTATAAAAGTTCACATAATAGATAAAATATTCTTATATATTATTTGAGTTAAACACGTAATATTTGTCATATCAGTTTGTTCTTAACTGAGATTGTATTTAATAAATATTGATACTTGGTAAAAACTAACCAAGAAACAATTCTATATTATCCATAGAAATACACTCTTTATTTTATAGAATTGTTAATTTTTATAAAGTGCTTTAATATTATATACTTGCTTAATCAGAAGCATAAGTGGATCTAAACAAAATTTCTATCTGCTTTAAAGAAGCTTATCATTGAATATAAAAGTCCTTAAACTTTTATACTAATACATTTGTTCTTAATTTTCTATCTGCTTATTTGAGAAGCATTATTCAGTACTTAACTCTTATCAGCTTATTGAAGAAGTGATTTGTTGTAAACTCATTTGTAAACATAGAAAGGATTAGAGTTAGTTTATTTATGTACTTGTGAGAAAGACGAGTTATTCTTCGACCAAGACCAGAGTCTTAGAGAGGTCAGCAGTTGAAGGCTTTGTAAAGGCTTCTCCGCCAGTTGAAGGAGTTGTTATTACTGATAGTAATAAGATCTCAAGTTCTAAGTAGGGACTTGAGACTGGACGTAGCAACATACCAAAGGGTGTATGTTGTGAACCAGATAAATCTCTGTGCATTGTGATTGAATTTTTATATCTTGCATACTAATTACTAAAACTGCTAATTAATAACTAAAAATTTAAAAAAAAGGCCTAAATATAATTTTTAACTGATAATAATCTATTCAACTCCCCTTCTAGATTATTATTGACCTTTCAATTGGTATCAAAGCAGTGCTCTTTAACTTGTTTGATAAGTATATACAAGCATAGTAAGAGTAGATCCATGGCCTACAATGCTATCGGTTGCGGGGAAGGACTGTCCATGTCCAGACCTCCACTATTTGATGGTACAAATTTTGCCACCTAGAAAAATAGATTCAAAATCTATGCCAAATCACAAGGAATCAAAATTTGGTGTGCCATTGAACAAGGTGTACAAATTCCAACCAAAATTGAAGGAGAACAGACTGTCGAGAAAGACATATATGAATTCACCACTGAAGAAGAAGAAGTCATGAACATTGCTTCCCGAGCAGAACAAGTACTAACCAGTGCTTTGATTGAAAAAGAATACAAAAGAGTTAGTAACTGTAAAAATGCAAAAGACATTTGGGAAAAATTGATTGTAACCTATGAAGGTACCAATCACATCAAAGAAATCAGAAAAGATGCTCTAATTCAAGAATATGAAAGTTTCAAACTTGAAGAAGGAGAAAAGATCATTGATATGGAAACCCGGTTTTCCAGAATCATTGATGAGCTAGAAAAATTTGGAAAAACATACACTACAAATGAGAAAAACAGAAGAATTCTCAAAGCTCTTCCATCCATCTGGAAAATGAAGATCACTGCAATAAAAGAAATGCAAGATCTAACCACATATCCTATGGATAATCTCATCGGGAATCTTCATGCCCACGAAGCTGATATGTTCGTCAAAAAAGCTGGATCTGACACAGATCTCAAAAAGAAAGGAATCACCTTCAAATCCCTTTTGGTGGATCAAGAAAGTGACGATGAAGAATTAAATGAAGAACTTCTCAGTTTAGACAATAATGAAATTGCTCTATTGTCCAGACAACTCAGAAGAGTAATTCAAAGCAAAGCAAGAAAATATGGCGAAGGCTTTATGAAAATAAGCAACTTCAGCAACTTCAAAGGCAAACAATTCTTCAAACCAAAGACGCGAGGAGGAAATTTCAAAGCAAGTAACAACAACTTCAGAAATACCAATCCAAATGAAAATTCAAACACATGTTTAGAATGTAAGCAGCCTGGACTCTTCAAGAAGGACTGTCCAAAATTAGTCAACAATAAAGTTCTTGTAACTGAAGAAGGATGGGATCTAAGTGACGAGGAAGAAACTGCTGAGAAAATCGAAGAAGTTGCAAATCTCTGCTTA
Organism: Panax quinquefolius; assembly: GCA_020205615.1. Lineage (NCBI taxonomy): Eukaryota > Viridiplantae > Streptophyta > Magnoliopsida > Apiales > Araliaceae > Panax > Panax quinquefolius. The sequence goes on along the minus strand of JAINUW010000713.1, from coordinate 206,615 downwards.
ATGGCAGATAATGACGCATCACCAAAATCTGAGGTAAATTCTGAACATCAACTGCCTAGCACTTCATTTTCTTCATACACACTAGAAAATATAAATGAAGAACATTATGAATTACAAGAAGCTTACAGTCAGTTATATGAAAGTAATGAACTGTTAAAAGAAGAATTAGAACGATTAAGAAAAATAAATACAAATCTTGAAATTGAAAATGCTAATTTAATTGTCACAAACGAAAGTTTAAATGAAATTAACTTAGAAAATAAAGAAGACTTAGAACAATTTTAGAAAATTAATAAAAATCTTGAAATAGAAAATTCCTCACTTATTATCTCAAATGAAAATCTTGAAATTGAAGATTCAACACTTGCTATAATTAATGAAGATAAACAAGTACAAGATCAAGCTGTAATTGAAGAAATTAAAAATGAAAATTCAAGATTAAAATCAGAAATAGGAAACCATAATTACATAATTGAAAACTTAACCAAAGAAACGTGAAGATTTAAATAATATAATTTATAAATTTACAAAAGGAAAAGAAAATCTTGATGTCATGTTAAATCAACAAAAATATAGCTTTAATAAAGAAGGTTTAGGATATACTGGTGAAATAAGTGAATCAAAAATTAATGGATTATATCATGTTAAAATTAAAGAAAAAGAAAGTCATATAACGCCCTTCACAAAAATGTTCCTATTGTAACAGAAATGGCCATTCATTTTATATGTTCAATTCTAGAAATGGAAACTATAAAGGAAAAATGATTTAGGTTCCCAAAAGAACATATACTGCACCAATCATCACAAGAAGAGAATTTCACAAACAGCATTATCATACTTCTCACAATCCAATTACTCATAGAATGCTTTTTTCTACTAAGATTGATTATCCTACGCCGAGTTTTGTAAAGGAAACTTCAAATGCTCCTTATACAAAATGGAAAACTCACCCTAAGGACCCTTCAATTTAAAGGGTACCAACTTGTGAACTTAGTACATATATTACAGGTATGTCTTGCAGCTGAAAATGAATAAAAGAAAATGGTTTCTTGACAGTGGATGCTCTAGACATATGACTGGAGATAAATCCAAATTAAGAAATCTGCAAGCTACAGACTTTGGTGAGGTAACTTTCGGTGATAACAATAAAGGTAAAATAATTGGAGTGGGATGTGTTGGTAATAAAAACATAACTATTTCCAATGTTCAGTTGGTCACTGGACTAAGGTATAATCTTCTATCTATCAGTCAACTATATGATAATGGTTTTAAAATATCCTTTAGTACACATAATTGCTCTATTTTTGATCAAACTGGTAAATTAATCTTAGTGTTTCCTAGATATCAAAACGTATATACTTGTGATTTAGATGCATACTCTCACTTAGATAACATATGTCTTCTTTCTTCAAATGAAGATCCTTGGTTATGGCATCGTAGACTAGGACACATCAATATGAAACTTATAAATAACATTTCTTCTAAAGAACATGTTTGTGGTTTTCCTAAATTAAATTTTTTTAAAGACCACATCTGTGAAGCTTGTGAATTAGGTAAACAAATTCATGCATCCCATAAACCTAAATTAACTGTATCAACCTCTCGACCCTAAGAATTGATACACATGGTGTGACACCCCCAAAACAGGTATACATCACCCATCTTGAGTCGCCAAATACATGGTACAAAATACAAATAAAAACTTAATTATACAACTGTCGTGTAAAATACGACAAAACATATGCTATGAGTTTTAATACAAATATTGTCATCTAGACAATATCCACACTCAATGGAGTCCTCATTACATTTATTATCACACTATTTAACAGAATAGTGAGGACTACTAATGCTATCATCTGGACCGTCACTCCGCTTCCCAGACTCGTCCCCAAATATATTCTCATTTCACAGAGAATAAAGTGAAAAAAAGGGTGAGCTCAACTAGCCCAATGAAAAATATTATGACTAAGATAATGCAGAATAAATTATCATTAGTCTTCAACAATGTTAAACTGATAAAATACAATAGACATCAAGTTTAACTGCAGTGGAATAAGCAATCCATTAGAAGAGTCAAGTAGAGCATGATATCTAGTATCTTCTATGATTTAAAATGTTTTCATCAATTTTTTTTATCGCTGAGACTCAGCTTAACAAATAAGCCACATCATCGAATCATCCTTGCACTACGGGCCAAGGATATTCACTAAATCATCAATGTTCATGACTATACTGAATAATCCTGGTCATAATCATACCAAAAACTGTCCATCAATGCACTACCGGCCAATGAGGACTTTTACCACATCATTCGTTACATTACGGTAATGACTATACCGAATAATCCCTAGTCATAATCATACCAAATCTATCTATGCACGTAAGCCAAAGATGACTTTCATCGCAATATAAGCATGAGGATGATGACAATGATATAAGCAATAATGAAACGAAATCAAGGATAAATATTAAAGACTTTAAATTTATCCAAATATTATCAATCACTTAATAAACTCATAATTTAATATTATTTATATTATAATAATATTTTAATCACTTCTTAAACTTATAAACAATTTATTTCAATTGTTTACACTTTACCAAATAATGCATTTTAATCATTCAAAAATGCCATACTCATAAGATTTTATCACCAATGATCAAATCTCTCATCAAAAATCTGCATATATCCTATTTTCCATTTTTTTTTACTTCACATAACATATTTAATTCATTTACTCATAACTAGTTCATTTTCATGAAAAATACCAAATCAGTCCCAAAATTATTTCTTTTCTGGGGTTTATCCGAATATAGTCCCATATTGAACATATATTTTTCTCAGAATTTTTAAAATTCATTTACTATTTTTCATATGGCCAAAACTGCCGAATATTTAGACATTTATCATAAATTGTACCTTTGTCCAAAAATTTCAAAATTTACAGGGTATACTCCTGTTATATACATGTACTCCTAATAAATATTTCACCAATTTTGGAGTTAACCACAAGGAGTTATAAGGGTTTACTTTTAAAATAGTCTTTTCCCATAAAATCCATAACTCTTAATCTATACATCAAAAAATCGCCATCTTTGGACACAATATGGAAAACTCATCAAAATATCATTTCAAAATTTTCCAGAATTTTGAGGGTCAGAAAAATTACGAAACTGCAAATGGATTTTTCACCCGCCATGCGGTAATCCACGTAGACAGATCATTTTTACAATTTAATAAGGAATGAATACAAAGGATCATTCACCATGCATGCGGTAATCCACATGACGAGTTATTCCAACGAGAAAAATAAAGAATGGAATAACGAAGAATTCACCATGCATGCGATAGATAATAAAGAATGGAACCGATGAGTTATTCCCAACCTGAATAATAAAGAATAATAAAGAATAACAAACCGGTCAAATGCGTAATTACGAACGAGAATGGAGATATTCCAACGGAATAATAAAGAATGGAATAATAGAAGAATTTCACCATGTATGCGATGCTTTTCAGACGAAGTTATTCCAACATAATAATAAGGAATGGAATAACAATAGCTCTCTTCATGAATACGAAAGAAATAATACCCTTACCTTAGAAAAGAAGCTGGATACTTGAGTAGAGGTAGTAGACTTCTCTTCTTCTTTCTCTCTATAATTTCTATTTATAATAATTGCTTTCTATTGCTTTAGTGAATTGGTGAGAAATGAAGGAAGAATGAGCTTCTATTTATAGAAAAATATAGTTTTGATAATTGCACGTTTTGTGGCTCGAAATATTACGATCTGATACCTTGACTTTTTTTCATTTTAATTTAGTCCTGCAAGTATTATCAAACTTGCACCACCTCCCCTAATAGTGAATAATGTGAATCAATAGTTCAATTATGTGAATCAATAGTTATAATCATGTGAAAATACGAATTACAGTATGGTACCTCCATCTATACCTCTATTTTTAACTTAGTCATGCAAGTATTATCAATCTTACACCAACTCCCCTAATAGTAAATGAATGTGAATCAATATTACACACATGTGAACAAATAGTTATAATCATGTGAATTAATAGAAATTAATTGCTCATTTATTCAATTAATTACCCGATTGGTCAATATAACCTCCAGACATCAATTATTATCGAAATAAATGTCAATTTTCACTAACACTAATAATTCCAACACAATGGAACTATTTTTCTCAAAAATTTCATTTTTGAAATTTCAATGTTTGACTTTTTCCAAAAAAGTCAACTGTTGACTTTTTTGACTAAAAAGTCAACCCCAGCAAATTTTGTGTTTATAGTCTATTTCTACTAGTTTCATCGTTTCGGACTCAAATATCACGTACATATCTCCAAATTCAACTCCGAACTCAACTTCAATTTTTAATAACATTCATCATTAATATTATAACTCAAAATATTTAACAATCAGGTCGTTTCCAGGAAAGAGGGGGCTTTCCAATAAGGATTTCTCCCTATTGGCGCATAATTAGGTGATCAAACCTCTCCTTGACAGAACTTATAGACATTGTAAATATTGAAATTTAATAATATGAATAACTTTGTCGTCTCAATTATTGATTTAATAATATATCATATTATGCAGATGATATTGTGACAATAATCGAATCAATAACATGAGAAATATGATGTAGCAATTACTATAGCAATAATTGAGTATAACTGAGTGACTTCTTACGTAAGCATCAATAATCAATACTGTGTGCTACTATTCAACAACGCGTATCACTATACTTTTACTACTGGGTAGTTCAACAGTTTTTAACAGTAACACTTTCGTCGTTATTTTTATAAAAAGATAATCTTGTTATTTTCTTACTACGACAATACTTTTGTTGTGGGGTCCACCAATGATTGTGCAGTCGTACGGATATTCCCCGACAAAAAGAATATTCCCCGACCAAACGAATGTTTTATAACAACTTGCATACTTTGTAAAAATTTTCACATATCACCCTTAACTTTAACCCTTTATCAATTTAACCATTTACGAAATAAAATAATAATTATAAGAAAATTGAATACTTTCATTTCATAAAATTTGGGGTCTTACAATCTCCCCTCCTTATGAAATTTTGCCCTCAAAATTCACGTACGTACCTGGTATGATGAGGATACCTTGACTTCATTTTAGATTCTAACTCTTGAGGTATAACCTTTGAGTGTTGAATATGATCCTTCTTATCCAAGATTTTAACACGTATCTCCTCATACGTTAAGTCTTCTGCTATCTCGTCTAGTTCTAATTTAATAACGTGGTTCGGGTCATCCACATATTTACGTAACATCGATATGTAAAAAAATGTTATGAACACGCGACATGCTTGGCGGTAAAACGAGTCTATAGGCCACAGTTCCTACTCGATCGAGGATTTCAAATAGACTCATAAAATCAAGGGTTGAGATTTCTTCTATTCATCAACTCTTGCTTTTAGAATAACGCCTTCTTGAACCTTCTTCTTCATATTCATCAGCTTCAGGTGTGTAGTTTGAGCGGCTTTAACTTTATCGATTAAAGTTGATTCTACTCGTATATTCGTTATCTTCATGTGGGTCCCTAGAGTCTTTAACTCTATCTTCATCATTTGTAAGTTATATGAAATGGGACTTTGTGTTAACAACGTCGCACTCGTGAATGCATACGATCTTCTACTAAATGCATCAGCTACCACGTTCGCTTTTTCCATGATAATATTGAATAGTATGGTTGTAATCTTCAACAGCTCGAGCCAACGTCTTTGGCGCATGTTACGTTCATTTTAGTGGAAGAAATATTTGAGGGTTTTAGAAATGGGTTTTGTATTGGGGTCAATACAAAATTCAATTTCACGCTCTTGGGTTAGGCTAAGAAGTCTTCAAGAATACGCCAGGAAATTTATTAACAATAGAAATATCATTCAAAACTGTGACCCTCATCCAAGACTTGGATAACACGTCACATTGATACCTATCAACTTGCCATCGTCATTCACACCGTCACCTACGGAAAGTCTGGCTTCGGTGCATCCCAAGACTTGGAAGTCACCAGCGAAAGGCTCGGGGCTCTTTACTTATGGCTTGATATGATAGTGATTGACTTTAGTGGTTTGGTTGCTTGAATTCACATAACAGGTTGGTTAGGAATATGAAAGCTAACAACCTTACGAAAAGCATGATGAGTAGTTAACCAATCGATTCCTAAAATCGCATCAAAGGCAAGTATTTTCAAAGAGATAAGATCTACAGGTAACGTGATTGTGCCCACTTGAATCAAACAAGATTTATAAACAGTGGATATGAAAAAAGTTTCTCCTAACAGAGTCTCCACAGATAAGTCAAAGTCTAATTTCTTCGGAGTCAAATTTAAACGTTGATCGCAAGCAAGAGAGATAAAATAATGGGTAGAACCGGTATCTAATAAGGTATAGACTTCGCAAGAATTTATAATTAACTAAGCCATGATAACTTCATTTGGGTTCCTCACTTGTTGGGAAGTCATGACAACTGCTCTCCGTTGAACTACCCGGCTTTGACTTTTCTGGGGTAGCATTTGGTGTCATCACTACCGTTGAAATTGACTTTTCTATAGGGCATATTCCACCCTCAACTGCTTCATCATACTCCTGTGTCATGATCTGGATCATTAATCTTCGATCCATATCTAATTGGGGTTGACCACAATTTACCGAGTAATTCAAAACTCGATGTTGTGTTCTCTCAATTGCTGTCCAAAAAGAGAAATACATATCATCTATTTTAGCCTTCTTAGATCGGACATCTCTTTCCACAATATCAACGCGTCGTGCGACTTTTACCCATTCATCACTCATTCTCATTCTCACTTTTTAGTTGTTTCTTCTTTCACTTCGATTCCACTTTATCATCTTATACTACTGCCAAAGAGTGCTTACATTCAAGCATCACATATCGGGAAACCTGAAGCTTGAATTTTGCATCCTTTTGTTCTACGATCACTGCGATTTCTTGACTGTTCTTTTAACTCATGAACACGATTTTGCAATTCTAAATTTCGATCATAAAATTCTTCTAATAAATTCTCCTCAGGTTCCTCTTCTTCCTCACTCTCAGCTGCTACCTCTGCGACTATCTCGGGTGCAAATATCAATTCTTCACTCACCACATGGATATCTCTAATTCCTTCTTCAACTGACATCACATTATTCTGGTTGGTGATTAGAGGTGTCTCCACGATCTCATTCACTCCATTGTTAACATTTTAAGATGTCATTTTTCAATACTGCCACAAAATAAGGGTTAATTAACAAATCACATATTATCCCTATACTCTGACCGACCAATTAAATACCAAATAAACTTAGGTAGGTCATACTAGCGAAGGAATTCCCCGTCTCTCCCCTCCTAGTTCTTTTTTCACATCTCAGCCAGGGATTATATCCCTAAGCTTTGATACCAACTGTGACGCCCCCAAAACAGGTATACATCACTCATCTTGAGTCGCTAAATACATGGTACAAAATACAAATAAAAACTTAATTATACAACTGTCTTGTAAAATACGAAAAAACATATGTTATGAGTTTTAATACAAATATTGCCATCTAGACAATATCCACACTCAATGGAGTCCTCATTACATTTATTATCACACTTTATTTAATGAAATAGTGGGGACTACTAATGCTATCATCTGGACCGTCACTCGCTCCCCAGACTAAGTCCCCATTATATTCTCATTTCAAGAGAAAGCAAGTGAAAAAAAGGGTGAGCTCAACTAGCCCGATGAAATATTATGACTAAGATAATGCGTAATAAATTATCATTAGTCTTCAACAATGTTAAACCGATAAAATACAATAGACATCAAGTTTAAGCTGCAATGAATAAGCAATCCATTAGAAGAGTCAAGTAGGCGTATGATATCTAGTATCTTCTATGATTTAAAATGTTTTCATCAATTTTTTTATCATCGAGACTCGACATTAAATAAAACCACATCATCGAATCATCTATGCACTACGGGCCAAGGATATTCATTAAATCATCAATGGTCATGACTATACCGAATAATCCCTGGTTATAATCATACCAAAAACTGTCCCTCAATGAACTACCGGCCAATGAGGACTTTTACCACATCATTCGTTACATTACGGTAATGATTATACCGAATAATCTTTGGTCATAATCATACCAAGTTCATCTATACACGTAAGCCAAAGATGACTTTCATCACAATATAAGCATGAGGAGGATGACAATTATATAAGCAATAATGAAACGAAATCAAGGATAAATATTAAAGACTTTAAATTTATCCAAATATTATCAATCACTTAATAAACTCATAATTTAATATTATTAATATTTTAATAATATTTTAATCACTTCTTAAACTTATAAACAATTTATTTCAATTGTTTACACTTTACCAAATAATGCATTTTAATCATTCAAAAATGCCATACTCATAAGATTTTATCACCAATGATCAAATCTCTCATCAAAAATTTGTATATACCCTATATAGGATTCCCAAGCCATAAAATCCTATTTTCCAATTTTTTTTACTTCACATAACATATTTAATTTATTTACTCATAACTAGTTCATTTTCATGAAAAATACCAAATCAATCCCAAAAATATTTCTTTTCTGGGATTTAGCCGAATATAGTCCCATATTGAACATATATTTTTTTTGGAATTTTTAAAATTCATTTACTATTTTCATATGGCCAAAACTGCCGAATATTTAGACATTTATCATAAATTGTACCTTTGTCCAAAAATTTCAAAATTCTGAGGTATACTCACTCGTTATATATACATGTCCTCCCAATAAAAATTTCACCAATTTTGGAGTTAACCACAAGGAGTTATAAGGGTTTACTTTTAAAATAGTCTTTTCCCATAAAATCCATAACTCTTAATCTATACATCTAAAAATCGCCATTTTTGGACACAATATAGAAAACTCATCAAATTATCATTTCAAATTTTTTCTGAATTTTTGAGGGTCAGAAAAATTACAAAACTGCAAATGGATTTTTCACCCGCCATGCGGTAATCCACGTAAACAGATCATTTCTACAATTTAATAATGAATGAATACAAAGGATCATTCACCATGCATGCGGTAATCCACATAGATAGGTTATTCCAACAAAATAATAAAGCATGGAATAACATAAGAATTCACCATGCATGCGATGCGATAGATATACAAACAGTTATTCCAACCTAATAATAAAGAATGGAACTAGGTTATAGCGTAATCCGCATGCATGACAGGATATTCAACGAATAATAAAAAAGAAATAACAAGGTCATGCGTAATTCGCACAGACAGGATATTCCAACAGAATAATAAAGAATAGAATAATAGAAGAATTTTACCATGTATGCAGTACTTCGCATAGACAGGTTATTCCATCATAATAATAAGGAATGGAATAACAGTAGCTCTCTTCATGAATACGAAAGAAATAATAATACCCCTTCCCTTAGAAAGAAACTGGATACTAGAGTAGAGAGGTAGCAGACTTCTATTCTTCTTTCTCTCTATAATTTTTCTCTATAATAATTGCTCTATAGCTTTAGTGAATTGGTGAGAAATGAAGGAAGAATGAGCTTCTATTTATAGGAAAATATAGTTTCGATAATTGCACATTTTGTGGCTCGAAATAGTACAGTACAGTACCTTCAACTTTTTTTTCATTTTTAATTTAGTCTTGCAAGTATTATCAAACTTGCACCACCTCCCCTAATAGTAAATAATGTGAATCAATAGTTCAATTATGTGAAGCAATAGTTATAATCATCTGAAAATACGAATTACAGTATAGTACCTCCATCTATACCTCCATTTTTAACTTAGTCATACAAGTATTATCAATCTTGCACCAACTCCCCAAATAGTAAATGAATGTGAATCAATAGTACACACATGTGAACAAATAGTTATAATCATGTGAATTAATAGCAATTAATTGCTCATTTATTCGATTAATTACCCAATTGGTAAATATAACCTCCAGACATCAATTATTATCGAAATAAATGTCAATTTTCACTAACACTAATAATTCCAACACAATGGAACTATTTTTCTCAAAAATTTCATTTTTGAAATTTCAAAGTTTGACTTTTTCCAAAAAAGTCAACTGTTGACTTTTTCCAAAAAAGTCAACTGTTGACTTTTTTGACTAAAAAGTCAACCCCAATAAATTTTGTGTTTATAGTCTGTTTCTACTAATTTCATCGTTTCGGACTCAAATATCACGTCTATATCTCCAAATTCAACTCCGAACTCAACTTCGATTTTTAATAACATTCATCATTAATATTATAACTCAAAATATTTAACAATCAGATCGTTTCCAGGAAAGAGGGGGCTTTCCAATAAGGATTTCTCCCTATTGGTGCGTAATTAGGTGATCAAACCTCTCCTTGACAGAACTTCTAGACATTGTAAATATTGAAATTTAATAATATGAATAACTTTGTCGTCTCAATTATTGATTTAATAATATATCATATTATGCAGATGATATTGTGACAATAATCGAATCAATAACATACGTAAGCATTAATAATCAATACCGTGTGCTACTATGCAACCACGCGTTTCACTGTACTTTTACTACCGGGTAGTTCAACAGTTTTTAATGGTAACACTTTCGCCATTATTTTTATAAAAAGATAATTCTGTCGTTTTCTTATTATGACAATACTTCCGTTGTGGGTTCCACCAATGATTGTGCCATCGTATGGATATTCCCCGACCAAACGAATATTTTATAACAACTTGCCTACTTTGCAAAAAATTTCACACATCACCCTTAACTTTAACCCTTTATTAATTTAACCATTTACGAAATAAAATAATAATTATAAGAAAATTGAATACTTTCATTTCATAAAATTCGAGGTCTTACACATGGACCTTGTTGGACCTATCCCTAAACACAACATGGGTGGTGTTGTATATATTCTAGTTTTGGTTGCTAATTATTCACGATTTACATGGGTTGATTTTCTAAAATTTAAAAATGAGGCTATTAATTCTTTTTCTACTATGTGTAAAAAGATTCAAAATCAACAGGGGAGTTCGATTATCTATATTCGATCTGATCACATAAAAGAATTTGATAATTTTGAGTTCATTATTTTCTGTGATGAGAACGGTATAAGTCATAACTTCTCTGCTCCTTATACACCTCAGGCAAATGGTATAGTTGAAAGGAAAAATTGTTCTTTACAAGAAATGGCAAATACCATGTTAAATGAATATCGTCTTCCAAAATATTTCTGGGTTGAAGCAGTGGCAACATCATGTTACATATTGAACAGAGTTTTATTAAGACCTATTTTGCTCAAAACTCCCTATAAGCTTTATTATAAAAGAACTCCAAAAATAAACTATTTTCGTGTTTTTGGGAGCAAATGTTTTATTCTAAATACCAAAGGACATTTATTGAAATTTGATCCTAAATCTGATGAAGGTATATTCCTTGGATACTCTCTGAATAGTAAAGCATACAGAGTTTTCAACAAAAGAAGTCTAGTTGTAGAAGAATCAATGAACGTGACTTTTCATGAAACTCAGCCTCTTCCAAAATATAAAGAACTAACTGATAATGATGCTATCGTTGAAGATATTCTTAGAAATATGGAAGAACCAAAACTAAATAATGCATCTCCACCTATTGTTGAGAATTCCCTTGAAAACCCAAACACTTAGTTGAATGATTTTCCTAAAGAGTCTCATGTTATCAAAAATCATCCTATAGAAAATGTTATTGGTAATATTGAAAAAGGAGTTATCACTAGATCATAAACACATAATCTAGCTGGTCATTTATCTTTCTTATCTCAAAATTGAACCTAAATTGATAAAAGATCCTTTACTGGATGAAGACTAGATAATGGCTATGCAAGACGAACTTGAATAATTCACTAGAAATAAAGTATGGGAATTAGTCCCACAACCCGAGGATGTTTCAATCATTGGAACTCGATGGGTATTTCATAATAAACTTGATGAACGTGGAATTGTTATTCATAATAAAGCAAGATTAGTTGCACAAGGATATAATCAAATGGAAGGAATTGACTATGATGAAACATATGCTCCTGTTGCTAGAATTAAATCTATTTGTATGTTATTAGCATTTGCATGTCATAAGAATTTTAAACTTTTTCAAATGGATGTGAAATCTGCATTCCTAAACGGTGTTATAGAAGAGGAAGTTTATGTTAAACGACCTCCTGGATTTGAAGATTTTAATCATATGTTTATAAATTGCATAAAGCTCTATATGGTTTAAAACAGGCTCCCAGAGCCTGGTACGAAAGGTTGAGTAAATTTTTGTTAAAAAATGGCTTTAAACGAGGAACTGTTGATACTACCTTGTTTACTAAAAATAAAAATGATGATATTTTAGTAATTCAAATATATGTTGATGATATTATTTTTGGCTCTACTGATACAACTATGTTCAATGATTTTTCTGAAAGTATGAGTAAAGAATTTGAAATGAGTGTGATGAGAGAATTAAACTTTTTCCTCGGACTACAAATCATACAAGGAGAAAAAGGTATTAATATATCTCAGTTTAAATAATGTAAAGAAATGATCAAGAAATTTGGTCTAGAATCAGCAAAACCTCTTAACACTCCTATGTCAACAATTGATTATTTAATATAGAGGAATGATCGGAAGTTTATTATATATAACTGCTAGTAGACCTGACATCATGTTTAGTGTTTGTAAATGTGCCAGGTTTCAAGCAGATCCTAAAGAATCTCACATGATCGCAATAAAAAGGATTTTTCGATATCTTAAAGGAACCACTAAATTAGGTCTATGATATCCTAAGGATCAACCTTTTAATCTAGTATACTTTTTAGACTCTGACTATGCAGGTCATCATGTTGATCGAAAAAGTACCAATGGTACTTGCCAATTCCTAGGAGGATGTTTAGTCCCTTGGTTTTCTAAGAAACGGAACTCGGTATCTATTTCAACCAAAGCGCGAATATATTTGCAATTTTGCGATCTTGTGCTCAAATATTGTGGATGAAACAGACCCTTGCTGATTATAACCTAAAATTTGACTATGTGTTAATCTTATGTGATAATACTAGTACTATAAATCTAAGCAAAAATACAGTCTTGCATGCTACATCAAAATATATAGACATTTGGCATCATTTTTTACGTGATAATGTTAATAACGGAAGCATTAAATTAGAACATATTGACACTGAATTAAATATAGTTGATATATTTACTAAAACACTATGTTCAGAAAGATTCTATAAATTAAGAATTGAGCTAGGAATACTAGATAATTCTTCTTAATCATTTTTTGTCTAAAATAAACTTTAATTTATTTTCTATTTAATTATTTTTATTAATAGACTATATATGTATTTTTGATATGTTTTAAATATATATAGATATAATTTTTTCAACAATTTTTTATGTTATATATATATATATACTTATAATTTATTTTCTATTGAGCTAAATTAAATATATATTTTTCTTTAATAAAAATGGTTACTTTATCATTGTTAAAATAATGTATATTACATATATATATATATATATGTTATTTTAAATTAATAAATCTGCACCATCAAATATGTATGCACATCCAATGGTCCAACTCATTCAAGTCGTGTTCCACTGGTCCAACCAATCAAATTCAAGCATCAAACGCACACGAATCACGCTCCCAAACCGTCCGATCAAGACTAAGCATTGATCTCAGCCATTGGATCATGTTTTAGTAAGAAACACAACTCAAATTAAGTTATGGCCATTGATCATGATCTGCTCAACCTTTTCTACCGTTGGATCTACCTTGTAAGCCAAAATATATATAAATTTTTTGTAATTTTTAAATTCATTTGGATATGTGCTTTCTCTCTCTTCTTTCATGCATTCCTTCTTCGTCTCTCTCTCTCTTTCTCTCTCTCTCCTCTCTCATCCTCTCTGATCTCTTCTCTCTATTTAATCTACTTCTCCGATGACGACCTATCGTCAGTATTCCTGTCTTATTCTTCTCTTAACCTTGATATTTTTTTAAGTTTCTGGTATATTGAACCATTTTTGAGTCGTTAGCCAGTTAGGGTTTAGGACAAATTTTTTTTTTGTTCTATATTTTTTTTGTTTCTAGTATAATCGATCCGTTCTTGAGACTTTCTCCAGTTAAGTTTTTTTTTGAATTTTTTTGTTGTTCTATAAATTTCCAAAAAAAACGTGCATGTGGTCTTCTCAATTTTATTAAAAATCATTTCTCTAACTTAGGGGTTCGATCAAAATTTTTGCTTATTCTAAGATTCTCGAACACTCGCAGGTGTTCCTTTTGTTCAATTTTTTTTAACCTCTGCAAATTAACTATATAAAATTTTTAGGGTTAGGGTTTATTCATTGAATCCAAATTTTTTCACCAATTTTTTTTGGGGTTTCGATTTTACATCTAAAATCGAGAATGCTTGTTCAAATTTTTAAACTCTTGTGTGAGTTCTTCATTTTACCAAACTTAAAGGATTCTCAATGTTGATAAAACACTCAAAATAGTCTATGTTTTAGTCTTCAAAATCAGATATATTTTTGTTCAAAATCCATATATATATTTCTTCAAAATCGTCTTTGGTTTTTTGATTTTTTAAAATTGTTTCATTTTTTTTTTTTCATGCTTGACCATTTTCTTTGCGAATACATTACGGTTTATAAAATAAATCGTTTTGTTTTTTAAAAAATATTAGGGCTTCATCTCAAAATCATATCTATTGTTCAAATTTTTTTTACTCTTTTGACCTTAAAACTTTTCACAATTTTTTTATCTTGTTTTACTAATGCTAGCCATTTCGTCTACCTTATCACAATCACTGTAATTATTGGTAAGCTTTGGAACGATTTGTTAAAAAAAATTACTTTCTGGAAATTTTCGTAAAAACCCCCATTTTTTATTTTTTATTTTTAAAAAAAACCCATCACATATCTTTCTGTATTCCGTCATAATAAAATGGTTATATATATATATATATATATATATATATATATCATCTGCTCTCTGCATTTTTGTTGGGCTCATTCTCGCTTTCACTACTCTGAAATACGTCTGAAAGAAGAGCTTAGCATACTAAAACTGATATATTATTGATACCACCTCAAGTATAAATTCTCTATCTCTATGTAAATTATTATTTGTGTGGATACTGATGTCCACTAGATTAATTTATGTGTCTTATATAATGTGTGAATACTGATATTCATTGGGTTATTCATTGCATTAACTATTATATGATATCTCCATCTAAGATTTGCTATAAATGTTGCAATCTTGCACTTTACCTGCTTCTTTGAAAAATTGGTGTCTGAAATAATAATTTCTTGCCGTGTTTTATAAAAAAAAATTCAGGCTTTAGTAATCATTCTTACGTTTTACTGAAAGTTTTTATTTTCTGTGTTCTTCAAATGACATGTGGAGATTTTTTTTTACTGATCACTGTTTCGTTTTAAAATAACAGTTTTTAAACAGTGTTTACCCTACTGTTTAACTTAAATATTTCCTGCCCCTTGTAACTGTATCATCTTATTACTTGTTCCTAAATCAACTTATTAATTGTTGCTTCTAATTGATTACTTGATGTGAATATTACCTGCCGCATATCATTTTTCCCCATTTATATATATATATATATATATATATATCAATCAATTTAAAAAATATGCATTCATATGTACAATCTCTTCTTAGTTTAATACTTTCCCTTATCCTTCCTGCATCAATACTCATCGTGACTAATATATTCTCTTCCAAATTGAAAGTTCTACCGCTCAATTCTGAACTCCAATTTTCAAATGTTGTCCCTCATCTTACTACTATCTCTGCTCAGTCTAAATATAGATCTATGAGACACAATCTTTGTCCTGGAAATGTCATCACATTTCACGGCTTTCCAAAATTATTTGAAAACTTTAAAAATGTTGGGTGGGACTACTTGGTTTCTTTAAATGACAAATCCATTTATCCTAGTATCATTGCTGAATTTTATTCTCATATGGAGTTTTCAAATGACTCATCTGGTTTACTAAAAAGCATTACAACTTGTATTCAACAAACTTATATCATTGATGAATTACTTCTTGTCAATGCACTGCAATTACCTCCTTCCACTCTAGAATTACCTAGGATAAATTCATATCTTCATCCCTCTGGAATATCTGTCAAAAACTGCATGTTGTTAAAGTTCAATATGTCAATGGTAACCGATCAAATGGTACCAGCTATTTTATTTGACTATCCATGTAAAGTTGGTCTGGAGTTCTTAACTGTTGAGTGTCAATTTCTAGGCAAAATCTTAAGAAATAATTTTATGCATGTCCGTGATGATTGAAAAATGTTACCTTTTGATCTGGAACTCATCAAAAGTTTGTTAAATGAATGTATGCCCTATAATCTAGCCTGTTTTTTGTTGTCTTCGTTTGAATACTGTTTTCAAAAAAATTGTATTGGTTTTGGTCTCCTTCTCACACAAATATTCCATTATTTGAACATTCCTTTGACCAATCATCAATCTCAACACGTTACCACTAGCAATATCATATCTCACCTCAATCTACCACTATAGCCCCTAATTATCTTTAAACCTCTTAATCATGAAACTCTTGAAACTACCATCAACATGACTTCAAAAATTGACTCCCTCAATAGTATGAATCAACTTCTGCTGCAAAATCAAACACTACTTTTTGAAAAATTGGAAGATATTCAATTCTCCTTACACGCTGTCAAGTCAGTGGTCTGTTTGTTATTGGAGCACAACATGCTGTTGAATCCCTTCAATGCCAATACCACACCAGATTTCACTGTTTCTGTTCCCCCACCAGCTGATCCCGAAGGCAACATTCCAGATATGTCTCATTTCTCTCCTCTCGATCTCGAAGAAATCTAACTTTGCGACCAAATTGACTAACTATTTGCTTACATTTGTCTACCTACCTATTTCGGATAACTGTAATCCTTAATCCCTTACCCATCTCTTACTCCACTAACTACCACTACTACTAGTACTAGTACTACTTCTACCTCTTATCCTTTTATATATTTGTTTTGGTTAACTAACTCTCATTGTAGGTTTTTCTAACACACTTCCTCCAGGTTTCAAATCTTATTTTACCCCGTCATTTTTTATGATGACAAAGGAGGAGAAGAAAAATATATGGATGAACTGCTATAAATGGATTATAAACTGCTATAAACTGCTATGAATGGATTATTATGAACTGCTATAAACTGCTATGAATGGATTATTATGAACTACTATGAATGGATTATAATGAACTACTATGAATGGATTAAACTGCCATGTGATTGAATATATACTGTTATAAAAGGGTTCACAGTTTAAGGGAGAATTTTCTTAAAATATATATATATTTTTATATATAATTGTCATCATCAAAAAGGGGGAGATTGATAGATAAAATCTTATCTATATTTTGATGATAGCAATTATGTTTTATTTATTTGTTCCATTTTTACTTGAATTAATTTTTATTGACCTTGATAAAGTATATGTCAAGTGTTAAATAAATTAATTCATATAATATTATAAGCAAGGAAACCATATTTCTTTTTCAAAACTAAAGTTGGGCAAAAAGTTTATATTACTATCTTTAAAACTATTAATACAAATATAGTTATATCATACGGTAAATATATATATATATATATATATATATATATATATATATATCAATATGAATATCATATAGTACTACTTATAACAACATGTATGTTAATATCATATATATATATATATATATACCAACGCGTATATAAAGAGGTTTTATATACCATTTCTATATTATATGTACTAAATATACTAACTATATATTATGTACACCTATACTACATATTCTAAACATACATACATGCATATAACATACTAAGTTTATTTGTGGCGCCCCAAATTCTAATTCCTCCACTTAGTCACTCGAATTCGGTTCATCACGTGGTCAAAGTATTACCATAATAACTAAAATCATACATTCACAACGAAAAATCTAAATTAGAATAATGTACAATGATTTATTATAATTATTCCCCAAGTCTCAAGAACTCACAAGATTTCTTAATAGATTACATAATAGTATCGAATAAAGACCTATTACATAATCCTACTTAAGTTTAAACATAGTCTACAAATAGTCTTAACATAACATAATAGTTTTTAAACATAAAGGAATAATCTAGTCAGTAGCCTTGCCCTTGCCCTTGTCTGTTCCAGAGACACCTCCTTGTTCCTCCTTAACTGAAAGTTTTTAAATAAGCAAGGATGAGCACAAATTGCCCAGCAAGTAATATACAACAAGGGTGTAGGATATAATATCAAAAGGTTTGAAATATCGAAGTGTCATTTCTAGGATAGTTCAAAGTGTCAGAATAACATCATGGATAAAGAATATCAATAATTCTTGGAATAAGAACAACAATTCTATATAAATCAATAGATATATATGAATTCAACGACTAACGATGTATCCAACTGAATAAGCAATTTATAATCTTGACGATACTAAGGACCATTGAACTTCCACTAGAGTTACCAATATTAAACTGATAACCCAAAAATATCAAGTACTATAGATGATCAGTCTACAATACTTTACGTTATGCATAACACCACAATAATATTCATTCATGTGTTGGGGTTTCCAACGACATACACTCCCCTTACCAAAAGGGTTGTTCAACTCAGTTTTCAAGATTTCCGCACCAATCAATTGGCTTGGACAGCTTTTATAAACATGCATATAGTCTATCTTAATCAAATGACATCGACTCTTTCACAATATTCAAGAACAATACTAAGTTAAACATGAATAATAACTTTCACAAGGGTTTAAACATATTAACTCGTTTGAACGAGAAAGTAATATATTTTTGTATTCAAAGAGATAAGCTTATGGAATTCGTCGAATAGAGAATGCAATTATACTTGCACAATAATAGTGGGGTTCAGATACTTGCCTTATGCGTAGTTTATCCACGTTAATAACTCAACACTTTCGAATCCTAGTATAGCGTATTATATGTTCAAGATGTCCATTAGCTAACACAGTCTTTAAACAAGCTTGACACGATTCAAGTATGCACATATGGTACAGAAATCAGATTATCAATTCATCATGAATCAAATACTTTAGTTACTTCATAAGCAAATCAAGAATGCTTAGTTTAAGACCTCCTTACTCATGGACTTTCCATTGCAAGGCAAAACCAACTTATCATCGAAGAATCACATATATATATACATTAGTAGGTTTTAAATTACTTTTAGCAATAAAAGCATCACATAGTTACTGTCCAAAAGATCAGAACTTACTACCTCAGATTCCACATCATACAAATTGCGCCATAGCTAAGCTCAGACCCACAGTATTCTATGACGTCCTCTGGTCATGCCAGACTCAAATTTCTTTGCCTTGTGGGTTCTGTCCCTACTTAAAAAACAATCACACATAGTATATTTGTTATGTTAAAGGTCTTTTCATGCTCCTTAAGTCACTCTAGGTTACATCTTTCAGAATAGGATCCTAAATTGATCATTTCAATAATTTAAGGCCATTCAAGGACATGAACTCACAAAGTCTATCATGCTTGCCCTCTAAACATATAAGCTAGTTATAAAACTCATATTAGGCATGCTTGTGAATATTTATAACACCTACGTGAAACTAACACCGCTTTAGTTGAAAATATGCTTTGTTCATGCTTTATTTGAAATATGACACACAAGCATGGTATATATATGTTTATGCTACATGAGCGAGTCTAAGAGTGTCATCAAACATGATCACAAATGTCAGATTCTAGTCTTCAAGGTATCATGACAATATTTTTATTCTAAACTTACTAGTAAGTCCGACTTGTTCATGTCTCTTTGCTAATCACATAAACATAAGCTAAAGGTTTATTCATGCATTTCTAAGTTATACTAACATGCTTTGCAAAGTCAGAATATACATCATGTAGAAATCATGCAAGTTAGCTCACTAGGCTAAGTCTTTTCTTGAAAACATTTCTAACACAAGGCTTAATAAGTTTGATCATGCTCGAAGGAACTATGTACACTACAACATGCTTATCTATATGCAAAATCAGTCATGTATAGCTTACTAGGTTCACAATTTGTAGAACATGATCTTTTACATAGTTTGTTTTCAAAAGTTAAAGTCCAAATCTCCGTTTAAACCATATATCTTCGTTAATTATGCAAGTCTATTAAAACATGTTCTTATTGAGTTAATATACCCATATATACATCATACACATGTTTACATGCTAGTTTGAGTCATAATAACTAGCTCATATTTATCAGACTTACAAATGAACATTCAATCTAAAAAGAAGAACTGCAAATTGCACAAGGCGCCTTAAGATAAATATAGGCGCGCTCAAGGCTTGGTGTGCGGTTCGAGCCAAGAACATTCTGCTTTGGCAACTGTCTAGCCCAACCTCAAAAATTACTCAAAATTTCGATTTTAAACCATCATATATCAGTTGCATCATGCTCATATGGTCATACAACAACTATATGGACATTACCCAACCACATTAACATCTATTTCCACAAAATCAAAAAATTGAATTTTTAGAGTTCAAGAACTCTGTTTAACAGAAAATGAAATTGAAAGTATAGAATGGAATTATACCTTTGCAATATTAATGAAACTTGCTCCAATTGAACTCCTAAGCTCTAGATTACTGTTATGCTCTCAACCTTACTACTTAGCAATTCTCAGACAATTTTCTAATTCCCAGAGAATGAAAGGAATTGTTCATTTTATAGGAAACTCATTAACCATGCCAAGCCATTGCCCAAGAATTCAAACTCATGGATTGAGGGATTACATGAAGTATAAGAAGGAGTTGGTAATTTAGTTGTTAATTTGCATCATGAGCACCACTCCCCCCATGATCATTGCCTAGCAAGCTTTGGAAGAAAAATAAAGAACATAGGCCTTATCCTTTTGTTCTTACACTTGACTGAGAGTTTGGAAGTGAATGGGACTCGCAATTTGGAACAATCTAATATATCTCAGCATTCTTGATATCTAGGCTTGGTTTGTTTTACTTAATTTCCCACAATGAAAATCTTAATGTACAATTGTTACCATATTAGGAATTTTAGGGATAAATTATACACTCACATCATATAGTCAATGTACATTAAATATACGCAATAAAATAATGCAGTCAGGTATTATTGTCCAGTTAGTTCCATATTTAATTCTACCACTCATATGATCATATAATAACCTTATTATATTAATATCTTATTTATTTATGTTAAATAAATAAATTTATTCCATCCCTTGATTAATTACCACTTAATATATTATAGTTTCATATACTTAATATATAGTCACACAATGTCGCATCTTTGCACTATATAAGTATAGTTGTATATGCACATAACACCAATAATATTATATTACTAACTTACTTATTTATATTAAATAAATAAATCATGCACTTCCTTAATTAATTAACACCAATATTAATTAATCCAACCATTGATTAATGTAGTTATTGATTTCCATAATCATTATTCATCTTTATAATATATTGCAATTAATAGTAATCACACATTATTAGTTAATTTCTAAGAATTCAATATTCTACCACAACTATTATCAATTAATTAATATAACAATTAAAAATTAATATTGGTTATTTGTGCACTTTATTTCATGGTTCATAAATGTCACATACGCCATATAATTGTTCTATTTAATTTTCAAAGGTAGAAGAATTAATTTTTCTCCAATCGCCCAATTGGCATTTGATTGCAAGGCTTGATTTGTCTTCGCCAGAATGAGTAGTGTGCTGGTAGTGCCTAACAACGATGCAAGATCGGTTTAACCCGATTTCTGTGTCAATTTTCAACGCTAAATTCATTTTATATGACATGAATTGATGTCCACAAAGGTGTTACTACACGTCTACGAGTGTATTCACTACTTATATGAAATCACATAATCATTCCCGATTAATCTTCCTAATTCTCGTTTCAACTCGCTTAGTGAATTCTCTCATTTGACATTATGCCACACAAGGCATTTCACAATTCTCATTGTCACATAACACTTCTTAATACGCATTGGCCTAATACGAATCAATTGAATTAACCAACTCACAAAACATCAACACTTATATTCACATAAATATTATTTCCATTAATATATTCATTTAATGATACGTGGAAATTATCGGGTATTACATCCTCCCCCCTTATAAAAATTTCATCCTGGAATTGCTACAAGGTTACACAAACAGATGGGGATAATCCCTCATCATCCTATCTTCTAACTCCCACGTTTCCTCCTCGACATCGTGGTTACACCAAAGTACTTTTACAAAAGAAATAACTTTATTCCTTAAGGTTTGCTCTTTCCTATCAAGGATTTGGACAGGAATTTCTTCGTACGCTAAATTCTTCTCCACTTGATTAGGTTCATAAGAAATCATGTGTTTGTAGTCGGGCTTGTACTGATGTAACACAGATATGTGAAACATATTATGGATGTGCTCCAACTCAGGTGGTAGTGCAACTTATATATGCTACTTCGCCCACTCGCTTTAGTATCTCGAACGGTCCTATGAATCTTGGACTCAGTTTTCCTTTCTTGCCGAAATGGATCTTTCCCTTCCATGGAGATACTTTTAAGAATACGAAACTGCCGACTTCAAAATCTTGGTCCTGCCGATGCAAGTCTGCGTACTTCTTCTGGCGATCTTGAGCTGCTACAAGTCTGGCCCTTACCACTTTTACCACATCTGCGGTTTGTTGTACTAAGTCTGGTCTGAGTATTCGTCGCTCTCCGACTTTGTCCCAACATAAAGGCGTTCTGCACTTCCTTCCGCAAAGAGCTTCATGCGGGGGCATGCCGATACTCGCATGGTAACTATTATTATACGTAAATTTGACTAAGGGTAGGTGGTCATCCCAATTTCCCTTAAAATCCTTCACGCAAGTCCTAAGCATGTCCTCTATCATTTGTATTGTTCGCTCACTTTGTCCGTCTATCTGAGGATGATAAGCAGTACTCAACCTCAACTGTGTTCCCATCCTCTCTTGCAAGCTTTTCTAGAATTTTGACGTGAAACGCGGTCTCGGTCAGAAACAATCTTCACCGGCACTCCATGTCGTGAAACGATTTCCTTTACGTACAGACTTGCTAATTGATTTAAACTGTAGCGGATCTTGATAAGTAAAAAATGCACGGTCTTCGTAAGTCGATCCACGATAACCCAAATGGCATCCAAACCCTTTTGTGTGACTGGAAGTCCTACCACGAAATCCTTCGTGATATGCTTGAAAGTAGTATGCACACAAGTCAATCATGTTTGATGATAAAGCATATACTTTGTAACAATCTTATTCATTTATTAATAAAAAGTATTAATTTATTAAAGGCTTTTAATTATCTACATGATGCTGTTTTATAATATGTGATAAACCCATAGTTTTAAGCAATGCTTTTAGAATAATGATGATGATCATTCTAATGAGATCTAAATTCTTAGAAAGCTTAAAACTAAAATAGTTCCCAATCATTGGATTACTAAATTGGGGATTAGTGACTCCGGATAGATTGGTACATACGTTGCTTGCTCATTGGATGAGGATGATTGATCTCATGATCATTTGTGTGGAGACACTAAAGCAAGTATGTAGGTGCTTATTAGAGAATAAGTTCATTTGAGCGTGGCTCGCTAAGGAATACCTAATGGAGTTTTACTTGCTGTCAATAGAATTCTGTAGTGATAGTAGTACAAGTAATCCTTGGACTTGAGATCATCATAGTATCTTGTGTATGATGAGTTATACTTTGACTTATTCCTTAAGACCCTTAGGGTATATCAAAGGGTATGCTTGGGTATAATAAGTTGTATACGTGGAGATAATGTATGATCAATAAAGAATCTACCACTTCTAATAAAAGAAGAGAAATGTCCTATGTGATTCGATAAATGACAACCCAAAGAGTCATTGGCGGCGAATGAAATTAGAAAGGAGTTTCTAATTTGCATTATTTGAGTTGTGCATTTAAGGATCGAAATACATATAATTAAATAAAATAAGACTTGACAATAATTCCATGTCTTATATTTAATTGGGACATTGTATGGTGGAAGGATTGAATTGTCATTAAGAACTATTTACTCAAAGGTTCTTTTATGATTAATGTTGAAATCTATATTATCCGGAAAGTCGTTGATCGCTAGGAGGCTTATCCCTATTGTAGAATAAATATTATTTATTTAAATAAATTAATTGTTTAATTTATTTATTTAAATAAGATTAAAATTGTTCTAATTGATTTATTCACAACCGGTTTAATATGGAGAACCTAAAGGGTCACACCATAAAAGGAAGAATAATTATTTAAGAAGTTAATGGCATAATCGTAATAATATGTTAAGTATATTTAATTTAATCTATTGTGATAGAATAAATTAAATAGCTTAATATTATTATTTAATATTTTAGAAATATTAAATATAAATTAATAAGAGGAGTCTTATTAATATTATTACAATTATTATTATTTTAATTTTTAAAAGAGTT
This sequence comes from Panax quinquefolius, assembly GCA_020205615.1. Lineage (NCBI taxonomy): Eukaryota > Viridiplantae > Streptophyta > Magnoliopsida > Apiales > Araliaceae > Panax > Panax quinquefolius. Next base: position 181,958 of record JAINUW010000713.1, on the reverse strand, counting down.
TAGGAATTAATTTAATATAAGTACTCTCATTTATTCCTAATAGGATCGGGAGGAAAATTAGTTAAAGGAGTTTAATTAATTATCCCTAATAAGATTAGGGAGCCCATTTAATTAAAAGAGTTTAATTAAATAATACCTTATTTTTATTAAATAAGGTTACGATATCTTTATAAGAGGAGTCTTATATCGGATATCGGATGTACGTAATAATTCGAATTTGTGGGAGAGACGCCTTTTCTATGTAGAGATAGAAAACTAGGGTTGAGCCAATACCCTTCTTCTTGAATCTTTATTTTTCCTTGGTGGATCACCTCTGAGGCCAAACATATGGGTGGCTAACGTTGATCGAAAGGAAGGAACCAAACCCGGTGGATTCAAGTTGAGCGCAAAAGGATTTGGAGGTGAACTTGTACGAGGAAGCTTCGATCTTCAAGGTATGATTTTATTCTTTATCTTTTCGTTTAATTAATAATTATGCGTAAAGGGTGATCCGGGTATATGGTTTGTAAAATTTTAAACTCGATTTTTTACGTTTCCACTTTTATATGCAATTTGATTGCGTTCTTGAATATTACAAACCTAACAGTGGTATCAGAGCCAAACCTTTATGCGAATTATTAATTATTTTAATTTGATATGTATATTGATATGTGTTTAGAATAATTTAATTGGGCAAAATTTTATTGTATAAAATTTAAATAAAAAATAAATAAAAAATATGTGTGGGCCTTTTATTCTCTTTTTTTTTTTGCGTGGACGATGGGTTTCTTGGAGTCTTCGATTGTTTTTTTTTTCAAATAACAACGTGATCACTTAGACTTGGAATATTACAGGAACATGTTAATAGGATTTATATATATATAAGATTTACGGATATATATATATATATATATATATATATATTCTCGACAATTTTATAATTAAAATAAAATTTTATTTTTTATTCTTAAAATAAAAAGTTTATTTTAATATTAAAAAATAAAAGGTTTATTTTAATCTTAAAATAAAAGAGTTTATTTTAATTATAAAATTAAATTTCATGCTAACTAATTAGAGTTGGAATTGAATTCCATGATAACTAATTAGAGTTGAAATTGGATTCCATAATTAATTAAATAAAGGAGTTTATTTAGATATGAAATAAGATTTCATATTATTCAAAATAAAGGAGTTTATTTGTGAATAGGAAGAGAATCCTAATTTCCTTAAATAAAGGAGTTTATTTAGATATGAAATAAGATTTCATATTATTCAAAATAAAGGAGTTTATTTGTGAATAGGAAAGAAAATTAGTGTTTCCTTAAAAAATGGAGTTTATTTAAATATGAAATAAGATTTCATATTATTCAAAATAAAGGAGTTTATTTGTGAATAGGAAAGATAATTAAGTGTTTCCTTTAATAATTTTTTTTTATATATATATGGAATTGGATTCCATAATTAATTAAAATAAAGGAGTTTATTTTGATTAAAATTTTGATTAAAATAAAATAGTTTATTTTATTCAAAATTGGATAAATTAAAATAAAATGGTTTTATTTTGATTTAAATTTGGATTAAAATAAAAGAGTTTATTTTGATTCAAAATTAGATTTTATACTAACTAAATTTGCCCATTAAATGATATCAATATATATATATATATTAATTATTTATTATTCATAAGATGAATGTTATTTATTGATGCATATAATGATGTGTATGATAATAAATGGGATTGATTATGGACTATTGACCAATATGATTAGATTTTATTTTAGTTGGATGCATGAATGTATGGATTTTATTAAATGGGGTCTACATACCTCGTCTTCTCTAATTTTTTCTTAATGTAAATTCTAACTCCCTCCTATGTACTTCCCTTCGATCAACGATCGAGGTTTCTATTTATTTTAAATAGTTTTGTAATAGGAATAGTTAGAATTAATTTTAAAAATTGGAGATCAAGGAGCAAGAAGCGCTGAAGACCCGTTTATAATGGAGTCCCAAGTTTAAATGTAATAGTTATATTTAAATATTATTTCTTGCACCCTAGGGTTTGACCTTTTGGTTCACTTGGTGGCTCTAGTGAACCAAACTAGAATAAAAGTCCATAATCAATCCGGGTAGAATATAGTATTCTATATATGCATTCTTATACTATATATATTATATATTATGCAAACATGTTTCAGTATGTTCATTAATATGACGCGTATTTTATTTTATATATATATATGTAATGCGCTTAAAACAAGATGAGACAAATTAATAACAAAACCCTCAATTTTTTTATATTAAGTCCTAAGCGTTCAAAGATATTTGGAATATCGAGCGTCGCCTTCTAGCATGATAAAATTAATAGAGTATTAAATATTTAATATGAGTTTGTTGTGTCACCACAAGGCAAGTATTAAGTATTTAAGATGTTAATTTATCACATTTGATGCTTATAAAGAAAATTGAACAATATTGTTTTGTTGTGTCACCACAAGGATGATATTTTTCTTTTTGAATATATGGAGTGCTAGGTCGGACTTAACTTGGATAATTTTGATTCGGATGTGCCACCACTTGATCAAAATAATCTAAGAGGCAAAAAAAAAAGGAGTTGCGTAGTTGATGTAATTGACAAAAGTTGTCTACCTATTTATTTATATATAGTTTGTTGTGTTACCACAAGGCTATATACATTTGAAATGGGATCCTTATTCTCACTAGCAAATCTTTAATTAGATTTTGCCGAACTATATAATTGAGGGTAATATAGTTTGAAGAAAATAGTGGGAGATACCAATTTAAAACAAGACCTAATTTATTTTGGTAATTAATAAAAGAATGTATGTTAAAATGTTGTTAATTACAAATTCATTTACAGAATTTTACAATGTCTAAAATTACTATCACTGCGAAGCATATTAGATGCTAAATTACTCAGACCGAATTAAATGGATTGGTTAAGAAAATTGAGAAAAGTTCTCATGGCTGAAAAGCTACCTTATGTCCTTAATATGCCTATCCCTGCAATGGTTGCAGACAATGCCTCTGAGGAAGACATTGCTACTTTTAGAAAGTGGCAAGATGATGCACAGTTGGCTCAATGCATCATGCTCGCATCCATGAGTAACGAGCTTCAGCGTCAGCATGAAACTATGAATGCTCCTACTATATTCCTGCACATCAAGTAGTTGATGGTGAGGAAAGTAGGACTGATAGATATCAGATATCTAAGGAGCTCTTCCGATCTAGAATGGCCAATGGCACTATAGTACAGACAAAAAAAATCCTTAACATTATCAATTTGATTGATTAATTAGGACAACGAGATTAGTCATGGATGGAGAGTTGAGCCAAGATTTGATCTTGCACTCACTTCCGGACTCCTTTCACAATTGTTGTGAATTTTTCATATGAACAAGCTAGATATCGGCTTCATTTGATTTGCTTAACATGTTGAAAAATGATGAGAGTCACTTTCCAACCAAGAAAGACCATGTCTTACTGGTAGGGGCCAAAGGATCTTCAGAAAAGAAGAACGATTCAAAGAAGGTAAATAGAAAGGCATAAACAAAGGATAATAAGAACAAAAGCGATACGGATAGCAAAGTTTGCTTCCACTTACAATAAGGCCGACACCTTTGGAAAGAAAGCTGCGAGAAGCATCTTCAGCAGAGGCTAACCAAAGAAGCTTAGTGAAGTTTGGTTTACAATCTGATTTTTTGTTCATGATTGAAATAAATTTTTCTTTAAGTCAAGGTTCTACTTGGGTATTGGATACCGACTTTGGTTATCATAAATATAGATTTATGAAGGACCAAGCGAAGTAGAAAGCTAAACAAATATAAGTAGTCCCATGCGGAAAATGTAACAAAGGTTGCCATATTAGCCATAGAAACTTATAGTTTAGCACCGCTACGGAAGCAAATCTATTAAGTCAATAAGTTGTTATTGTATTCCAATTCTTGTTAGAAACATTATTTCCATTTTATTGTTGAACAATAAAATTTTTGGTATTATAATTAAGAACAATTGTTGTTATATTTATAATAATAATGTTTTGTATAGAACTGAAATATTACTTAATGGATTTTGTATACTTGACTTACGTAAAAATATATTTTGCAAATTGAATAAACTAATATAAGAAAAATGAGATGATCATTCAAAGAGTTGAATGTGTGTATTTGCTGAAATACAAGGGTGAATTTTTTGAAAGTTTCAAAGAATTGAAGTGAAACAAATTGGCAATGTATTAAGATTCTTTGATTAGATCAAGGAATAAATACTTGTGCAATAAGTTTCGGATCATCTCAAATGGTTTTCTCATAATGGACACATCCCGATACGCAATAATTGATTGATGTATCCGAATGAAAAATCGTACCTTGTTGGACGTATGGTGCGGTCCAAAATGATTTCTGAGACATTCCAAAGATCCTTCAGGATCATGTCCTAGAAATGGTACGCATATCTCTGAAATGGTAACCTCAAAATCCATTTGAAGACTCCATAAAAGTTATGGACAGGGAGGATTCCTAATCTTAAGTTTGTTAAGATAAGGGGTTCCAACTTATGTGAAAAGGTTTTAAAAGGATAAGCTTGGGATAAGATTTGACAAGTGTCGATTTGTGGGACATCCTAAAGTAAGTTTAGGGTATATGTTCTATAATCCTACTTAGCAAAAGGTGTTTGTTGCGAAACACGCTGCCTTCTAAGATAAATGTGTTTATTATTGAAGGGGCTAGTGGGAGGATAATAGATCTTGAAAAGTTCAAGAACCACAAAACACTATAAGTCAAATAAGAGGAACCTATAGATAGACCTATTGTACCACAAATCAATCAAAATCGGAATAGTCACAAGATACCTAGGAGGTATGGATTCATCATGGATGATGATGATGAGGTACATATCATAAAGATGATGATCCAGATTACATACGATGAGGTAAGTGTTGTAGACACTTTCGGAGAAATGGATTGAAGCAAGTTTCTCAAATATGGAACATTACGTTTTGATGAGGCAATCAAAAGAGTTTGATTTTATCAAAATAAGAATGAACATAAGTGTACAAAAGGGTCGATTGGGAGCATCGTGAAATTTCTAGTATTATATGTTGATATACTACGGATGAGGAATAACATACCAATGCTACAATCAGTAAAGATAAAGTTGTCTAAACATTCCTCCACGAATGATTTCGGAAGAGGATCTTAATTGGGGATAAAATTTATATAGATAGATACAACAAGATGCTCGACTTAACCCAAGGAACATATATTCATTTGATGCTAAAGTCGTTTAGCATGGCAAACTCCAAGAGATGTCTCATGTCGATGAGCTATGGAGTGTATCTCTCTTAATAGTCCCCACAGACTCCTGAAAAGAGAGATCGCATGAGTGACAATCATGTATGCAATGAAATGTACGAGACCTGATGTTGATCAGTCATATTCTAGAGAAGATCACTGTCAGACAGTGAAAAACATCTTAAAGTACTTAACCGTAACTAAAGATGTGATTAAAATTTATGGTGGGTCTAAATTAAAACTAGAGGGCTTAACAGACTCAAGTTTTTCAGACAGACCAAGATGACAGAAAAATCCACTTTAAGGTAAAGTGTTACCTTGAACGGTGGTGCAGTGAATTGGAAAGGTTCCAAACAGCAAAGAGTTACTGGTTTAGCGATAAAGACAAAGTATATAGCTATAAATGAAGCTGCAAGTTGATTGTTTGGATGATAAGTTCATTACAGAACTAGGAATAGTTCCTAAGTCTCATCTTGGATCTAAACATGTGTTGTGGCACTTTCATTTGATTATTAGAATCATTGAAAGATGGGAAATCACTATAGAGATAGTGGACTCTCAAGAACAACATTACATATCCATTAACTAAAGCTTATCCAATGACGGGATAATCGTCACTTAGAGAAGAAGAGTATAAGATACCATGACGATTGGCTTTAGTGCAAGTGGGAGATTGAAAGTAGTATGCACACAAAGCCAATCATGTTTGATGATAAAGCATATACTTTGTAACAATCTTATTCATTTATTAATAAAAAGTATTAATTTATTAAAGGCTTTTAATTATCTACATGATGCTATTTTATAATATGTGATAAACCCATAGTTTTAAGAAATGCTTTTAGAATAATGATGATGATCATTCTAATGAGATCTAAATTCTTAAAAGCTTAAAACTAAAATAGTTCCCAATCATTGGATTACTAAATTGGGGATTAGTGAATCCGGATAGATTGGTACATCGTTCTTTCTTGCTCATTGGATGAGGATGATTGATCTCATGATCATTTGTGTGGAGACACTAAAGCAAGTATGTAGGTGCTTATTAGAGAATAAGTTCATTTGAATTGGCTCGCTAAGGAATACCTAATGGAGTTTTACTTGCTGTCATTAGGAATTCTCAGTAGTGATAGTAGTCTGACAAGTAATCCTTGGACTTGAGATCATCATAGTATCTTGTGTATGATGAGTTATACTTTGACTTATTCCTTAAGACCCTTAGGGTATATCAAAGGGTATGCTTGGGTATAATAAGTTGTACGTGGAGATAATGTATGATCGATAAAGAATCTACCACTTCTAATAAAAGAAGAGAAATGTCTATGTGATTCGATAAATGACAACCCAGGTAGTCATTGGCCAAAGGCGAATGAAATTAGAAAGGAGTTTCTAATTTGCATTATTTGAGTTATGCATTTAAGGATCGAAATACATATAATTAAATAAAATAAGACTTGACAATAATTCCATGTCTTATATTTAATTGGGACATTGTATGGTGGAAGGATTGAATTGTCATTTTTAACTATTTACTCAAAGGTTCTTTTATGATTAATGTTAAAATCTATATTATCCGGAAAGTCGTTGATCGTTAGGGAGGCTTATCCCTATTGTAGAATAAATATTATTTATTTAAATAAATTAATTGTTTAATTTATTTATTTAAATAAGATTAGAATTATTTCTAATTGATTTATTCACAACCGGTTTAATATGGAGAACCTAAAGGGTCACACCATAAAAGGAAGAATAATTATTTAAGAAGTTAATGGCATAATCGTAATAATATGTTAAGTATATTTAATTTAATCTATTGTGATAGAATAAATTAAATAGCTTAATATTATTATTTAATATTTTAGAAATATTAAATATAAATTAATAAGAGGAGTCTTATTAATATTATTACAATTATTATTATTTTAATTTCTAAAAGAGTTTAGGAATTAATTTAATATAAGTACTCTCATTTATTCCTAATAGGATCGGGAGGAAAATTAGTTAAAGGAGTTTAATTAATTATCCCTAATAAGATTAGGAGCCCATTTAATTAAAAGAGTTTAATTAAATAATACCTTATTTTATTAAATAAGGTTACCCGATATCTTTATAAGAGGAGTCTTATATCGGATATCGGATATGCGTAATAATTCCAATTTGTGGGAGATGCGCCTTTTCTATAGAGATAGAAAACTAGGGTTGAGCCAATACCCTTCTTCTTGAATCTTTATTTTTCCTTGGTGGATCACCTCTGAGGCCAAACATATGGGTGGCTAACGTTGATCGAAGGAAGGAACCAAACCAAACCGGTGGATTCAAGTTGAGCGAAAAGGATTTGGAGGTGAACTTGTACTTGAGGAAGCTTCGATCTTCAAGGTATGATTTTATTCTTTATCTTTTCGTTTAATTAATAATTATGCATAAAGGGTGATCCGGGTATATGGTTTGTAAAATTTTTAAACTCGATTTTTTTACGTTTAGCACTTTTATGCAATTTGATTGCGTTCTTGAATATTACAAACCTAACAGTGGTATCAGAGCCAAACCTTTATGCGAATTATTAATTATTTTAATTTGATATGTATATTGATATGTGTTTAGAATAATTTAATTGGGCAAAATTTTATTGTATAAAATTTAAATAAAAAATAAATAAAAAATATGTGTGGGCCTTTTATTCTCTTTTTTTTTCGCGTGGACAGTAGGTTCTTGGAGTCTTGCTGATTGTTTTTTTTTTTTTCAAATAACAACGTGATCACTTAGACTTGGAATATTACAGGAACATGTTAATAGGATTTATATATATATAAGATTTACGGATATATATATATATATATATATATATTATATATTCTCGACAATTTTATAATTAAAATAAAATTTTATTTTTATTCTTAAATAAAAAGTTTATTTTAATATTAAAAAATAAAAGGTTTATTTTAATCTTAAAATAAAAGAGTTTATTTTAATTATAAAATTAAATTTCATGCTAACTAATTAGAGTTGGAATTGAATTCCATGATAACTAATTAAAGTTGAAATTGGATTCCATAATTAATTAAATAAAGGAGTTTATTTAGATATGAAATAAGATTTCATCGTATTATTCAAAATAAAAGGAGTTTTATTTGTGAATAGGAAAAGAGAATCCTAATTTCCTTAAATAAAGGAGTTTATTTAGATATGAAATAAGATTTCATATTATTCAAAATAAAGGAGTTTATTTGTGAATAGGAAAAGAAAATCCGTGTTTCCTTAAATAATGGAGTTTATTTAAATATGAAATAAGATTTTATATTATTCAAAATAAAGGAGTTTATTTGTGAATAGGAAAGATAATTAATTCATGTTTCCTTTAATAATTTTTTTTTATATATATATGGAATTGGATTCCATAATTAATTAAAATAAAGGAGTTTATTTTGATTAAAATTTTGATTAAAATAAAATAGTTTATTTTATTCAAAATTGGATAAATTAAAATAAAATGGTTTTATTTTGATTTAAATTTGGATTAAAATAAAAGAGTTTATTTTGATTCAAAATTAGATTTTATACTAACTAAATTTGCCCATTAAATGATATCAATATATATATATTAATTGTTTATTATTCATAAGATGAATGTTATTTATTGATGCATATGATGATGTGTATGATAATAAATGGGATTGATTATAGACTATTGACCAATATGATTAGATTTTATTTTAGTTGGATGCATGAATGTATGGATTTTATTAAATGGGGTCTACGTACCTCGTCTTCTCTAATTTTTTCTTAATGTAAATTCTAACTCCCTCCTATGTACTTCCCCTTGACTGCTGATCAAGGTTTCTGTTTATTTTAAATAGTTTTGTAATAGGAATAGTTAGAATTAATTTTTAAAAAATTGGAGATCAAGGAGCAAGAAGCGCTTGAAGACCCATTTATAATGGAGTCCGGATTTAAATGTAATAGTTATATTTAAATATTATTTCTTGCACCCCTAGGGTTTGACCTTTTGGTTCACTTGGTGGCTCTAGTGAACCAAACTAGAATAAAAGTCCATAATCAATCCGGGTAGAATATAGTATTCTATATGTGCATTCTTATACTATATATATTATATATTATGCAAACATGTTTCAGATGTTTCATTAATATGACGCAGTATTTTATATATATATGCATGCGCTAAACAAGATGAGACAAATTAATAACAAAACCTCAATTTTTTATATTAAGTCCTAAGCGTTCAAAGATATTTGGAATATCGAGCGTCGCCTTCTAGCATGATAAAATTAATAGAGTATTAAATATTTAATATGAGTTTGTTGTGTCACCACAAGGCAAGTATTAAGTATTTAAGATGTTAATTTATCACATTTGATGCTTATAAAGAAAATTGAACAATATTGTTTTGTTGTGTCACCACAAGGATGATATTTTTCTTTTTGAATATATGGAGTGCTAGGTCGGACTTAACTTGGATAATTTTGATTGGGATGTGCCACCACTTGATCAAAATAATCTAAGTGGCAAAAGAAAAGGAGTTGCATAGTTGATGTAATTGACAAAAGTTGTCTACCTATTTATTTATATATAGTTTGTTGTGTCACCACAAGGCTATATACATTTGAAATGGGATCCTTATTCTCACTAGCAAATCTTTAATTAGATTTTCTTAGAACTATATAAGTGAGGTAATATAGTTTGAAGAAAATAGTGGGAGATACCAATTTAAAACAAGACCTAATTTATTTTGGTAATTAATAAAAGAATGTATGTTAAAATGTTGTTAATTACAAATTCATTTACAGAATTTTACAATGTCTAAAATTACTATCACTGCGAAGCATATTAGATGCTAAATTAATCAGACCGAATTAAAAAGATTGGTTAAGAAAATTGAGAAAAGTTCTCATGGCTGAAAAGCTATCTTATGTCCTTAATATGCCTATCCCTGCAATGGTTGCAGACAATGCCTCTGAGGAAGACATTGCTACTTTTAGAAAGTGGCAAGATGATGCACGATTGGCTCAATGCATCATGCTCGCATCCATGAAAGTAACGAGCTTGACGTCGGCGTGAAACTATGAATGCTCTACTATATTCCCCTTACATCAAGTAGTTGATGGTGAGGAAAGTAGGATTGATAGATATCAGATATCTAAGGAGCTCTTCCGATCTAGAATGGCCAATGGCACTATAGTACAGACAAAAAAAATCCTTAACATTATCAATTTGATTGATCAATTAGGACAACGAGATTAGTCATGGATGGAGAGTTGAGCCAAGATTTGATCTTGCACTCACTTCCGGACTCCTTTCACAATTGTTGTGAATTTTTCATATGAACAAGCTAGATATCAGCCTCGCTGATTTGCTTAACATGTTGAAAAATGATGAGAGTCACTTTCCAACCAAGAAAGACCATGTCTTACTGGTAGGGGCCAAAGGATCTTCAGAAAAGAAGAACGATTCAAAGAAGGTAAATAGAAAGGCATAAACAAAGGATAATAAGAACAAAACTGATACGGATAGCAAAGAAGTTTGCTTCCACTGCAATAAGCTTTGGACACTTTGGAAAGAAAGCTGCGAGAAGCATCTTGCATAGGCTAACCAAAGAAGCTTAGTGAAGTTTCTTTGTCTGATTTTTGTTCATGATTGAAATAAATTTTTCTTTAAGTCAAGGTTCTACTTGGGTATTGGATAATACCGACTTTGGTTATCATAAATATAGATTTATGAAGGGACCAAGCGAGTAGAAAGCTAAACAAATATAAGTAGTCCCATGTAAGTGAAATGTAACAAAGGTTGCCATATTAGCCATAGAAACTTATAGTTTAAGCATCGCTTACTGAACAAATCTATTAAGTCGATAAGTTGTTATTGTATTCCAATTCTTGTTAGAAACATTATTTCCATTTTATTGTTGGACAATAAAATTTTTGGTATTATAATTAAGAACAATTGTTGTTATATTTATAATAATAATGTTTTGTATAGAACTGAAATATTACTTAATGGATTTTGTATACTTGACTTACGTAAAAAATATATTTTGCAAATTGAATAAACTAGTATAAGAAAAATGAGATGATCATTCAAAGAGTTGAATGTGTGTATTTGCTGAAATACAAGTGTGAATTTTTTGAAAGGTTCAAAGAATTCAGAAGTGAAACAAATTGGCAATGTATTAAGATTCTTTGATTAGATCAAGGAATAAATACTTGTGCAATAAGTTTCTGGATCATCTCAAATGGTTTTCTCATAATGGACACATCCTGATACGCAATAATTGATTGATGTATCTGAATGAAAAATCGTACCTTGTTGGACATGGTGCGGTCCAAAATGATTTTACTGAGACATTCCAAAGATCCTTCAGGATCATGTCCTAGAAATGGTACGCATATCTCTACGAAAATGGTAACCTCAAAATCCATTTCAAGACTCCATAAAAGTTATGGACGGGGAGGATTCTAATCTTAAGTTTGTTAAGATAAGGGGTTCCAACTTATGTGAAAAGGTTTTAAAAGGATAAGCTTGGGATAAGATTTGTGAAGTGTCGATTTGTGGGACATCCTAAAGTAAGTTTAGGGTATATGTTCTATAATCCTACTTAGCAAAAGGTGTTTGTTGCGAAACACGCGCCTTCTAAGATAAATGTGTTTATTATTGAAGGGGCTAGTGGGAGGATAATAGATCTTGAAAAGTTCAAGAACCACAAAACACTATAAAGTCAAATAAGAGGAACCTATAGATAGACCTATTGTTGTACCACAAATCAATCGTAAATGGAATAGTCTCAAGATACCTAGGAGGTATGGATTCATCATGGATGATGATGATGAGGTACATATCATAGAAGATGATGATCCAGATTATATACGATGAGGTAAGTGTTGTAGACACTTTCGGAGAAATGGATTGAAGCAAGTTTCTCAAATATGGAACATTCGTTTTGATGAGGCAATCAAAAGAGTTTGATTTTATCAAAAATAAGAATGAACATAAAGTGTACACAAAAATTCGAATTGGGAGCATCGTGAAATTTCTAGTATTATATGTTGATATACTACGGATGAGGAATAACATACCAATGCTACTGATCGGTAAAGATAAAGTTGTCTAAACATTCCTCCACGAATGATTTGGAAGAGGATCTTAATTGGGGATAAAATTTATATAGATAGATACAACAAGATGCTCGACTTAACCCAGGAACATATATTCATTTGATGCTAAAGTCGTTTAGCATGGCAAACTCAAGAGATGTCTCATGTCGATGAGCTATGGAGTGTATCTCTCTTAATAGTCCCCACAGACTCACGAAAGAGAGATCGCATGAGTGACAATCATGTATGCAATGAAATGTACGAGACACGATGTTGATCACCATATTCGAGAAAGATCATCGTCGAGACGGTGAAAAACATCTTAAAGTACTTAACCGTAACTAAAGATGTGATTAAAATTTATGGTGGGTCTAAATTAAAACTAGAGGGCTTAATAGACTCAAGTTTTTCAGACAGACCAAGATGACAGAAAAATCCACTTTAAGGTAAAGTGTTACCTTGAGCAATTGGTGGTGAAGTGAATTGGAAAGGTTCCAAACAATGAAAAGTTCTTGGGTTTAGCGATAAAGACAAAGTATATAGCTATAAATGAAGCCTGCAAGTTGATTGTTTGGATGATAAGTTCATTACGAACTAGGAATAGTTCTTATGTCTCATCTTGGATCTAAACATGTGTTGTGGCACTTTCATTTGATTATTAGAATCATTGAAAGATGGGAAATCACTATAGAGATAATGGACTCTCAAGAACAACATTACATATCCATTAACTAAAGCTTATCCAACAAAGCAGGATAATCGTCACTTAGAGAGAAAGAGTATAAGATACCATGTGATTGATTGGCTTTAGTGCAAGTGGGAGATTGAAAGTAGTATGCACACAAGCCAATCATGTTTGATGATAAAGCATATACTTTGTAACAATCTTATTCATTTATTAATAAAAAGTATTAATTTATTAAAGGCTTTTAATTATCTACATGATGCTTTATTTTATAATATGTGATAAACCCATAGTTTTAAGCAATGCTTTTAGAATAATGATGATGATCATTCTAATGAGATCTAAATTCTTAGAAAGCTTAAAACTAAAATAGTTCCCAATCATTGGATTACTAAATTGGGGATTAGTGAATCCGGATAGATTGGGTACATCGTTGCTGTCTTCATTGGATGAGGATGATTGATCTCATGATCATTTGTGTGGAGACACTAAAGCAAGTATGTAGGTGCTTATTAGAGAATAAGTTCACCGAACGTTGGCTCGCTAAGGAATACCTAATGGAGTTTTACTTGCTGTCAATAGGAATTCTCAGTAGTGATAGTAGTACAAGTAATCCTTGGACTTGAGATCATCATAGTATCTTGTGTATGATGAGTTATACTTTGACTTATTCCTTAAGACCCTTAGGGTATATCAAAGGGTATGCTTGGGTATAATAAGTTGTATATGGAGATAATGTATGATCGATAAAGAATCTACCACTTACAATAAAAGAAGAAATGTCCTATGTGATTCGATAAATGACAACCCAAAGAGTCATTGGCGGCGAATGAAATTAGAAAGGAGTTTCTAATTTGCATTATTTGAGTTAATGCATTTAAGGATCGAAATACATATAATTAAATAAAATAAGACTTGACGATAATTCCATGTCTTATATTTAATTGGGACATTGTATGGTGGAAGGATTGAATTATACGGTAACTATTTACTCAAAGGTTCTTTTATGATTAATGTTGAAATCTATATTATCTGGAAAGTCGTTGATCATTAGGAGGCTTATCCCTATTGTAGAATAAATATTATTTATTTAAATAAATTAATTGTTTAATTTATTTATTTAAATAAGATTAAAATTGTTCTAATTGATTTATTCACAACCTGGTTTAATATGGAGAACCTAAAGGGTCACACCATAAAAGGAAGAATAATTATTTAAGAAGTTAATGGCATAATCGTAATAATATGTTAAGTATATTTAATTTAATCTATTGTGATAGAATAAATTAAATAGCTTAATATTTATTATTTAATATTTTAGAAATATTAAATATAAATTAATAAGAGGAGTCTTATTAATATTATTACAATTATTATTATTTTAATTTCTAAAAGAGTTTAGGAATTAATTTAATATAAGTACTCTCATTTATTCCTAATAGGATCGGGAGGAAAATTAGTTAAAGGAGTTTAATTAATTATCCCTAATAAGATTAGGGGAGCCCATTTAATTAAAAGAGTTTAATTAAATAATACCTTATTTTATTAAATAAGGTTACCCGATATCTTTATAAGAGGAGTCTTATATCGGATATCGGATGTACGTAATAATTCCAATTTGTGGGAGATGCGCCTTTTCTATAGAGATAGAAAACTAGGGTTGAGCCAATACCCCTTCTTCTTGAATCTTTATTTTCCTTGGTGGATCACCTCTGAGGCCAAAACATATGGGTGGCTAACGTTGATCAAAGGAAGGAACCAAACCCGGTGGATTCAAGTTGAACGCGAAAGGATTTGGAGGTGAACTTGTACGAGGAAGCTCGATCTTCAAGGGTATGATTTTATTCTTTATCTTTTCGTTTAATTAATAATTATGCATAAAGGGTGATCCCGTATATATGGTTTGTAAAATTTTTAAACTCTGATTTTTTACACGTTTCCGCACTTTTATGCAATTTGATTGCGTTCTTGAATATTACAAACCTAACAATGCTCCCATTTCCATTTAGGTATTTCCAATGGTTGTAATAACCCACTCGGTCGTTGATACTCTGCTTTTACGTGTTGACACGTAAGACATTTACTAACGTACTCCGCGATTTCGTAATAAACTTGATGAACATGGAATTGTTATTCGTAATAAAGCAAGATTAGTTGCACTAGGATATAATCAAATGGAAAGAATTGACTATGATGAAACATATGATCCTGTTGCTAGAATTGAATCTATTTGTATGTTATTAGCATTTGCATGTCATAAGAATTTTAAACTTTTTCAAATGGATGTGAAATCTGCATTCCTAAATGGTGTTATAGAAGAGGAAGTTTATGTTAAATAACCTCC
The DNA here is from genome assembly GCA_020205615.1 of Panax quinquefolius. Classification (NCBI taxonomy): domain Eukaryota; kingdom Viridiplantae; phylum Streptophyta; class Magnoliopsida; order Apiales; family Araliaceae; genus Panax; species Panax quinquefolius. The sequence goes on along the minus strand of JAINUW010000713.1, from coordinate 166,538 downwards.
TGGATTTGAAGATTTTAATCATCTTGAATATGTTTATAAATTGCATAAAGCCCTATATGGTTTAAAACAGGCTCCCAGAGCCTGGTACGAAAGGTTGAGTAATTTTTTGTTGAAAAATGGCTTTAAACGAGGAACTGTTGATACTACCTTGTTTACTAAAAATAAAAATGATGATATTTTGGTAATTCAAATATATGTTGATGATATTATTTTTGGCTCTACTGATACTACTATGTTCAATGATTTTTCTGAAAGTATGAGTAAAGAATTTGAAATGAGTATGATGAGAGAATTAAACTTCTTCCTCGGACTACAAATCATACAAGGAGAAAATGTATTCATATATCTCAGTCTAAATACTGTAAAGAAATGATCAAGAAATTTGGTCTAGAATCAGCAAAACCTCTTAACACTCATATGTCAACAACTGATAAATTAATTATTGACGAAAATAGAAAATCTGTTGACTCAAAGAAATATAGAGGAATGATCGGAAGTTTATTATATATAACTGCTAGTAGACCTGACATCATGTTTAGTGTTTGTAAATGTGCCAGGTTTCAAGCTGATCCTAAAGAATCTCACATGATCACAGTAAAAAGGATTTTTCGATATCTTAAAGGAACCATTGAATTAGGTCTATGATATCCTAAGGATCAACCTTTTAATCTAGTATACTTTTTAGACTCTGACTATGCAGGTCATCATGTTGATCAAAAAAGTACCAATGGTACTTGCCAATTCTTAGGAGGATGTTTAGTCCCTTGGTTTTCTAAGAAACAGAACTCGGTATCTATTTCAACCACCGAAGCAGAATATGTTGCGGTACGCGATCTTGTGTGCTCAAATATTGTGGATGAAATGCAGGACCACTTCGATTATAACTTTGAAATTTGGTATGTATTAATCTTATGTGATAATACTAGTACTATAAATCTAAGCAAAAATACAGTCTTGCATGTTACATCAAAATATATAGGCATTTGGCATCATTTTTTACGTGATCATGTTAATAACGGAAGCATTAAATTAGAACATATTGACACTGAATTAAATATAGTTGATATATTTACTAAAACACTATGTTCAAAAAGATTCTATAAATTAAGAATTGAGCTAGGAATCCTAGATAATTCTTCTTAATCATTTTTTGTCTAAAATAAACTTTAATTTATTTTCTATTTAATTATTTTTATTAATAGACTATATATGTATTTTTGATATGTTTTAAATATACATATAATTTTTTAACAATTTTTATTTTATATATATATACACACATATATACTTATAATTATTTTCTATTAAGCTAAATTAAATATATATTTTTCTTTAATAAAAATGGTTACTTTATCATTGTTAAAATAATGTGTATATATATATATATATATGTTCTTTCAAAATAAATAAATCTGCACCATCAAATATGTATGCACATCCAATGGTCCAACTCATTCAAGCCGCATCCCATTGGTCTAACCAATCAAATTCAAGCATCAAACGCACACGGATCACGCTCCCAAACCGTCCGATCAAGACTAAGCATTGATCTCAGCCATTGGATCATGATTTAATAAGAAACACAACTCAGATTAAGTTATGGCCATTGATCATGATCTGCTCAACCTTCTCTACCGTTGGATCTACCTGGTAAGCCAAAATATATATAAAATTTTTGTAATTTTTAAATTCATTTGGATCTGTGCTTTCTCTCTCTTCTTTCACGCATTCCTTCTTCATCTCTCTCTCTCTCTCTCTCTCTCTCTCTCATCCTCTCCGATCTCTTCTCTCTATCTAATCTACTTCTCCGATGACGATCTATCGTCAATATTCTTGTCTTATTCTTCTCTTAACCTTTATATTTTTTTAAGTTTCTGGTATATTGAACCATTTTTGAGTCGTTAGCCAGTTAGGGTTTTAGAATTTTTTTTTTGTTGTTCTATATTTTTTTTGTTTCTAGTATAATCGATCCGTTCTTGAGTCTTTCGCCAATTAAGTTTTTTTTAAAATTTTTTGTTGTTCTATAAATTTCCAAAAAAAAACGTGCATGTGGTCTGCTCAATTTTTTTAAAAAACATTTCTCTAACTTAGGGGTTCGATCAAAATTTTTGTTTGTTCAAAGATTCTTGAACACTTGCAGGTGTTCCTTTTGTTCAATTTTTTTTAACCTCTGCAAATTAACTATATAAAATTTTTAGGGTTGGGGTTTATTCGTTGAATCCAAGTTTTTTTCAGTCAATTTTTTTTCGGGGTTTCTGCTTTTCTGTCTAAATCTGAGAATGTTTGTTCAAATTTTTTAAACTCTTGCGTGAGTTCTTCTGTTTACCAAACTTAAAGGATTCTCAATGTTGATAAAACACTCAAAATAGTCTATGTTTTTAGTCTTCAAAATCCGTATATATTTTGTTCAAAATCCATATATATATTTCTTCAAAATCGTCTTTGGTTTTTCGATTTTTTAAAATTGTTTCATTTTTTTTGGGTTTCTGTCGCCAACCATTTTCTTTGCAGAATACATTCTGGTTTATAAAATAAATCGTGTTGTTTTTTTTTAAAATATTAGGGCTTCATCTCAAAATCATATCTATTGTTCAAATTTTTTTTACTCTTCTGACCTTAAAACTTTTCACAATTTTTTTATCTTGTTTTACCAATGCAAGCCATTTTGTCTACCTTATCACAATCACTGTAATTACTGGTAAGCTTTGGAACGATTTGTTGAAAATTTTTACTTTCTGGAAATTTTTGTAAAAACCCCCAATTTTTATTTTTTATTTTTTAAAAAAACCCATCACATATCTTTCTATATTCCGTCATAATAAAATGGTTATATATATATATATATATATATATCTATCTGTCTCTGCATTTTTGTTGGGCTCGCTGCTGCTTTCACTACGAAATACGTATGAAGAAGAGCTTAGCATACTAAAACTGATATATTATTGAATTAATTTTTATTGACCTTGATAAAGTATATGTCAAGTGTTAAATAAATTAATTCATATAATATTTATGGCAAGGAAACCATATTTCTTTTTCAAAACTAAAGTTGGGCAAAAAGTTTATATTACTATCTTTAAAACTATTAATACAAATATAGTTATATCATACAGTAAATATATATATATATATATATATATATATATATCAGTATGAATATCATATAGTACTACTTATAACAACATGTATGTTAATATCATATATATATATATATATATATATAAACGTGCATAGCAGTAGGTTTTATATACCATTTCTATATTATATGTACTAAATATACTAAATATATATTATGTACACCTATACTACATATTCTAAACATACATACATGCATATAACATACTAAGTTTACTGTGACGCCCCCAAATTCGGACCTCCACTTAGTCACTCGAATTCGGTTCATCACGTGGTCAAAGTATTACCATAATAACTAAAATCATACATTCACAACGAAAAATCTAAATTAGAATAATGTACAATGATTTATTATAATTATTCCCCCAAGTCTCGCAACCTACAGTACTTAATAGATTACATAATAGTATCGAATAAAGACCTATTACATAATCCTACATAAGTTTAAACATAGTCTACAAATAGTCTTAACATAACATAATAGTTTTTAAACATAAAGGAACAATCTAGTCAGTAGCCTTGCCCTTGCCCTTGTCTGTTCCAGAGATACCTCCTTGTTCCTCCTTAACTGAAAGTTTTTAAATAAGCAAGGATGAGCACAAATTGCCCAGCAAGTAATATACAACAAGGGTGTAGGATATAATATCAAAAGGTTTGAAATATCGAAGTGTCATTTCTAGGATAGTTCAAAGTGTCAGAATAACATCATGGATAAAGAATATCAACAATTCTTGGAATAAGAACAACAATTCTATATAAATCAATAGATATATATGAATTCAACGACTAACGATGTATCCAACTGGATAAGCAATTTATACTGAGCAGTCACTAAGGACCATTGAACTTCTACTAGAGTTACCAATATTAAACTGATAACCCAAAAATATCAAGTACTATAAATGATCAGTCTACAATACTTTACGTTATGCATAACACCACAATAATATTCATTCATGTGTTGGGGTTTCCAACGACATACACTCCCCTTACCAAAAGGGTTGTCCAACTCAGTTTTCAATATTTCCGCACCAATCAATTGGCTTGGACAGCTTTTATAAACATGCATATAGTCTAGCTGAATCAAATGACATCGACTCTTTCACAATATTCAAGAACAATACTAAGTTAAACATGAATAATAACTTTCACAAGGGTTTAAACATATTAACTCGTTTGAACGAGAAAGTAATATATTTTTGTATTCAAAGAGATAAGCTTATGGAATTCGTCGAATAGAGAATGCAATTATACTTACATAATAATAGTGGGGTTCAGATACTTGCCTTATGCGTAGTTTATCCACGTTAATAACTCAACACTTTCGAATCCTAGTATAGCGTATTATATGTTCAAGATGTCCATTAGCTAACACGGTCTTTAAACAAGCTTGACACGATTCAAGTATGCATATATATGTGCAATCGAGATTATCAATTCATCATGAATCAAATACTTTAGTTACTTCATAAGCAAATCAAGAATGCTTAGTTTAAGACCTCCTTACTCATGGACTTTCCATTGCAAGGAAAAACCAACTTATCATCGAAGAATCACATATATATATACATCAGTAGGTTTTAAATTACTTTTAGCAATATAAGCATCACATAGTTACTGTCCAAAAGATCAGAACTTACTACCTCAGATTCCACCTTTGGCACAATGGCGCCCATAGCTAAGTTTAGGGCCGTGCAAGCAATTGCGTAGATCTCCTGGTCATGCCAGGGACTCAATTTCTTTGCCTTGTGGGTTCTGTCTAGCTTAACAAAAACAATCACACATAGTATATTTGTTATTTTAAAGGTCTTTTCATGCTCCTTAAGTCACTCTAGGTTACTTCTTTCAAAATAGGATCCTAAATTGATCATTTCAATAATTTAAGGCCATTCAAGGACATGAACTCACAAAGTCTATCATGCTTGCCCTCTAAACATATAAGCTAGTTATAAAACTCATATTAGGCATGCTTGTGAATATTCATAATACCTACGTGAAACTAACACCGCTTTAGTTGAAAATATGCTTTGTTCATGCTTTATTTGAAATATGACACACAAGCATGGTATATATATATTTATGCTACATGAGCGAGTCTAAGAGTGTCATCAAACATGATCACAAATGTCAGATTCGAGTCTTCAAGGTATCATGACAGTATTCATATTCTAAACTTACTAGTAAGTCCGATTTGTTCATGTCTCTTTACTAATCACATAAACATAAGCTAAAGGTTTATTTATGCATTTCTAAGTTATACTAACATGTTTTGCAAAGTCAGAATATACATCATGTAGAAATCATGCAATTTAGCTCACTAGGCTAAGTCTTTTCTTGAAAACATTTCTAACACAAGGCTTAATAAGTTTGATCATGCTCGAAGGAACTATGTACACTACAACATGCTCATCTATGTGTAAAACCAGTCATGTATAGCTTACTAGGTTCACAATTTGTAGAACATGATCTTTTACATAGTTTGTTTTCAAAACATAAAGTCCAAATCTCCGTTTAAACCATATATCTTCGTTAATCATGCAAGTCTATTAAAACATGTTCTTATTGAGTTAATATACCCATATATACATCATACACATGTTTACATGCTAGTTTAAGTTATAATAACTAGCTCATATTTATTAGACTTGTAAACAGAACATTCAACTGAAAACAGGAAACGGTAGCAATTTGTTTGTGTGCTCAATCTAAATATAAGCGCAATTTCAGGCCAGTGCACGGTTCGAGCTAAGAACGATGCTGCTTGACAAGATACTGCTCAGCCCAACCTCAAAAATTACTCACAATTTCGATTTTAAACCATCATATATTAGTTGCATCATGCTCATATGGTCATACAACAACTATATGGACAATACCCAACCTCATTAACATCTATTTCCACAAAATCAAGAATTTGAATTTTTAGAGTTCAAGAACTCTGTTTAACAGAAAATGAAATTGAAAGTATAGAATAGAATTATACCTTTGCAATATGAATGAAACTTACTCCAATTGAACTCATAAGCTCTAGATTTTATGTTATGCTCTCAACCTTACTACTTAGCAATTCTCAGACAATTTTCCAAATCCCAAATAATGAAAGGAATTGTTCATTTTATAGGAAACTCATTAACCATGCCAAGCCATTGCCCAAGAATTCAAACTCATGGATTGAGGGATTAAATGAAGTATTAGAAGGAGTTGGTAATTTAGTTGTTGATTTGCATCATGAGCACCACTCCCCCCATGATCATTGCCTAGCAAGCTTTGGAAGAAAAATGAAGAACATAGGCCTTATCCTTTTGCTCTTACACTTGACTGAGAGTTTGGAAGTGAATGGGACTCTCAATTTGGGACAATCCAATATATCTCAGCATTCTTGATATCTAGGCTTGGTTTGTTTTACTTAATTTCCCATAATGAAAATCTTAATGTACAATTGTTACCATATTAGGAATTTTAGGGATAAATTATACACTCACATCATATAGTCCATGTACATTAAATATATGCAATAAAACAATGCATTCAGGTATTATTGTCTAGTTAGTTCCATAATTAATTCTACCACTCATATGATCATATAATAACCTTATTATATTAATATTTTTTTTATTTATGTTAAATAAATAAATTTATTCCATCCTTGATTAATTACCACTTAATATATTATAGTTTCATATAACTTAATATATAGTCACACAATGTCGCATTTGCCTTTATATAGTATAGTTGTATATGCACATAACCGGCCAATATTATATTACTAACTTACTTATTTATGTTAAATAAATAAATCATGCACTTCCTTAATTAATTAACATCAATATTAATTAATCCAACCATTGATTAATGTAGTTATGGATTTCCATAATCGTTATTCATCTTTATAATATATTACAATTAATAGTAATCACACATTATTAGTTAATTTCTAAGAATTCAATATTCTACCACAACTATTATCAATTAATTAATATAACAATTAAAATTAATATTGGTTATTTACTTTATTATTTCATGGTTCATAAATGTCACATACGCCACATAATTGTTTCATTTAATTTTCAAAGGTAGAAGAATTAATTTTTCTCCATCGACCATTTGCGTATTGCTGCGCTTGATTTATCTTCTTGGGATGGCGCAACAATGCGCCATGCCCCGACAAAGCAAGCAAGAGTTTAGCTTCAACCCGTGTTAATTTTCAACGCTAAATTCATTTTATACGACATGAATTGATGTCCACAAAGGTGTTACTTTACACGCTCACGAGTGTATTCAATACTTATATGAAATCACATAATCATTCCCGATTAATCTTCCTAATTCTGTTTCAACTCGCTTAGTGAATTCTCTTGTTTCACATTATGCCACACAAGGCATTTCACAATTCTCATTGTCACATCACACTTCTTAATACGCATTGGCCTAATACTAATCAATTGAATTAACCAACTCACAAAACATCAACACTTATATTCATATAAATATTATTTCCATTAATATATTCATTTAATGATACGTGGAAATTCTCGTGTATTACATGTAGTGGCCTCCTTTGAAAAATCGAGAGTCATTTTGGGACGTGAACTCGGTGTGACATGTTTTTATAAGCAATAAATGATCGAGTGGGTAGAAAATGGCCCAAGTCACGGTTTTTGCTCTTCTTCCGCGTGAAATTACTTTTGATCTGGTCCGTTAATTTCAAAATTTATTGATCAAAATCGTGCATTAAAAAATCGGTTTTCAAAATTACAATTTTGCCCCAACTTCAAAAATTCTATAAATAGGGAGTATTTCATTCATTTTGTTTTTACCAAATTAGTGAAAAGAAAATCATACTCTCCTTGCCTATATTCTCTCTAAGCTTTATATCTCTTCTTATAAAATTTCTGAATTTTTGAAGAGAAAACTTGGTCCAAGTATTGAGATAAGTTTGATTTCTATTAAATTATTTCTTACTTGTAATTTATCTATAGATATACAAATACATATTGTTCTACAAAATTCTATATATTCATATTTCATCTATTTATCAAATAAAAGTATACTTGAGCGCCGCAAGGCTACGGAGATAAACCTCTACGGAGAGGAATCCAACCGTACGATTCCTTATAGTCTTCAATAACCTTTTATTGATATTATTTATATAAATATCATAAAATAGGTACGTCACTTGATAGCTCAAAACAACACCGAGATCTTTGCTCCAAAAGAGTAGTCATCCCAACCGGATTTGAGAATCGTAGTGATTTATTGAAAATATTTATATAAATATCAATTGTGAAAATTATAAATTCTCATATACTTACTAGCGCCAAAAGGCTGGGAGATAAACCTCTACTGGAGAGAATCCAACCGCATCTATTCTTTATAGTCTTCAATAACCTTTTATTGATATTATTTATATAAATATCATAAAATAGATATGACACTTGATAGCTCAAAACAACACCGAGATCTTTGCTCCAAAAGAGTAGTCATCCAAACCGGATTTGAGAATCGTGGTGATCTATTGAAAATATTTATATAAATATCAATTATGAAAATAATAAATTCTGTCATACTAGGGCGTCGCAAGGCTACGGAGATAAACCTCTACGGAGAGGAATCCAACCGTACGATTCCTTATAGTACTAAGTGACACTATTCATAAAAGTTCACATAATAGATAAAATATTCTTATATATTATTTGAGTTAAACAAGTAATATTTGTCATATCAGTTTGTGCTTAATTGAGATTGTATTTGATAAATATTGATACTCGGTAAAAACTAACCAAGAAATAATTCTATATTATCCATAGAAAAACACTCTTTATTTTATAGAATTGTTAATTTTTATAAAGTGCTTTAATATTATATACGTGCTTAATCAGAAGCATAAGTGGATCTAAACAAAAGTTCTATATGCTTTAAAGAAGCTTATCATTGAATATAAAAGTCCTTAAACTTTTATACTGATATATTTGTTCTTAATTTTCTATCTGCTTATTTGAGAATCATTATTCAGTACTTAACTCTTATCAGCTTATTGAAGATGTGATTTGTTGTAAACTCATTTGTAAACAGAGAAAGGATTAGAGTTAGTTTATTTTATGTACTTGTGAGAAAAATGAGTAATTCTTCGACCAAGACCAGAGTCTTAGAGAGGTCAATAGGAAGTTGAGTCTCTAGTGTACTTATGAGGTGAGGAAGAGACTTTTGTTTCAAGACCAGATCATAGAATAGAACTAATCTCAAAAGGGTGGTATAACTAGACTTGAGGAAGGAGGTGGGAGCTTGCTGTCCAAGATAGAATAGTTAAATAGTTGAAAGTTTGTCTATAAAACTTTGTAAAGGTTTCTCCGCCTGTTGAAGGAGTTGTTATTACTGATAGTAATATGATCTCAAGTTCCAAGTAAGGACTTGAGACTGGACGTAGCAACATACCAAAGGGTGTATGTTATGAACCGGATAAATCGATGTGCAATATGATTGAATTTTTATATCTTGCATACTAATTACTAAAACTGCTAATTAATAACTAAAAATTTAAAAAAAGGCCTTTTTTAACTGATAATAATCTATTCAACCCCCCTTCTAGATTATTATTGACCTTTCAGTTTGGTTGCTTGAATTTGCATAACAGGTTGGTTAGGAATATGAAAATTAATGACCTTACAAAAGCAATTAATTTTAGCGTGATGAGTAGTTAACCAATCAATCCCTAAAATTACATCAAATGCAAGTATTTTCAAAGAGATGAGATCAACAGTAATGCGGGGTGTCGATTTAAATCAAACAAGATTTATAAACAATGGATGTAATGAAGGTTTCTCCGGAGTTTCAAATGAGATAAGTCAAAGTCTAATTTCTCGAGTCGAAGTTTAAACGTTGAGCACAATTAGGTGAAATAAAAGAATGGGTAGAACCGATATATCTAATAAGTTATAGACTTCACAAGAGTTTATGATTAGCTTACGATGATAACCGTTCGGGTTCCTCACTTTTTGAGAAGTCACGACAAACGCTCTCCTCGAACCACCGATTTTTGACTTATCCGAGATAGCCAGTTGGTGTCATCATTACCATTGGACTTAACTTCGCTATAGGGCATATTCCACCTCAACCGCTTTGTCGTATTCTCGATACATGATCTCGAATCATTAATCTTGATCCATATCGAATTGGGGTTGATTAGCTTTCTGTCTACGGTGGTAATTCGAACTTCGATGTTGGGTTCTTCTAATTGCTATCCAAAAAGAGAAATACATATAATCTATTTTAGCCTTCTTGGATCGGACGTCTCTTTCTATAATATCAACGCGTCATGCGACTTTTACCCATGCATCCTCCGTTCTCACTCGTTCAGTTGTTTCTTCTTTCAGCTGATATTTGACATTTGCATTCTCATATTCTAACTCTATTATCATATACTTTGCCAAAGAGAGCTTCTGTTCAAGCTTCGCATATCGGATAGCAAAATCTTGAATTGTTGCATCCCTTTGTTCCACGACCGCTTGTCATTCTTCACCCTGCTCTTCTAACTCACGAATACGATCTTGCAGTTCTATATTTCGATCATAAAATTCTCCTAATAAAGAATGAATACAAAGGTTTATTGTAAGACCCTAACTTTTTATGAATAAATATTTAATTTTCTCTAATTATTATTTTGAATAATAAGGTATTGATTTCATATAATATTGTAGTTATGGGTGATATGTGCAATTTTTACAAAGTAAGCAAGATGTCATAAAATATTCATTTTATTGGGAAATATTCGTTTTGGTCGGGGATATTCTTTTTGTCGGGGAATATCCGTACGATGGCGCAATCATTGGTGGACCATATAACGGAATAACTGTCGGATATAGAAAGCGACAGAAATAACCTTTTTATAAAAAATAACGATAAATTTTTTACCGTTAACTATTGAAATACCCGGTGATAAAAGTACAGTGATACGCGTTATTGCACAGTAGCATACGGTATTGCACAGTATCTCTGATTATTTATTCTTACGTAAGAAGTCACTCAATAATTGATACAGTAAAAATTGCACAATCTTTCATATTATTGATGCAATAATTGCTACAGTGATAACTGAATAGTATTTTGCATTATTGATTCAATAATTGTCATGACACAATAACTCATATTATTGAAATGATATTATTAGATAACATTATTAATAATGTCTAGAAAGTTCTGTCAAGGAAATTGGTTAGGTAATATAATTAATTACTTGTGAGTAAGGAGATATCTTTATCTAAAGCCTCTTTCCCTTAACGATCTAGTTATCAGTATTGTGAATCTATAATATTAATTAGAAATAATTATTGAAGAATTGTAAATAAGTGATGAATATGGTAAGTAAATATTTCTTTAAATTTTGATATAAATGGAGGAATTTTAGAATGAGACAATTGTCGAAAAGTTGTTATTTTTTATGAAATCATAATTATTTTCTTTGATAAAATATTTATTCAAATATATTATTATAATATTACATTATAATGGTATAATGTGATAATATAATAGTATAATTTTATAATTTAAATGGCAATATTATTATAATAAATTTATGGCATAAGAATAAAATGAGGTGGAAGAAAGCAAATTGAATTTGGATTTCTTTTTAATAATTTTTAAATCTTTTAAACATGTGAATTAAGTGGGAGTTCTCATTTTGAATTTGATCTCTCCTTTTTCAAAGAGGTGTGCTGCATTATTTTCAAAACTAATGCGCGTGTGTAAATTTGTCAATCTTGGTGTGCTAGCATCTTCTTACAAATAGGTTGCTTAGTTAAACAATTAAACTCACACCAGAATCAGAAAATCCTCTCTATAATATTGAGCGTATTTTTTATGAGTATAAGGATATTTTGAGTGTTGATAACAGTCGAAGATTTCCTCAACATAATCTCCGTTATTCTAGTCAGAACTACTTTCCTACTACGAATTTAATTTTTTTTCTTTGTCCAAGTTATCTTTTATGAATCTTATTCTTGAAATTGAATTCATGTTATGATCTCACTTGATTGATTCTTTATATCATTATCATCATCTTCATTCTTATATTGTGTTAAAAGTTATCTTTTTGGGCATGAGTGCGAAGATAAATTCATCTCTTCACTAGTAAATAAGCAATGACTTAAAAAAACATTTTTTATAAAAATATTGTGATATTTTTTTTTACAATATTTTTTAATAAAACGTTGTCGATTCATATAAAAAAATATTATGTATTTTATAAAAGTAATTTTTGATTTTAAATAGATAACGTTTTTAAAAACAAAACGTTACCTATCTACAAAAACACGGAACTTAAATTTTGAAATCAGAAGAAGGACGATAGTTTAGATCTACTTTCTTATCTCTTGCAGCAGCTCAAATTCACGCTCTTGGAGCAAACACCATCTCTTCTCGCTCAAACAATCCAACCCTTCGTTTGTTCCTCTCATTTTTCTCTCCCATTTTCTCTCTCCAGTAGCAGCGACGACAAACCTTCCTCTTCTCACTCCTCTTTTCGGCAACCTCATCCCTTCGTCGCTCCCTCGCCAGCGGTTAAACCCTAGCTTACCATATGCAAATGGAACTGGAGAACTCTCACCGGTTAAGAAGAGCTTTTTGATTCAAACTCCGAACGAGCCTGCAGGCAAGATCCAGATGTACTCGCCAGAGTTCTATGCCGCCTGTACCGCTAGTGGAATCTTGAGCTGTGGACTTACTCACATGGCCGTTTCTCCTCTTGACCTTGTCAAATGTAATATGCAGGTATGAACTCGGTTTCATTTAGTTAATCTTTTCGATTTTAATCTGCTTCAATTTCGTCGATTTAATTGTTGATTTCGTTTTTCAGTTGTTTCATTGTTGGTTGTATTGATATGTTGATATCTTCGTGAAATAAGTGACTACATCTATTCCTAGTTGTTGGTTATTGTGTTCCTTCGGATGTCGATTTTGTTCTGGACTCGATCTGCTCTAATGTTTTATAACTGTTATATTTTTTAATGATTTTTGTTTCACATTTTTTTATGGTTCAAGTTCAACAAGTTTTTTAAAAAAAATTATATTGAGTTCGTTCCAAACTCATAAGAGGAAAATTACAATTGACTTCTGTAAGTATAAATATACTAGAGTGCCTCATTTCTCAAGAGCAGAAGCTCTCTTCTTAATTTTTAAATTTTTACTAAGTTGCTCTTATACTTTGTAACTGAGGAGTACTATTATATGTTGTTAGGTTTATTGCTTTTACATAATAAGTTTTAAGCCAATTTTATGATTAGGATGTTACAGAAGTACTTCAAAATATTTTGTGATGTTTTTGTGTAAGTTAATTTGGTGGTTGTCTTGATTTTCATTAGTCGAAGGATTGTGATTGAAGGTTCAACCATTTCAGGAGCAAATACTAATTTTGTGATTAGCTAAGGGATCAAAGCACCATCTGTTGCACTTGCAGGATGGTCTTTTTTGGTACAACTCGAGTGCTGAAAACTCAAGCTTGATACTCTTTCGAGATCTCCATTTTGTGTTGGCATGTTTTTTTTTTTTTTTTTCCCCAAAAAAATGAGTGGATTTCTTGCCAGCAAAAAGATAATAAGAACAATAAAATCAGCTGATCTCCATTTTGTTGTAATTGCAAGGAAACTGTATTTACTTTTTGAAAATATATTTGCAAGTGAACAAGTTGTTCAAATTTCGTAGTTGTCACTGTTTAGTGCTCTTCAAAGTTAGTTTATTTTCTTGTTTATATTCCTACAGCGGACCAATTTACTCAAGAGGTAGAATAGAAGTGCCCACTTTTCCTGGAATGGGAAGTATTGTCATTCTTCAACACTAAATCTCTGAAAGACTGAGTTTTTATGTTGATGCAACTGCACTTTGGTCTGCAAAGGAGTCATTTTCCTTGCAACTACTGTAGTGCGGTGATAAAAAAATTTATAGCTTACAGGTAAAGACCTTAAAGACAAATGTTAGTACTAGATTATGGTTTTAAGTATCGTTATGTTCAAAAGAATTAGTTTTCATGCCTGGGGGAAATCAGAGATACCGTATTTTGACATTCTAAGGTCATTGGAGAATAATGCAGTTAATAGAAACATGTTTTGACGTGATTTCTTCACTTCTACTGGTTATTGCTTGTTCTGCTTTCCATTTGATGATAGTTCCATATGCGATATCTCATAATCAGATTGACTGTTACAAAAAAATAATCTTTACATTTACTTGGAAGTTAATCATATTCAACAGCTTTATCCGTATTATTGCTCGGAGCTTAGTCATATTCAACAGCTTTATCCATGCCATGCTGCAGTCCTTTTATTCTTGTTGGCTTTTGTACACCTTAGCAAAGAGTGACATTGATTCATTATTTTTCTTATTTGCAAACCAGAAAATATTAGAACTATGCCTAATAGTTTATTATGTCACCATTTTTAGTTTTCGTTTTAAAAAATTTCTATTGCACTTATATTCCTTTTCTGTTTTGCTGATCTTTTAACTGAAAAAGTATGTCTAACTTTGTTTCTTATTGTTTCTTGCAGTATTACAACAGCAGCTGTACTTGCAGTTATGTACAGTCTTACCAACTACCAACAACTTCCTGATGACTGTTTCCGCTATGGTGTGTTGTATAAATATATTTAAGACTACATCAGGATGCTGAAGAAAATTCATATTTTCGTGCTTTGAGATGCTTAGCGAAAAGCCGCTATTGCTTATGTTATAAAAGTCCTAATATTGTTAGAGAAGTAGGATGCATTATACTCTTCTATTCTTATTTACATTTAAATAATGTTTCAGATTGGAGAGAACCTAGGCATACATGCACTCGTCCCCTGACCTCTCTAGAAAAGGGAAGAAGAAAACTTTTGTTTACTCAATATATCGTGGATATAAATTTATTATGATGACTGTGTGATCTTATTGTCTGGACAACCTAGTGCTAAAACTTAACTCTTTTCTACAAGCATTACTTTCCTGCTACTGTAATTTGTAAATAAATAAGAATACTTACTATGATGCTTCTATTTTTCATCTGAGCAGGCTTTTTGAAAGCAATCAGCTCACAGGCGGTATTCCTTCTAGTCTAGGACTTGTCAAGACCTTGGAGGTGGTGTGAGTATCTTTATCATATACTTGGAGCAAAATCTGTTACATTTCTTTATTAACTTTTTTCCTTAATCTGTACAAGTATTGAACTGATTATTCTGCGATTGTTACAGATGGCTAGACAGAAATTCATTCAGTGGGCCTGTCCCTTCAAATCTCAACAACCTTGTCAATGTCAATGAATACTAAACATGTTTAGTATTCATGCCTTGCTTGCTTTCTTGGGTAGACCCGTGAACATGCCTTGCTTGCTTCACACTTGGTTTCAAGTAGATGATCTGTTGCTGCAATAAGGTCAGTTGTTTTGCACATAACTTGTTACAATTTGTGGGTTAATTGTTTGCTTGGTTTTAAGTTATATTTCCTTTTCTATGTAGATGGATGCCACAACTCCCAAGTACTCCAAGGGTAGAGTACTGAATGTTGCTGTTAAGGATCTCAAGCGTGGTTATGTTGCCTCAAATTCCAAAGATGATCCCGCCAAGGAGGCTGCCAATTTCACTTCTCAAATCATCATCATGAACCACCCTGGGCAGATTGGAAATGGATATGCTCCTGTACTTGACTGTCACACTTCCCACATTGCTGTCAAGTTTGCTGAACTGGTTTATGTGATATCTACCTGTGGGCTACACTGGATATAATATATTATAATTTCTGTTATGCAGCTAGTTTGTCTAACTGCACTCTTGCTGGCATCAACTTACCTCTTGCACTGACTTGGTTACCTTCAGATGGAACTACAAATTGAGGGCTGGGTTGAGGCTTAAGAACTGCTGTCTGTGACAGCAGTGGCTGCCACAACACACAGATAAAAAGAATCTAGCATACTAATTACTATTGAAGCATCTGAGCAATGCCTCAAGATAGATCCAGATTATCGTAATGCGGGCCAGGTATTGTTAGTCCGCTACTCTTTACTTAAATTGTGAATGTCTAGTTCTGAATTAGCAGAATAAATAATTATAAAAAATAGAAAAGAATGTCAAGTTCTTGTATTTGTAGGCCTTAACATCCTCTAGTATTTCTTTTGTTTCTCTTTATATTGTGCATTTTGCAAAGATTTTGGTGGTTAAAATTCAAGAAAAATTCTTCCATCAAATAAAGGCTTGTTGGTTCTCATATGACAAAAGATGGATATACCTGATTTTATCACTGTTTTATGTGACTTCTTATCCTAAATTAAGTGTTTATAAGTTCATGTGTAATTACTTACTATGATCAGGCTATTAAGGAATTGGTTGATCTTCTGATGGAATTATGTAATGTGGTGGTTGGAATATCTCATTTTGTTAAAGATTTCTAGATTTGCTATCAACTTCATTTAGCATACAGAATGCCTAACCTTTCAAATTATAGTGTCTCATGGTTTTAGGATACTCTTAACAGTTCTGTCTCTTACCGCTAATTTATTGAATTTTTTCTTGCAGAATCAATTGCTAAAGGTTGTGCTCTAGAATGTGCTATTCTCTAGAGTCATCCACGCTTCAATGAGCTGCTTCAGAACATATTTACTGTAGGTGCTAGTGCATTTAATTTTGAGGATTCCTTTCATGTGTATTTTTTTTTATTTTACAAGTTATCAACAGGATGTTGCTAAACCACTCAATATTGTCTGTATATAATACTACACTATTGATGTTATATTTTGTGGATGTAGTAATTTGAAATTGTAAACGAATGGTATTATTGGGATGTATTTTGAATGGTTGATACATTTTGGCTATATATCATGACATTAGCATATTGCAGGTGCATTGGTAATATAGGTGAATTACATCTTTTTGTTTTCTTATTTCTTTTATCTACAACATTTAAAAAACGTTGTCTGATATACTAAACAACATTGTTCATTGTTATCCAAAAAATGTTGTGGAATCATATCTTCTACAACGTTTTTAAGCATCTGTTAATTTTTGAAAAATAAATTTACGTTTTTTTTTAAAAAACGTTGTGTATTGTGTTTAACTACAGCGTTTTAAAAACGTTGTGTAAGGGTGTCAAATAGATAACACCCTTATTCACGACGTTTTTCTGACAGAAACCACTATTTTTTTCGCATTGTCTATTTACTGTTTTGTAGTAGTGACTATTGATTGGTATGATTATGATCAGAAATTGTGTATTGGTATAATCATAACCTTTAATGTTACAGATAAATTTTGTGGTGAAAGTTCTTTTTGGCCCGTAGTGCATAGATGGACAAGTGTTTGGCATGATCATGACCACTGGTGATACAAACAATTAACTTTGGCCCGTAGTGCATAGATAATTTGTTGATTGAAAATAATTATTGATTGGTCTTATAGGGATAAAATATTGATGATAGACTTTTAAATCATAGAAGATAGTAGACATCATGCTCTACTTGACTCTTCTAATGGATTGTTGTTTCTGTTGTAGTTGTTGATCAAAAACTTGTTGTCTATTGTATTCTATCAGATTTTTTTTCCTGTTGAGAACTAAGGATAATTTATTTTATATTATCTTTGTCATAATATTCTTTACTAGGCTAGTTGAGCTCTGTGAGAACCCCAAATTCACGTCTCAAATCACAACGGATCTAGTACAATCAATCTATAACTAATTGCGGAAGATATAAACATAAGTTGTTTATACAATAAACTTTACACATTATTCCCCAAAATCGAGTAACCTTAACATATACACAATTCATAAACCATCTAATATATAACATTATTATCAAACTATACTATTACAAATTAGCTGCACATTTTATCCCAAGCTGAACTTGGCATTATCCTTTTCCTGTATCCGAACGCATTCGCCTTATTTGCAATGTTTTATCATCATATAGCAAGGGTGAGCATGAAAGTTGCCCAACAAGTTTAAATTTATTTAAGGTTATATCATGATTGAAAGAGTCTGAATAATAAGCTAGCTATAATTCATCAATATAGTTATGAATTAGCGTGAACAAACTTTTAATCGAAACAAGTATTAAACATGAACAAATATATCTAGACCAGAATGGTAATGAAGGTGATCGACCTTTTCTTACGACTTATACATACAATATGTACAGAGAGTACAATTCTCTGATGGCAATCAAAGAATGATTAACCATAAGCATATTCGAGTGAAACAACTCTTAGTAGAGTTAAAGAAAAACTTACTGTTTAGTTGATTCTGAATTACACATTTATATTGCTTTATTCAAGACCTAAAATTAGTAATATAGATCTCCAATATTAGAATAATATCATCACAATATAATACTATTATATATATATATATATATATATATATATATATATATATATATACACACACACACACACACATAGAATAACCTAAACACATAACACATAACCCTATCGACCTATATGAAGACATAAGGCATAGCATAAAGTCAAATTATTTCGTTCTGAGAGTTGAAACCGACATACATTCTAACATCCCGCATTTAGCAATGGGACAAATATCGAGTTTAAGTTCAATTAAATTACTTTAAACACTTAACAATTATCTTAGATAATTTTCTTAGCGATCAAAATAATTTTCGGATAATTAATATCATTTATCATAATTTTTCAATCACTTATATATTATTTATACAATATAAATACCACATTATTCCCTTATCATTAATATTTATTTAATATTAAATATTAATAAAAATCATAGCATAATATTATACTATAATTTATAATGTCACAAAGTATTTTTAATACTTTAAAATCATATTTATATGATTTTAAACACTTAAAATATTAAAATATTAATATTTTCATGATAAAATATCAAAATTATATTTTATAACTTCAAATATTTTTATAACACTTAAATCATTTTTATATGATTTTAAAACATTAATTCTATTTTTCCATAATTTATTTAATATATTTATTAAGTAAATTAATTATCATTAATATAAATTTATTAATGAAATTCATCACAAAATATCAAAAGTTATTGGAAATAACTTAAAATATTCTCTAATACCATAATATAATTTTTCATGATTTTTTAAGTATTAAAATCATTTTAAATAATTTATTTAAAATTATAATTAAATAAATTAAATACCTTTTAAATTCCAAAAATATTAAATATTTATGGAATATACTCAAAATAATAAAAACTAATTTTTAGACTTTAAAATAATTTTTATAAATTTATTATGTATTTTTAATAATTAAAAACTAATTTTCTCAATTTATTTAATAAAATAATTATTTTTCTATGAAACTATCGCTAAAGGGGCCCTATAGCGACGAAATTGTCGCTATAGGTGTTCTTGGGTTGTTCTTCAACAAACCCAAAAATCATGTCAGTCACTAAGGGGCTTGGTTTGACCAGTTTTAATTCTATGATCTTGTTGCTTTCTAGGCTGGAATTTGTGTTAAAGTTGTAGTACTTATGTAATTCTACCATAGCATACCAAGTTCATGGCTAAACAACATCAGATCAGTGAGTTATAAGGCATTCAAAATCTTGTCAGGCCTGTTCTTCATTTTCCGGGTTACCCAGAAAATGAAGAACAACCAAGGTATCTACTTAGCCGGCTTAAATCATTGCATTCCAATCTACGATTGTGTGTTATAAAGGTTCAATCCGGTAGCGGAGATGTCAAGATACAATAATATATCAACATATCGACTTAACAACATCAAAACAGTAAGATCTAGATCGGTCAAACTAGGGGTCAAGAACTGTTCTTGAACATTTAACCCAGAAATGTTCTTGAACAGTTTGGTCAACGGTTGTTTGACCACTGATTACTCTGATTCTGTGAAGGATCTGAGGGTTCTAATGACTTTAGTATGTAGATTACATGTCAGATACCAATATTCAACCAACAACATAACACAAACACTTAAAATAAGCGAGATCTAGAGCCTGCAATATCATTGTCAGATAAGATCTGGGTTTCTGGGTTGCCCAGAAACCCATACCCGTGACTGGTCAATGCAGTTTGACTGCTCGTAACTCTCAATCTACTCATGATCTGGCACTGTTTCTAGTTTCAGATCATAGTCCACATGACATAGAACACATTTATAACATAAAACACCATAAATAATTAACACAGAAGAATATAAAGGCATTGACATATGGCTGTCAAGCCATATTTTTCTGACTTTTCCATATTGTTGAAATCTTTAATTTCGAGCATCAAAATGATATGGATCTAGGTTTTAGCAACCCAGATCATCAAATGACACCCTCTAACATAACTCTAAACAACAAATTACACAATCAAACATCAAATCATATGATTTAGAATTTTTAGGGTTTTATACATTTCTAGCTAGGATCTTGATTCTGATCATCATGATCTGTTCTTGGTATTTTAAGGACTTGAATATGAACTGGTCCACTTAACAATTTCGTGGCTAAGAGGTTGAGAGAGTTTGGTTAGAGGTTGGTGACCAACATAAGCTACTTTGTGACTTTTCTCTATCTTAATCTATATATATTATAAATGTAATGAGTTGGCTGGCATTAGATGGCTGATATGTTTGATATAAATCACATTCTAGAGATAGGGTTGGTGAACAACCCACATTAGGTCAAGATCTACACACCAACTCATTAAAGAATTGCAAAAAGGGTAAAATGGTCATTTTCATATAATTTTAATTCTAGAATTGTCATTTGATGTAAACCCTTAGGGTTTAAACCTAAGGTTTTCATAAATCAATTTTCTAGGATTTCCAAATTAGGGTTTTCGAAATATAAAATTAATATTTCAAAATTATCATTAGGATTCTATATTTATATTTATATTTCCTAATCATAAACTCAATCTTGCTAATTAGGATTATTATTTCCTAATTAAAATGGCTAATTTAGCAATTAGGGTCGAAATTGTACATTATAGTTTTTGACGGAATAATTAGGGTTTAAAAATTTGAAATTAGGGTTTGCTAATGTATTAATCTTTACCCTAATTAATCATATAATTAATAACACTTAAGCAATATAATTCTCCGTTAAGTTGCCAGATTAGGGTTTCAATTTCCCAGAATCTGAAATTAGAGTTTCTAGATCTGGTATTAGGGTTTTCTAATAATCAATTAGGGTTTCAAGTAATTCATTATGGGTTTTCTTAATAAATTATAATTAATGACGTTTAAATCATATACATAACATTTAAATTCCCAAATTAGGGTTTTTAAATTCCCAAATTATGGTTTCGAATTCTCGGAACCGAAATTAGGGTTTCTAGAACTGGTTTCTAGGGGTTTTTATCCATTGCTAGGATTTTCTAACTGAACGTTGAAGTTCTTAATATAATACTAGGGTTTGACATTGATAAAATTTATTTGGTCAAACCTTGACCCTTAACCACATACTGAACACATATACAACTATAAACACAGAACATATACACATATACACTTAATCCTGAATATATAATTCACCAAATGCCTTCACAGAATTTTGAAATCCTCAAAATTTCTTCCCAAAAATATCAAACGCATACACTTATTTTCTATCTAGGTCTATTATTTGACCTTAAATCCATCATTTAAGATTTTAATAAATTGTCTAATTTCTCGGGTTGTCACATTCACTTCTTCTAAAAATTTCATCCCCGAAATTTACCTTACACCTTACTCCTTATACCATGCACCATACACCATTCATACACATCATCACATACACCCAATACACCACTCACAAGAGTAAAAAAATTTCAAATTGTCTTTGAGGAGTCGATAGACTATTTATCATCATTTTTTTCATAAAGGTTTTATAGAAATTTATCCGCAAACCGTCATTACTTATAGATACAAAGGGTGATTAGCCCGATATGCCCTGTACTGGCCAAGTACTGCTGGTTAGAACAATTTGTTCCTCTTATCCGCCTTAGGCACACAAAATTTCTTACCTCAGTCTTATTGGATTCCGCACCAAAACAATTTGGTTTGGGAAATTTCTTTCATAGAACACTTAGAGTTTTCATAAACTTTGGTCTAGCTGAATTGAATAGCATAGACTCATATCAATAATTCAATTCAATCGAATTATTTAGGTGTAGCCAAACCCCGTTGGCAAATTAAAATCTTGAAAATATTTTTGAGAATGACGTCATGATGCCGTACTATATTAACAGTTCGTTTAAGAATGCCGTCATTGTATGAGTTCGTCATAACACATCATACAATAGTGGAACAATGATTTTTAGATCGAATTCACACTAAGTATTCCTGTATTTATAACTCTATCAACTTTTTATCATCTATGCACCAGGTTACATGGTACATGAGTGATAAATAAAATATATTTTGATATTTCTAATAGTTTGCGTCTAGCCAAAATAAGTAGCATAGACTATACTTTAAACCATTTCAAAAATGATTACGAGTCTACATATTTTTTTTAATTTTTTTTAAAAGAACATATTGCGTATTTAGCTTGATGTCAAAATTTTGAAGTCTAGCATAGCTAGGAGTTTTGGAAAATTTAATGTCTCCACTAATAATCGTTTTGCTAAAAAAGTCTATCTATTCCTATTATCCTCAATACTCCATTCACATATAACTATACCCAGTTCGTCAAACCAGACTTTTGAGTTCATAAACTTGCCACAATCATATGAGTTTAAGAACTTAAACTAGTCAGACCTTTGACGTCCATTCGCTGAGGAGTTCATAAACATTTCATATAACTATGAGTCAAGTATGTCACATAAGTATGAGTTTTAAGAACTCGTACTTAACCTTATATTCTCTACCTATAACCTATCTATCTGTTATACACATGAGAAATGAATCATCCTCTTAACATGTATATAGCAAATAGCGCGACACAAACATTTCAATGATTATCAGTGTCAGAAACTAAGTGGTTATTACACTATGTACAATTCCCCGCCCATACAAGGACTCATACAACTTAGCTGTTAACATGAGTCTTCAATTGAAATCCCCACCTAATCTTAACTCCCTTCTCAATACGAATTTCATTTAATCCGTATTCATAATCCTTTCCTGAATCTGTACCAATTCATAGTACCACTGTCACACATCAATCTTGCTGTAAACTTTTCAATCATTAGATTGATTCTTCTCCCTGCTATCACCTTATCAGATCACGGGGTGATTTCATCGTATATATTATGATTCATTTCTATGCCTTGATCATTTTGCTTTTTGATCTCCTATCACTGAAATTTTAGTCTTTTAGACTCTATCTATTCACCACTATTTTTCAACTTTATTATCAGAGTTAGGGAACTTTGTATCTTAACAACTCGCCGAGATTCGTCTTTGAATCTTACCGACCAACTAACTTTATGTGAGTTAGTACTTATCCTAATCATTGCGGTTATTGGTCTCAGGTATTCCTACCTAAGCTTCATAACCAACAGCTTTGATATCAACTGTTAGAGCCCCAAATTCGGGACCCAAATCACCATGGATCTGGTGCAATCAATCTATAACTAATTGCAGAAGATATAAACATAAGTTGTTTATACAATAAACATAAGTTGGCTATAATTCATCAATATAGTTGTGAATTAGCGTGAACAAACTTTTGACTGAACAAGTATTAAACATGAACAAATATATCTGGATCGAACGGTAATGAAGGTGATCAACCTTTCATACCTGACTTATACATGCAATATGTACAGAGTACAATTCTACAATGGCAATCAGCAATGATTAACCATAAGCATATCCGAGTGAAACAACTATTACTAGAGTTAAGAAAAACTTGCCTGTTTTGTTGATTACCGTTACACAATTTATATCGCTTTATCCGAAGACCTAAAATTAGTAATATAGATCTCCAATATTATAATAATATCATCACAACATAATACTATTATATATATATATATATATATATATTCATAGAATAACCTAAACACATAACACATATGTGACGCCCCCAAAATAGGTATACATCACCCATCTAGAGTCGCCAAATACATGGTATAAAATTTAAATATAACTTAATTATACAACAGTCGTGTAAAATATGACAAAACATATGTTGTGAGTTTTAATACAAATATTGTCATCTAGACAATATCCACACTCAATTGAGTCCTCATTACATTTATTATCACACTATTTAACTGAATAGTGAGGACTACTAATGATATTATCTGGACCGTCACTCCATTCCCCGACTAGTCCTGCTACGTTCTCATTTCCTGAAGAGAACAATGAAAGTAAAAGGGTGAGCTCAACTAGCCCAAGAAGAAATATTATGACTAAGATAATACGTAATAAATTATCGTTAGCCTTGAACATTGTTAAACTAATACAATATAACAAACATCAAGTTTAACTATAATGAACAAGAAATCCATTAAAAGAGTCAAGTAGAGAATAAAATCTACTATTTTTATGATTTAAAAGGTTTTCATCACTTTTATCATTGAGACTCACAATAAATAATCCACATCATCCCCGCACTACTACCAAGGATATTCATTAGTATCACAACCACAAATTATCCATGCACTACGACCAAGGATATTCGTTCATATTCATCAATGGTCATGATCATGCCAACAATCATCCATCAATGCACTACGGGCCAATGAGGACTTTTACCACATCATTTGTAACATTATGGTCATGATTATACCGATTAATCCCTGGTCATAATCATACCAAGTCCATCTATGCACTATAGGCCACAAATGACTTTCCACATAATATAAACATGAGGATGATGACAATGATATAAGAATTCAATAAAACAAGTTCAAGAATTAATTTATCCAGGAACTAATAACGTCCAAATTGTCAACATGATACTTCTTTGTAGAGTAAAATTCAAAAATGCTCAGAAGAATATTTTCATGAAAAGATACTGGATGAAGCGCAAATATCAAGGATATTGCACTAATTTCATGGAGTATAGAAGTCAAAACTTTAACCAACTGAGTCTAATAAAGAATGAAATAACAAAAGAAATCACTAGGCATGCGATAGTTTCGCATGCATGTGTTATTCCAATGATTAATAAATAACGGAACCCGGTCACGCGTGAACGCACGCATGTGATATTCCAATGAATAATAAATAATCGAAACCGGTCAAAGTGAAATTACATTGCATGCGACAAGATGTTCCAATGTAATAATAAATAATGTAAGAAAAGTCATGTGTTAACGCACATACACAAGATGTTCCAACAGAATAATAAAGAATGGAATAATGTAAGAATTTCACCATGTATAGCGATATTCAGCGTAGACAGGCAGTTATTCCAACATAATGATAAAGAATGGAATAACGGAAGAATTTCACCAAGTATAGGGTAGAGTGTATACAAGTTATTCCAATGTAATAAAAAAATGGAATAATCAAGTTCTCTTCATGAATACGAAAGAAATAATACCCCTTACTTTAGAACAAACTGGATATAGGAGTAGTGAAGTAGCAGAATACTTTTCTTCTTTCTCTCTATAGTTTCTCTCTCTAGAGTTTCAGTGAATTCGTAAGAAATAATGAAGGAATGAGCTTCTATTTATAGGAGAATGGACTGAATAGTAACTAATTCTTGAACGATCCAGATTGATTTACTTTTAAATGGACGGTCCAGATTGGTTTACTATAAAATATTCTAATAAAACAAATTCTTTTAAATAAAATATAATATATTCTATTTATAATCTAATAAAACGAATAACTTTATAAAAGTATTATGTTTTATATAAAAAGATTTTACTATGCAAATACTATGCATGCACTATGCATAATAAAATATATTATATTCTATTTATAGTAATAAAATGAATAACTTTATAAAAGTATTACATTTTATATAAAAAGATTTTACTATGCAAAACACTATGCATAATAGAATATAATATATTCTATTTATAGTCTAATAAAAGGAATAACTTTGTAAAAGTATTATGTTTTATATACAAAGCTTTTCTGTTTTATTACATTAATAATACTAATAAAACAAAACTTCATCATCATTATTATAATTCACACTATTAATTGACCAGGTCGTTCCCAGGAAAGAGGGGGCTTTCCAATAAGGATTTTTCCCTATTGGCGTGCCATTAGGTGACCAAACCTCTCCTTGGTAGAACTTCTAGACATCGTTAATATTGTAAATAATAATATTAATAACTTCGTCGTCTCAATTATTTATTTAATAATATATAAAATATCGACAATAATTGACTCAATTAACGTGAGATACTATGCAACAATTACTGAAGCAATAATTGAACAAAATTGAGTGACTTCTCACGTAAGCATCAATAATCAATACCGTGGGCTACTATGCAACCACGCGTATTCCTGTACTTTTAACATCGGGTGTTTCAATAGTTAACTATAAAACTTCTGTCATTATTTTCATAAAATATTTTTGTCGTTTACTCAATCCGACAATAATTCCGTTGTGGGGTCCACCAATGATTGTGTCGTCGTACGAATATTCCCTACTAAAATGAATATTCCCCGACCAATCAAATATTATATAACAACTTGCGTACTTTGTAAAATTTATAACTATTACCCACAACTATAACATTATAACGAATTCATTCCATAATATTCAAAAATGATAATTATAGAAAATTCATCTTTATTCATAAAAGTTGGGGTCTTACAATCTCCCTTCTTATGAAATTTCGCCCTCGAAATTAGGGTGCGTACTGGTATGTCAAGAGGTAAGGATACCTTGATTTCATTTGATTCTAACTCCCAAGTCATTTCCTCAACATCGTGGTTCCTCTATAAAACTTTGATTGAGGGTATAACCTTGAGCATCGAATATGTTCCTTCTTATCTAAGATTTGAATAGGAACCTCTTCATACGTTAAATCTTCCGCTATTTCGTCCTGGTTCTAACTTAAATAATGTAGTTCGGTCTTTCACATATTTACGTAACATGGATATATGAAAATGTTATGAACACGAGACATACTTGGCAGTAAAAGCGAGTCTATAGGCTACGGTCCTACTCGATCGAGGATTAAAATGGGCCAATGAATCGAGGATTGAGCTTTCCTCTCTTTCCAAATCTCAGTAACTCCTTTCCATGGAGCAACACGTAACAACACATAATCTCCAATATCGAATTCCACGCCCTTTCGATGAAGATCAACATAACTCTTTTATCGATCTTGTGAGGTTTTTATCGTTGTTGGATCGTTTGAATCTTTTCCGTAGTCATACGTAACAACTCCTCCCGGTCCAACAACGTTGCTTCACCCACCTCATCCCAAAATCTTTGGAGAACGACACTTTCTTCCATACAACGCTCGAATGGAGCCATGCCAATACTTGTTTTGATAACTGCTTTGTTGTAAGAAAACTCCACCAATGGTAAGAACTTGTCCCAACTTCCTTGAAGTCAAGGACATGAGAGTCTTAATAAATCTTTAAGAGTTTGAATAGTCCTCTCCGATTGTCCATCCGTCTGCGAGGATGATATGCGAACTAAATCGTAAATCTGTGCCCATAGCTTTTTGTAAACTAACCCAAAATCATGAAGTGAATCTTGGGTCTCGATCAAAAACTATGGATACTGGCATACCATGCAGTCTTACAATCTCGTTTATGTACATACTGACAAGACGTTCAAGTGTATAAGTTTCTCGTATTGGTAAGAAATGAGCAGACTTGGTCAATCTATCAACAATGACCCAAATCGCATCTATGCCTTGAGAAACCTTGGGAAGACCGGTAACGAAATCCATGGTAATGTGCTCCCACTTCCATTCTGGAATTTCAAGTGGTTGCAATGGACCTTTTGGTACTTGATGCTCCGCTTTAACTCGTTGACAAGTTAGACACCTTGAGATAAATAGCGCTATCTCTCTCTTCATATTGCTCCACCAAAATGTATGACGAAGATCATGATACATTTTGGTACTCCCAGGATGGATTGCAAATGGTGTGTTGTGCGCCTCCATCATGATTTTATACTTTAACTCAGGATCGTTAGGAACACAAAGTCTGGAGTTGACTCAAAGTATTCCTTCTTCATCGATTCTTGCTTCCTTCGCATAGCACCTTCTTGTACTTTCTTCCTCATATGCATCGGCTCGTGTGCGTAGCTTGGCGACTTTAACTTTATCGATTAAAGTCGGTTCTACTCAGTATATTCGCCATCATCACGTGGGTCCTGGAGTCTTTATCTCTATCTCCATCCTTTCGAAGTCATACAAAATGGGCCTCTACGTTGACAATATCGCGCACTCGTGCTGCGCATATGATCTTCTACTCAATCGTCGCGCCTACCACGTTATTTTTCGGGATGGTATTGGATGGTATGATCATAATCTTTCAACAGTTTAAGCCAACGTCGTTGTCGCATGTTGAGTTCCTTTTGAGTGAAGAAATATTTGAGGCTTTTATGATCCGTAAAGATCTCCACTTTCTCCCCACACAAGTAATGCCTCCAAATTTTAAGTGTGAAGACAACAACTGCCAACTCTAGATCATGAGTAGGATAATTCCTCTCATATTCTTTGAGTTGTCGAGAGGCATAGACTATGACTTTCCCATGTTGCATGAGAACACATCCTAACCCTTTGCCTGAAGCATCACTGTAGATGACAAATCCCTCCGAGCCAGATGGTATTGTCAGAACAGGTGTTGAAATGAGTCTTCTCTTGAGTTCTTGAAAACTCTTCTCACATTCCTCGCTCCAACCGAATTTTGTATCTTTCCGAGTCACCGAGTTAAGGGAGTAGCGATTCGAGAAAACCTTCCACGAATCTCCGATAATAACCAACTAAACCGAAAAAGCTACGTACTTGATCCATCGATTTAGGTTGCTCCCTACTTTGAATAGCTTCAATCTTTCTTTGGGTCAACAGATATTCCATGACTTGATACCACGTGCCCAAGGAATGCTACTTCTTGAAGCCGAACTCGCTTTTCTTCAACTTGGCATAAAGCTTATATTCACGAAGCTTTTGGAGTATCGACCTCAAGTGTTGCTTTCATGATCTTCACAACTTTTGGAATAAATAAGGATGTCATCAATAAAGACGACCACAAAGTGATCCAAATATTCCTTGAATACTCAGTTCATCATATCCATGAAGGCAGCAGGAGCATTAGTCAATTCAAAAGACATGACTAGGAATTCATAATGCCCGTACCGAGTTCTGAAAGCCATCTTTGGAATGTCATCGGTTCTAATCTTCAATTGGTGATTTCCGGAATGAAGATTAATCTTTGAAAAAAATTTGGCGCCTTGCAACTAGTCAAATAGATCATCAATGCGAGGTAATGGATATCTAATTTTGATAGTGACATGGTTCAACTCCCGATAATCAATACAAAGTCGCATACTCCCATCTTTTTTCTTCACGAATAGAACAGGAGCACCCCAAGGAGATGTACTAGGATGAATGAAATCGATGTCTAACAATTCCTGCAGTTGGGTCTTTAACTCCTGAAGTTCAATAGGAGCCATTCGATATGGGGCTTTGGAAATGGGTTTTGTACCGGGTTCAAGGTCGATACAAAATTCAATTTCACGTTCTGGGGGTAGGCCAGGAAGTTCTTCAGGGAATACGCCAGGAAATTCATTAACAATAGAAATATCATTCAAAATTGACGTATTTTTGTTTAGATCCGTGACATGAGCTAAGAAAGCTTGACATCAATTTTTCAATAAACGAATAGCTTTATGGCTTGAGATGACAGTGATTGATTTTAATGGTTTGGTTGCTTGAATTCGCATAATAGGTTGGTTAGGAATATGAAAGCTAACAACCTTACGAAAATAATCAATTTTTGCATGATGATTAGTTAACCAATCAATCCTAGAA
Source organism: Panax quinquefolius (assembly GCA_020205615.1). Taxonomy (NCBI): domain Eukaryota; kingdom Viridiplantae; phylum Streptophyta; class Magnoliopsida; order Apiales; family Araliaceae; genus Panax; species Panax quinquefolius. The sequence goes on along the minus strand of JAINUW010000713.1, from coordinate 136,549 downwards.
TCACGCCAAATGCAAGTATTTTCAATGAAATAAGATCGACGGTAATGCGAGGGTACCGATTTGAACCAAACAAGACTTATAAACAGCGGATGTAATGAAGGTTTCTCCCAATGGAGTTTCAACAGATAAGTCAAAGTCTAATTTCTCTGGAGTCAAATTTAAATGTTGAGCGCAAGTAGGAGAAATAAAAAAATGGGTAGAACCGGTATCAAATAAGGTATAAACTTCGCTAGAGTTTATGATAAGCTTACCCGTGATGACCTCGTTCGGGTTCCTTGCTTTCTGGGAGGTCACGACAAATGCTCTCCCTTGCCTTCTGGGCTTTGACTTTTACGGGACGCCCTTTGGTGCCTCCATCCTAGTTGAACTTCTCTTGATGGAACGACAAAATCGAGCTAGTGACCTTCTCTTCCACAATTATAACATGCTTTGGATGGCATCAAGTACGTTTGGACCGATGTGTCCTCCTCCGCATTTGAAGCATATGATAGGTGGTCGTTCTCCTTCCTTAACAACGGTCTTTGGTCTTGACGTCTTTCCACCATTGTTGAATCTCCTTTTTTGAAATGTCCATTCTTATTATTTTGGCCATGATTACCACCAAAGTGGTTACCATTTCTCGCATGTTGATTCCTCCACGCTTATTGTCTCCGCTTGATGATGACTTACTATCACTAGTATTATCATTTTGTTGGTACTTGCTTCTCTTTTGGTTGGGTTGACTCATTATCGCGCTCCAATAATCGAGCCCTATTAACAACATCTCAATACAAACACGCTTTATGAGAAAGATAGATGTTGACGTATCTCTCGACTTCAAACCTCTTAAAACATTAAAAAGCCATCTCTCTTCATTATCCACCAAATGTGGGGCCCGTGAAAGCGTGATAACTCCGCAAATTTTGCCTCGTATTTGCGACCACGGTCATTGTGAGACCCAGTTTTATCGATAAAGATTTAAATTTTGTCCGAAATAAATTTTTAATATTATGGTGTGAATTTGAGATAATATTATAGTTGTGGGTAGTATTTATAAATTTTGCAAAGTATGCAGTGGTTATATTATATTCGATTGGTGGGGAATATTAGGTTTAGCGGGGAATATTAAATCTGACGACTCAATCATTGGTGGACCCCACAATGAAATTATTATCGGATTGAAAAACGACAAAAATATTTTATTGAAATAACGACGGAAGTTTTCTGGTGAATCTTTGTTGAACTACTCGGTAGTAAAAGTACGATGTCGTGTGGTTGCGTAGTAGCACACGGTATTGATTATTGATGCTTTATGTGAGAAGTCACCGGTTTGATTCCATTATTGTCGATTAATAATATGAATTATTATAAGCGATAATGACGTTTTGTTTTATTCAGATATTATTAGCGTAATAAAAGCGAAACATCTTTTATATAAAATAGAATACTTTATTAAAGTTATTACATAAATAGAATATATTATATTTTATTATGCATAGTGTTGCATAGTGTTTTGCATAGTGTTTTGCATAGTATTGCATAGTGTTTGCATAGTAAAATGTTTTTATATAAATAGAATATATTATATTTTATTTAAAAGATTTTTCTTTAAATATGGATAGTCGATTAAAAGTAAATCAATCTGGACCGTTCATGGATTAGTTCTTATGCATTCCATTTTCCTATAAATAGAAGCTCATTCCTTCATTATTTTCTTACGAATTCATTGAAACTCTGAGAGAGAAATTATAGAGAGAAGCTATAGAGAAAATTATAGAAAGAAGAAGAGTATTCTACTTCTACTTCACTACTTATATTATTCTTTTTTTACGGTGAGGGTGTTATTCTTTCTTCTTGAAGAAACTTACATTATTCCATTCATTATTATTACATTGGAATAACTTTTAAAAAGTGGCATACCCTATACATAACTTGTGTATCTGCCGTACCCCTATACTTGGTGAAATCCTTATGTTATTCCATTCTTATTATTACATTGGAATAACTTTTATGTCTGTGATTTACCCTATACTTGGTGACATTCTTCTATTATTACATTGGAACATCCTATGTGTGTTTTACACATTCTGGGTTTATTAGTTTTTTTTATTATTACAGGAAACATCACATTATCATGTGTTTTACACATGGACTGGGATCTCGTTCTTTATCATTCTTACATTGGAACATCCACAATGATTGAATTTCACGACACGGTTCCGTTATTATTATTACATTGGAATAACTTTGTCTACATCTGGCACTGCATGCATGGTGATTTCTTTTGTTATTCCATTCTTTATTATACCCGAGTTGGTTAAAACTTTGACTTCTATACTCCATGAAATTAGTAGAATATCCTTGATATTTGCGTTTCATCCATATCTTTTCATGGAAATATTCTTCCGATCATTATTGAATTTTACTCTCTGAAAGCGATGTCATGTTGACAATTTGACGTTAATAATTCATGGATTAAATAATTCTTGAACTTGTTTTATTGAATTACTATGTCATTGTCATCATCCTCATGTTATATTATGTTATCTTTGGTTTACGTGCGTAGATGAACTTAGTATGATTATGACCGGGGATCATTCGGTATAATCATGACTTGATATAAATGATGTGACAAAAGTCCTCGATGGCACATGTCACGATGATGGATAGTTTTGGTATGATTATGACCGGGGTGATTCGGTATAGTCATGACCATTGATAATTTGATGAAAATCCTTGACCAAGTGATGCGGGGATGATTAGATGTGGTGGTTTATTATTAAAATTTGAGTCTCGGCGATAAAATTGATGAAAACCTTTTAAAACCTAAAAGATAGTAGACTTTATTCTCTACTTGACTCTTTTAATGGATTGCTTATTTCATTGCAGATTAAACCGGTTGTCTATTGTATTTTATCGGTTTAACACATTGAAGGCTAATGATAATTTATTCGCATTATCTTAGTCATAATATTTCTTCTTGGGCTAGTTGAGCTCACCCTTTCTTTCAATTGTTCTCTTGAAAATGAGAACATATTGGGACGAGAGTCGGGAACGAAGTAATGGTCGAGAGGATAGCATTAGTAGTCCTCACTATTACGTGAAATAGTGTGATAATAGTTGTAATGAGGACTCCTTTTGAGTTTGTATAATATCTAGTAGACAATATTTGTATTCAAACTCACGATTTATGTCGTATTATACCGCGACGTTAGGTTAATAAGTTGTATTTGAATTTATGTACCATGTAAGTGGCGACCCAAGATGGGTGGCGTATACCTAATTTTGAGGCGTCCACGGTTGGTATCGAGCTTAGGATATGATCCTTGGCTAAGATGTGAGATAAGAACTAGGAGGGAGAGCGGAAATTCCTTCGCTAGTATGACCTACCTAAGTTTATTTGGTATTTAATTGGTCGGTCGTAGTATAGGGATAATATTTGATATATTAATTAACCCTTGTGTTGTGGCGGTGTTTGGAAATGGCGGTGAAAATATTCACAATGGAGTGAATGTGGCCGTTGTGACACCTTTAATCACTAATCGAGTTAATGCGATTGTCGAGACGAGGAACAAATTAGAGATATCCACGTAGTAAAATGAAGAACTAATTGTTGCACCTTTAGCTAGTTGCGCAGGTAGCGGTGAAAGTGAGGAAGAAGAGGAAGAAGAGGAAGAAGAGGAACTGAGAGGAGAATTGGTTAGAAGAAATTTATGATCAAAACTTAGAATTACAAAATCGTGTTCGTGAGCTAGAAGAACGAGGTTGAAGAAACGGCAAACGGTCGTGGAACAAAGGGATACTGACAATTCAAAATTGGGTTACCCGATATGTGATGCTTCGAACAAAATCACGCTTTGGCGGTGTGTAAGATATTAAAGTTGGAATCGAGAATTTAAAATCAAAGATCAGTGAAAGAAGAAAAACAATCGAGCGAAGGAGAATAGGCGATGCATGGGTAAAAAGGCACTGTAGCGTTGATAGTGTAGAAAAAGACGTCCAGATCCATAAAGCCAAAATAGATGAAATGGACTTTGCTTTTTGGACAAGACATTTGGGAGAACCAAACATCGAATTCGAATTACCACAATGCATAGCGGTCAACCCAATTCGATATGGATCGGAGAATAATGATTCAAATCATGGATCGAGAATGTGAAGAAGCATTTAAGGGTGGAATGTACCTATAGTAAAAGTCAAACTTCGGTAATTTAAGCGAGGCGTTTATCGAGAAAACCGAACGAAGTTATTACGGGTAAATTAATTATTGCGAAGTCTATACTTTATTCAATACAAGTTCTACCCACTCTTTTATTCTACCTAGTTGTGTTCAATGTTTAAATTTGACTCCGAAAAAAATTAGACTTTGATTTATCTATTGAAACTTCGTTGGGAGAAACCTTCGTTACCTCCACATTTTTATTAATCTTGTTGTTTCAAATAAACACTTTCACGATCTTATATCTTTAAAAATTCTTGCCTTTGAGGTAATTTTTGAAAATGATTGATTAACTACTTATTATTCTTTTTGTAAGGTTGTTAGCTTTCATATTCTAACCAACTTTTATTATACGAATTCAAAGTAACCAAACCCTAAAGTTAATCATTTGTTATATCAAGCCATAAGTAAAGAGCCCCGATCCTTTCGTTGTTGACTTCCTTGTGTGGAATGCAAAAGCGGGACTTTACATAGGCGACATCGTGAATGAAGATGGCAAGTTTATAGGTATCATTGTGAGGGCTATCTAGGTTAAGGATAGAAGTCACAGTTGGTATCAATGTAACGTCTTATCCAAGTCTTGGATAAAAGTAGCGATTTTGAATGATATTTCTATCATTAATAAATTTCTTGACGTATTCTTGAAGATTTCTAGCCTACCCTAGGCGTGAAATCGAATTTTGTATTGACCCCAATCTAAAAACCCATTTCTTAAACCCTCAAATATTTCTTCAATTAAAATGAACAGTTTACGTGGTTTAAGATGAAAGTCATAATAAAAGCATTGGAATAATGAAAATCATGGGTATATGAAGTATTAGTAAGTTTTATGATGAGTTATGTTGGTTAGTATGTAAAAACATGAAAGTTTCTTAGAAATCACAAAGAGTTGAAAATCAGATTTTGGTGAAAAACGTAACATGAAATTCAATTGACTATATCTCTTATTATATTTTAAATTTTTGAATGTGGTCAATTCCTAGAGTTAGATCTATGAGTTACCTAACTAATCCAAGTGGAATTACTGGAAAAGGTGTTGTAGATTTTTGTGGGGACAGATTTTAGCAAAGGAGGCCAAAGCTGTAAATTTCGAAAATGCTACTGCCCAGAAACTTTAAGGGGCTGTTTCGGCCACTTAAATTATGAGAAAAATTCTGGCCTTTTGGGACATGAAGGTATATGGTATAAAGTATCTCCTGTCCAAAAATGAGCTCATTCTGACTTAAAATGAGCAAGTTATGACTATTTCAATATTTAGGTTTTTCCGCGAAAAAAACGCTATAACCGGAGTTCTATAACTCAGATGACCATGAAATTTAAACTGGAAGCTCACGTTAACATGTGTAAGGTCCTGCCAAGATTTGGGAATTTTGGAGTTAAACTTGAGGTAGCTAATTTCTTAAGGAATTAATTAGAAATTGATTTTTGAAAAATAGTAAATGAATTTTAAAAATTCCGAGAAAAATATATTTTCATTATGGGACTATATTATGCTAAATCCCAGAAAAGAAATATTTTTGGGACTAATTTGGTATTTTCATGAAAATAGTTTAATTCTGAACATATGAGTTAAATATGTTATGTGAAGTAACAAAGTTGAAAATAGGATTTTATGGCTAGAATCCTATATAGAGTATATGCATATTTTTTGATGAGGATTTGATAATTGGTGATGATATTTTATGAGTATGGCATTTTGAATGATTAAATGCATTATATGGTAAAAGCGTAAACAATTGAGATAAATTGTTTATAAATTTAAGAAGTGATTAAAATATTATTATAATATTAATGATATTAGATTATGAGATTATTAAGTGATTGATAACATGGGGATATTCTTGAATCTGGATAAATTATATTATAAATGTTTAATATTTATCCTTTATCTCATTTGATTGATTCTTTATATCATTATCCTCATGCTTATATTATGTTGAAAGTCATCTATGGCCGTACTGTAATGCATAGATGGACTTGGTATGATTATGACTGAGGGATTGTTAGGGTATAATCATAACCAGTAAATGAATACACAATTATCTTTGGCCGTAGTAGTGCATGGATAATTTGTGGTCGGTAATCTTAATGAATACACAATTATCTTTGGTAGTAGTCATGGATAATTTGTGGTCGTGATACTTAATGAATACACAATTATCTTTGGTAGTATGGATAATTTGTGGTCGTGATACTTAATGAATACACAATTATCTTTGGTAGTAGTGCATGGATAATTTGTGGTCGTGAATCTTAATGAATACACAATTATCTTTGGTAGTAGTGCGTGGATAATTTGTGGTCGTGATACTAATGAATACACAATTATCTTTTTGGCGTAGTGCATTGATAATTTGTGGTCGTGATACTAATGAATACACGATTATCTTTGGTAGTAGTGCATGGATAATTGTGGTCGTTGATACTAATGAATCCACGATTATCTTTGGTAGTAGTGCATGGATAATTTGTGGTCGTGATACTAATGAATACACAATTATCTTTGGTAGTAGTGCATGGATAATTAAGTGGTCGTGATACTTAATGAATATCCTTGGCACGTAGTGGGGGATGATTCGATGATATGGATTAATTATTGAAATGAGTCTCGTGATGAAATATTAATTCATGGATGTGGTAAAAAGTCATCTTTGGTAGTAGTGCATTGATAGACTTGGTATGATTATGACCACGGATTATTCGGTATAATCATGGTAGTAATTGAAAACACGAATATCCTTAGCTAGTAGTGCATGAATAATTCATGGTTGTGATACTATTAAAATTGAGTCTCGATATTATTGGTTTCTGATTTGTATATCTTTGGCTGTAGTGCAAAAATGAATTTAATGTTTTCAACGATAAAAGTATTCAAGGTTTCTCATCTCTTTATCATATCATCCTCACCTCTTTATCATATCGTACCTAATTTGAGGCGAAATTCCATAAGGAGGGAGATTGTGAGACCCAGATTTTATCAATAAAGATTTAAATTTTGTCGAAATAAATTTTAATATTATGGTGTGAATTTGAGATAATATTATAGTTGTGGGTAGTATTTATAAATTTTGCAAAGTATCGCAGTGGTTATATTATATTCGATTGGTGGGGAATATTCGGTTTAGCGAGGGAATATTAAATACAACGACTCAATCATTGGTGGACCCCACAATGAAATTATTTTCTGGATTGAGAAAACGACAAAAATATTTTATTGAAATAACGGCGGAAGTTTTACTGTTGATCTTGTTGAACTACTTTCGGTAGTAAAAATCGATGTCGTGTGGTTGCATAGTAGCACACGGTATTGATTATTGATCTTTATGTGAGAAGTCACTCGGTTTGATTCCATTATTGTCGATTAATAATATGAATTATTATAATGATAATGACGTTTTTGTTTTATTCAGTATTATTAACGTAATAAAAACGAAACATCTTTTATATAAAATAGAATACTTTATTAAAGTTATTACATAAATAGAATATATTATATTTTATTATGCATAGTGTTGCGTAGTGTTTTGCGTAGTGTTTTGCATAGTATTGCATAGTGTTTTGCATAGTAAAATGTTTTTATATAAATAGAATATATTATATTTTATTTAAAAGATTTTCTTTAAATATGGATAGTCAGATTAAAGTAAATCAATCTGGACCGTTCATGGATTAATTCTTATGCATTCCATTTTCCTATAAATAAAGCTCATTCCTTCATTATTTTCTTTACGAATTCATTGAAACTCTGAGAGAGAATTATAGAGAGAAGCTATAGAGAAAATTATAGAAAGAAGAAGAGTATTACCTTTACTTCACTACTTCTATATTCGGTTCTTTTACGGTAAGGGTGTTATTCTTTCTTCTTGAAGAGAACTTCATTATTCCATTCATTATTATTACATTGGAATAACTTTGTAAAAAGTGGCATACCCTATATACATAACTTTGTATACAGCGGCATACCCTATCTTGGTGAAATCCTTATGTTATTCCATTCTTATTATTACATTGGAATAACTTTTGTATCACGCCATTTACCCTATACTTGGTGACATTCTTCTATTATTACATTGGAACATCCTATCTCATGTGTTTTACACGGATCGCAGTTCCGTTTTATTATTCTGTTGGAACATCACATGCATGTGTTTTACACCGGACACAGTTTAAATCTTTATCATCTTTATCGTTGTGTTTTACATTTGGAACATCACAGCCGGTTGTGAATTTCACGACTTTGTTCCGTTATTATTATTACATTGGAATAACTTTGTACATCACAATCTTAGCATGCGTGGTGATTTCTTTTGTTATTCCATTCTTTATTATACCCAATGGTTAAAACTTTGACTTATACTCCATGAAATTAGTAGAATATCCTTGATATTTGCGTTTCATCCAATATCTTTTCATGGAAATATTCTTACGATCATTATTGAATTTTACTCTCTGAAAGCGATGTCATGTTGACAATTTGGGCGTTAATAATTCATGGATTAAATAATTCTTGAACTTGTTTTATTGAATTACTATGTCATTGTCATCATCCTCATGTTATATTATGTTATCTTTGGTTTACGTGCATAGATGAACTTAGTATGATTATGACGAGGATCATTCGGTATAATCACGACTTGATATAAATGATGTGACAAAAGTCCTCGATGGCACATGTCATGCGATGATGGATAGTTTTTGGTATGATTATGACCGGGGGTGATTCGGTATAGTCATGACCATTGATAATTTGATGAAAATCCTTGGCCGCGTAGTATGCAGGGATGATTAGATGTGGTGGTTTATTATTAAAATTTGAGTCTCGTGATAAAATTGATGAAAACCTTTTAAAACCTAAAAGATAGTAGACTTTATTCTCTACTTGACTCTTTTAATGGATTGCTTATTTCATTGCTGATTAAAGCGGTTTATCTATTGTATTTTATCGGTTTAACATCTTTGTTGAAGCTAATGATAATTTATTACGCATTATCTTAGTCGTAATATTTCTTCTTCTTGGGCTAGTTGAGCTCACCTTTCTTTCATTTGTTCTCTTGAAATGAGAACATAGCTTTGAGACGAGTCGGGGAGCAAGTAATGGTCGAGAGGATAGCATTAGTAGTCCTCACTATTACATGAAATAGTGTGATAATAGTTGTAATGAGGACTCCTTTTGAGTTTGTATAATATCTAGTAGACAATATTTGTATTCAAACTCACGGTTTATATCGTATTGTACCTGACAGATTAGGTTAGTAAGTTGTATTTGAATTTATGTACCATGTAAGTGGCGACCCAAGATGGGTGACGTATACCTAATTTTAGGGCGTCCATATCATATTGTTTTGTTCCAACTTGATAAATTCCACCTCCTTCATGTGGCGAATACTTTCGGAAAGTATTTGTCGTTGAATGACTCTGGAACTTCTCCCAAGATATCTTGATGCAAAGAAGTTGAGTCGTTTTTACCGATTCCCACCAAGAATCCGCCTCCGCAAGAACATAAAGGCGTGAAAGGAACCTTTTTCTCCTCGGAGCATCCCAAGACATCAAATATCTTGGTAATCTGTTTTATCCATGCTTAGCGCCGTAAGTGGTTTTGGCTCTCCCTTAAACTCCGGTGGTCCCAGCTCCTTGAATTGTTTAATGCGGTGACCGCCGAGAGTTTTCCGTGTTTCCACCTACGTTTTGGGCGAGAGTCGCTCTCTCGCTTTCATTGTTACATAAATTACATAAAGCCTCTGAACATTTGATCATTCATCATTTGGTCATGTTATTGTTTGCATGAGGATTGTCGCCTTCACGATGCACATTATCCCGATTATTGATATGTGGTGAATCAACGATCGCTCGCTACTCCATTGCTATTCTCAACATTCTCGGATGTCATTTTCGACATCGCCACAAAACAAAAGGTTAATTGACATGTAACAAATTATCCCTATCTTCCCACCAACCAATAAAATAAAGACATAAACTTAGGTAGGTTATACTAGCGAAGGTATTCCCCGCCTCTCCCCTCCTAGTACTATTCTCACATCTTAGCCGTGGATCATATCCTAAGCTCGATACTAACCGTGACACCCCCAAAATTAGGGATACATCACCCATCTTGGGTCGCCAGCTTACATGGTATGTAATTTAAATACAACTTATTAACATAACGTGCAGTATGCAATACGACATAAACCGTGAGTTTAAATACAAATATCGCTCTACTAGATATTATACAAACTCAAACAAAAGTCCTCATTACAATTATTATCACACTATTTCACGAATAGTGAGGACTACTAATGCTATCTTCAGACCATCACTCGTCTCCCGACTCGTCCCAAATATATATTCTCATTTCAAAGAGAAAAAGGAAAGAAAGGGTGAGCTCAACTAGCCCAAAGAAGAAATATTATGACTAAGATAATGCGTAATAAATTATCAATAGTCTTCAACAATGTTAAACCGATAAAATACAATAGAATAACCGCTTTAATCTGCAATGAATATCTGATCCATTAAAAGAGTCAAGTAGAAAATAAAGTCTACTATCTTTTAGGTTTTAAAAGGTTTTCATCATTTATTATAGGCGAGACTCGACTTTAATAAATATTCCACATCATCGAATCACCCCACTACTACTGACAAGGATATTCTTTAAGTATCACCATAATTATTCATGCACTACTGGGCGAGAATATTTGTGTATTCATTAATGGTCATGATCATGCCAACAACTGTCCATCAATGCACTACACTGACAATTTGAGGATTTTTACCACATCATTTATAACATTACTGGTCATGATTACAATCAACAATAGTCTCAGTCATAATAATCATACCAAGTCCATCTATGCACTACAAATACGTATGACTTTTAAAAAAATATAAACATGAGGATGATGACAATGATATAAGAATTCAATAAAACAAGTTCAAGAATTATTTTATCCGAGAATTATTAACGTCCAAATTATCAATATGATCTTGCTTTTGTAGAGTAAAATTCAAGAATGATCGAAGAATATTTTCATGAAAAGATCTTTGGATGAAACGCAAATATCAAGGATATTCCACTAATTTCATGGAGTATAAAGTCAAAGTTTTAACCAACCGGGTATAATAAAGAATGGAATAACAAAAGAAATCACCATGCATGCGATAGACCGCATGCATGTGTTATTCCAACAAAATAATAAATAACGGAACCGTGTCGTGAAATTCACACCGAGCGTGATGTTCCAACAAAATAATAAAGATGAAACCGCATCCGGTGTAAAACACACGTATAGGATATTCCAATAGAATAATAAAGATCGAACCAGTCCGATGTAAAACACATGCATGTGATGTTCCAACAGAATAATAAAGATTTTAACCAGTCCTGTAAAACACATGCATACGATGTTCCAACGGAATAATAGAAGAATGTCACCAAGTATAGGTAAACCACAGATCAAAGTTATTCCAATGTAATAATAAGCAATGGAATAACAACAGCTTCTCTTCATGAATAAGAAAGAATAACACCTCTTACATTTGGTAGGAGATTGAATATCGCGCAAAGTGTAGTAACAAAATACTCTTCTTCTTTCTCTTATTCTCTCTATACTTTCTCTCTATAGATTGAATGAATTAAGTGAAAAATAATGAAGCCCTAGGCCTCTATTTATAGAAGATTTCTAGCTTAAGACCGCCGTGTGAAAAGGCAAGTGGCTTTGACGAATGGTTTGGCCGCTCAGTAATGTGAAACGACAAGTGGTTCGACACTGTAATGTGAAATGACAAGTGGTTCGACGTCCGGTAAAGGTAATTACTATTAACGAAGGTAAATACTATCGACGAAGGTAAATACTATTCACAAGGGTAATTACTATCGACGAAGGTAATTACTTATTGATGAAGGTAAATACTATTGACGAAGGTAAATACTATTCACAAGGGTAATTACTTATCGATGAAGGTAATTACTTATCGAATGAAGAGACTCTTAGATGATGACATATGAGCCCCCATAAAATAATCAAACTTACCACAAATCATTTTTTTTCATCAACACATATTTAATCTTTCAACAATTATTAATCATTTATAACTTGTCGCCCTCAATTATTGATTTAATACTATAACATATTATCACGGATGATACTCGTGACAATAATTGAATCAATAATATAAGAGATATGATCACGTAATTATCAGTAGTAATAATTGAGCATACCGGAGTGACTTCTCACGTAAAGCATCAATAATCAATACTGTGTCTTTACTATACAACTCACGCCAGACATCGTACTTTTACCACCGGTAGTTCAACGCTTTTAACAGTAACACCTCCGTAGTTATTTTTATAAAATATTTTTGTCGTTTTCTCAATCCGAATAATAATTACATTGTGGGGTCCACCAATGATTGAGCCATTGTATTTAATATTCCCTAACAAAAAGAATATTCCCCACCAAACGAATATTTTATAACAACTTGCATACTTTGCAAAATTTATAAATATTACCCACAACTATAACATTATATCAAATTTATTCCATAATATTCAAAAATAATATTTATAGAAAAATTCATCTTTATTTATAAAAGCTAGGGTCTTACAGCCGAGCATCGTAATCTAATAATTATTGTGTCCAATTTACGAATTGAAGGAGAAAATAGCCAAATAGGTGCGACACTGGAGATGAATTTTTCACCCATAAATGAATTCCGACCCAAACAAAAAGACACTCAACTGGAGGCAACGACAATTCCGACAGCCATGGACGGATGGAGAAGGGAGGACAAATTGGCCCCTGAAAAGGGGCAATTACCCCCTCTGCCCCTAAGATGGATCCGCCCCTGTCCTTGCCGTCGGAGATTCCAGGTGGTCATATGCCCCACCTCGACTCCTTGGTTCCGCCTCTGCTACTATATATCTTGTACAGTGAATTCTAAAGGGTTTTTTTTCCCTTTTTCCTTTTCTTCTTATTTCTTGTGTAATGGATGCTAATGTTAATTAGAAATGAGCCTTATTTTAGTTTGTTAGTAAAACTTAAAGGAAATTATATATATATTTATATGAATTTATCTTGTAGAAAATAATATGTCAAGGCTAGTACTTGATACTATGTTCTTAAGACAATTATGCCATCCGTATAGTGCTCAGAGTTGATAACACTTGTCTCCTAGGATATAATGACTCTGTATATCTTAGCAGCACTAGAAAAGGTATAGGAGGGTTGGTGAAATGACTAATTGCTTGTGAATTGAATGAAAATTAAGGTTGCCCCTCCTATCTATTTATAGGAGGGTTGGTGACCCTTCGGATGGGTGCCTAGCCCTTTGAAAGGGCATGTGATGCTACTGAAAAGGCATATACGGCATCCATTGGTCAAAACGACGTAGTTTTGATCATATGCAGTATAGGCGCGTCTATTCGAACTTATAAAACGACGTAGTTTTAGCCAGATACCGCTTTTCAAAACGACATAGTTTTGATAATATAATAAATACCGCTTCTCAAAAAACACAGTTTTGATAATGGAATTAAATAAATAAATTTTAATAAATTTTAATTAAAAAATTTAATATACCAGACTGGTCAGTAGCGGCGCACATGTGAGTTCAAACCTAGCCTTGGCTAGGTCCTCTTCGGCTCTCCCTTACACAAAAGTGGGGCACCCCTTGAGGCTCAAACCCAAGAGCACTTTCCTTGTATATAAACATATAAAATATTTAATTCTTAACCTATGTGGACTTGATTTTTCCCACATGTATTTATTACCTTTTATCATTTCCAAGTGTGATCTTTGGGAGTTAATATCTCATTCATTACTCCATAGATTTGAGCTTCCAAAAAATTAATCTACTCATGGAGTAGAACACATTAAATATAGAATCATTAAAATTAATTAATGATACCCATATTAAATTAGGCTCAAATTCTAACATAGTTTTGTTATGCGTATATAATGGTTTGTAATTTGTATAGGACACCTAAAACATAACTTTTTATTTTCTTTTAGCTTTAACATTCGTTTTAGTGTTGAATAAAATTATTGAAAAAGTTACATTTATATAAGTGGGTTAATTCTAGATAAACTAATTAATTTTCGTAAATAATAATAAACATATTGGACGAACTCAAATTTTTAGACATTTGGATTCATTAGAATGACTAAATAAAACTCGATCCGTAAAAAATTATAATGAAGAAAGAAACCCCTCACAATTAATTAGCACCCAAGTTAACCCTAGCTAAGTCAACGTACCTTGAGATGCTTGACCAAATATTTTGTTTAATCACATCGATCAGCTAGCTAGCTCAAGGTTGAATAGTGATCAACTGAAATTCTTAAAAATTAAAATAATTTTGGATAATTTCATGGATTAAATTTCAACAGATGAGGTACTTGCTTTTGTTCATTAAACTTGAATTAGAGATTTTACAAGAAAGTCTTCCATGGTGAGAGTGAATGCCAACGAATTTCCTAAAGGGATTGAAAGAAATAGATATTAATTGCAGTCAGATTGAGGGGAGCAGGAGTCAATTTAATTACTTTGAATTTGTGGCCATTTTGCAAAACCAGGACATGGGTTTCCTCAATTCCTTGCTTTTTGTAAAGAAAGTAAGTTAATTTAAGTTACAGTTTGAATTTACTGCAAATAGTTTTAATGGAAAGTTTGGGTAAATAATACTACTAATAATTTGGAAACCTTGTCTACATGCATGGTGGATAGTAGTACCAAGTAGTATGGAGTATTAAATGGGGAAGGGTCATTTAGTCAAAATTAGAGCTTCGGGGAATCCCATGCATTCATATTGAGAGTGAGTGAAATTTCCCAAGTGTGGCCCTCCCTCGTTTTCATGAGCCCTTCTTGTCTGTTCCTTGACCTAGGTTTTGCTTCACATACGTGCAAGCTCCTAATTTTCAAATGTTTCTACTTCTTCAAGCCCAAGCATCCAAGGACTAGGCCTCCTCCTCCTCTTTCTCTGTGTCATTGGAATGAGAAAGGGATATAAAAAATAACAGTACGTAGTAGTAGTTATTTATTTTAACAACAGAGTCAGAGGGTAATAATTTTAAGTGATGAAGAATATGTCGTCATCTAGGTCGAGGGTATACAAGAATATTTTGAATATATAGCGTTTCATTATTATCACGACGTGCATTTAACTCATCAAACGATATTTTTGTTTGACTAATTGCATGCCTCCACAAGTAATCACCTGACATAACACAATATATACAGCCAAGGTTGTTGAAAGGGTTTTACTTCCCACAAAAATATCTCCTTTTCAAATTTTAAGGTTATATTTATATTTTATGTTAAGCTTGTGAGACTAAATTGAGTGTACTATGCCATTTTATACCATCATCAATAAAACAACACCACATTTGAAGTTTGTTTTTACTAGTCATGCTCTGAATTTCTTATAATAAAAAAAAAAAATTACAAGGGCTATCATGTCCAACAGCAAGAAAATCCTTGAAGCCAACATTCACAAGCTCCATGTTCCCCTACCAAGTTCAAGATGACTGCAACAATTCCTTGATATCATATCCTTGTAGCTAAAAACAAACAAACAAACAAACAGTAAGGAGGAAAGTTTTAGCAGTAATCAAGGAAAAAAGATAATTTACAATTTAACATTCCCGCATTAAACTAAAATTGATCCGTCAAAATATGCCCAACATTTTTCACCATGAATGATAAATCAACGTAATAAAGAATTTTATTTTAGTTCCCAACCTTCTTGCTTAAATAAAGTAAGGTAAACATACACAAATCAGTCATATGAGGAATTCCTTGTCTTCACCTTGAAATTGAAAAGAAATAAAAAATACTGAAGAAAGAGTAACTAACTTAAGTAGTAAAAGCCAATTACCTGAAGAAAAGTCAGAAACAAGATCACTCCAGAGTTCCAGATAGCATGTATTGTTATGGGGGTGAGAAGGTTGCGAGTATGAGCATATGAGAATCCCAAAGCAGTCCCTAATTAGATATACAATCCTTTTACTTTTTCCATCTTCCATATTATAAATAAAGAGCAAAAACAGATGAAAGCAGTTAAAACTTTTGTGAGTATAGTTGTTAGCTTTTCTCAGCAACAGCTAGCGTTTTTTTAAATTCAAATGAGAAATGACTATATATTATGAGCCCTATTATCATATAAAGTATATGCCTGCCCAAGAATTTCATGTATAATGTCTCTTCTCACTTTCTGTTTTTTGTTTATCCTGGAGTGAGATGCGCAACTGCAAACACAGCAGCACTTACAAGGACAGAAAGTGGAGTAGGCAACCTGCAAATAGAATTGTATAAAATATAAAGCATGAGAGCATATAAATTGCATTCACATGACCAAATATTGTATTGGATGTAAATGTGCTCTTTGTGCAATAGTCAAACACCCATCAACTTTTCATGTTAAATTCTATCTAGGTCAATATCTAGTGTTGTATTATAGGCATAATTGTTTTCTTACAAACTGGTTCTACATTCTCTTCCCCACCCCTTTTTCTTCAACTTCTTGTGAAACCTACAGGTAAGTGTATGAATTGGCCCAGCAATCGGTCTGACTTGCAGGTCAATAAAATCATCTACTACTTCTCACTTATTTCCTTAATCGGTTCTCATCATTAACTTCATCATATGGTTCAGTTAAACTAATTTTGGGACAATAAAATATACAAATGGTAAAGACATATCTAGTGTTGCCCCTATCTCAGCCTACTAATAGTGTTGCATGACGAACTATCAAAATAATCATGCTGTTGATGCTCCTAAAATGATGTTACTGCTTTCCCAACCTAAAAGCAATTTTGGCCCAAGTTACCAAAATAGAGGGGACACTTCAAAGATTGCATGTATTTGAATCTACATACAAAGGCCATCATTAAGCAGAAAAACAAAACAAACAAAAAAACATGTTATGTATACCTCGTTGATCTATTCTTCTTATAACCATTGAAAACGAAGAAGTTTGAAACTCTTGAAGTCTTAATCTTGCATATTGAGAATAAGATGCAAAATGAAAAGGAAACTTCATAATCAGAAAGAGAAATACCATTTAGTAAGAGACACCATAAAAAATCCTCGAAACACAGTTTCCTCAAGAAGTGGAGCAAGAACACCAGTGATTCCGACAAGGCAAGCAGTGCTACATCAGAATTGAGAAATTATGTGATTGTTTTATCTGCAACATCAAATTCAGCACTACCAAGGAGAACCTAGTCCAGTTAATAAGTATTTATCAACAGTTTGGGCAATTCCAGTAAAATATGCATGTTGCAACTATTAAAGACTTTTGGAGGAAGTACCTGGTACTTGAAGATCCAATCAACGGAAGCAAGAGAACAAGAGCATCAGTCTGATATAAGTTGGCAAAACCAAATAAAAGACTGTTACACAATAGAGAAATAGAAAGGTCAACTAAATAACTTATAAAATTTGCCAAATCTTTCCGATTCTTCTGAATTAAGCAGTTAGTAGATAAAACAGCGACCTAAAATGTACACCCCGTTCCATTAAGGAACACCCGAAACCCTACCCACACGAACTTCAGGTTTATTCTTTTATTTTATTATGTAAAAAGAAAAGAAAGGAAAATTCTAGAGATGAGGGCGGGACAGAGTTTTTCTGGCCCCAGCATACAAATATATGAAGTTGCAGTGGAGATAGGATTAAGGCTCTCAACCCTTCTTGGGTTTGAACCAGGGAAGGGAATTGGTCACCCACCAGCCCTGTAGTTATAGTGAACTTCCATAAAACAAAATTTCCTGAAACCAACCCCACAATATGAATGCCAAGGTCATATGACATCATTTTTAGATGTGATCAACTATCTACTGAATGTATTCGTCTCTTTACGTAATTGGTTTGTGCATCTAGCCAACTCGATTGACATGTTTTTATTTGTTTGCGCAAGTCCCAGAATATGTAGGAATAGTGCTAAATGATTGAGCACTGTGTATTCTGTAAAGAGCTGATCACAGTTTTTTTTTTTTGTTTCACGGTGCTTATGCTTGTCATGTTTTGCTTTTGAGTATTGTGGCTCCTAGATTAAATCTGAAAGAAAGTACTACAGCTGAAAACTAATGTCTTCATGCATATTCTAATGACCAGACTAAAGTTTAATGACCCAACTCACACATGCCGGCCTCACATATTATTAACTTGGTCCTGCCAACTTACTAACTTAGTTCAGCTGTTGGACTGGTTTGAAATGAACATGCATAACTTTTATATGATCATGCCTGAACCCAAGTTGAGTATTATAGTTTTGAAATGAGCCAGCTCTACTCCGGTAATAAGCTGCACCAAACATCTAATTGGGATAGTTCACCGACTTTGAATTAATTTTCATCCTAGTCATGGAGAGATGCCATGTAGTACTCATGAACTGAAGTGCAGGGAAATATATATCAAAATGTTCATTTTATTTACCTTAAAAAAAGCTCATTGTAAGTATGCACATGTATGTGTGTGTATGGGTGTATGAGAGTTAGAGAGAGAAAAGCTAGTTTAAATTAGTTTCTAACCTCTCTTTGTGGGTTCTCACCCCTAAACAAGGACACAACGGCTCCTGTTAATGCAATAGATGCAAGGGCTCCTAAAAGACCAATTCCTGCCCACAAGAGCCATCCTTTCTGAAGATTGAAAGGTTCTCTCAATCTGAAACATTATTCAAATGTAAATAAGAATAGAAGAATATAATGCATCCTACTTCTCTAACAATATTAGGACATTTATAACATAAGCAACAGCGGCTTTTCGCTAAGCATCTCAAAGCACGAAAATACGAATTTTCTTCAGCATCCTGATGTAGTCTTATATATATTTATACAACACACAATAGCGGAAAAAGTCATCAGGAAGTTGTTGGTAGTTGGTAAGACTGTACATAACTGCAAGTACAGCTGCTGTTGTAATACTGCAAGAAACAATAAGAAACAAAGTTAGACATACTTTTTCAGTTAAAAGATCAGCGAAACAAAAAAGGAATATAAGTGCAGTAGAAATTTTTTAAAACGAAAACTAAAAATGGTGACATAATAAACTGTTAGGCATAGTTCCAGCATTTTCTGGTTTGCAAATAAGAAAAATAATGAATCAATGTCACTCTTTGCTAAGGTGTACAAAAGCCAACAAGAATAAAAGGACTGCAGCATGGCATGGATAAAGCTGTTGAATATGACTAAGCTCCGAGCAATAATACGGATAAAGCTGTTGAATATGATTAACTTCCAAGCAAATGTAAAGATTATTTTTTTGTAACAGTCAATCTGATTATGAGCTATCGCATATGGAACTGGAAGAGGGTTTCATATATTACATCCATTAGTAAAACATTCAGGAGAGTAATGTGATCTTTTTGAATTATTTTCAACTATACAACAATTTATGGGTGATAATGTTGATCTAAGAAAAATTTAAACATGTAGCCCTTTCCTACTCCCAAAAACTAATGTAAATAAATTTAAATACTAACTCTGTGGTAACTGGTAAGTTGACAATAAAGCAACATAAAGGCTGGGTGCAATGATCGCAAACAGCCCTCAGTTAGAAAAGTGGTTACAGTGTACAGAAACAACAAA
Source organism: Panax quinquefolius (assembly GCA_020205615.1). Lineage (NCBI taxonomy): Eukaryota > Viridiplantae > Streptophyta > Magnoliopsida > Apiales > Araliaceae > Panax > Panax quinquefolius. The sequence goes on along the minus strand of JAINUW010000713.1, from coordinate 116,767 downwards.
AAAAAAAAAAATACAAAATTTTGAACAGGGGTCCTTACCTCTGGTCCACAAACAATATTTCTGCTTTCTCATCCAAGCTTAATTCTCCCAATTGAAGCCCCAGATATGGTAAAGCTGCTGCCTCTATCAGTCCTGTCAAAACAAAACTGCCTGGGATATGATTAGATTCACTGAAAGATTGCTACCTAGCTATTAACTACTAAGCTTAAAGAGGAAGATAACTTTTATCTAAAAAAATTAATAAAGAGGAAGAGAACAACCAAAAGATATGTTTCCTTGAGAATAAATTCTAAATAACTAAATAGAGAAATCCTGGAATAAGACAACCATCAGCAAATCTATTCATTGATACTCAAGTTCAAAGTTTTTCATGGGTATGCCCAACAAAAACTCACCATTTAAATATTCAGATTTATTTTCTGAACTGTACTAAAATAGTTTGCACAGGTAAGCCACTTGTACATAAGAACGCTTCAAGGCAAGGAAAGAGAAAGCCACAGCAAACAAAGCAATCATAGGGACCCATAATTGTTCTTCAAAATCAAATATAAAAAAAAACCTCAATCCACATGCAAGTGAGGTCAGGGACACAGTCTGCCACTTCCAAGGCACGTCCCACCGCTTCAGAATTGGCCAATCCAATCCACTACCCTGTGATATCATTTAACCAATGAACAACAAATGTGTACTTTCACGAATTCATAGAAATTATGGGGTATAATTGTTGGTTATGCTCCAAAATCTATAGTTTTGACAAAGTCCCATATCATGTATTTTGAAAACATTCTTGGTGTATATTAGTAAGAGTTGGCTTGGGGTTTAGTAACATGGTTGAGGAAATAGGGATGGGCTCGCGCACATGAGGACGTATCGCGCAGGGGGGGTGCCGATCCGACCAATCTTGCCTTGCGGGTGCACGGTGCACCCAGGTAACCTTAATACCTGTGATTTGCTGTTCTGTTTTGTGTGAAAAAAAACAAAGGCAAAAACTGCAGTTTATTCTTCCTTCTTCTATACATATACTCTATCATCGGGCAATCCACAAAGATAGGTCCATAGTCTTCTTCTGCGAGTACACGCAATCGAAGGCTAGCCGTTGAATCTTGGAGGGTGAACGCCATTGGAGCTCATTTGTACCGAAGGTTAACAACCAGTGAGGGCGGAATCACTTTTTAGGACAGTAGCTTTGCTACGCCTCGGCTTTCGTCGCTTAACAGCTAAGTTGTTCTAGTTTTTCTGATTTCCTAGTCTTGTTAGTACTGCTCTTGTTGCTGCTATTGCACTGCTATAGCTACTGCTAATTCCAACAATATTTTCCATACATTATAGTTTTTTATTAGAAAAACTACAGACCGCAGGAGCTCAAGAGTCCATGACCAGAAAATGGCTAACACTCATGATTAACAGGTTGTACTTTGTGCATACATAATTGTAGTTAATTACATTTTGTACAACTACAATACTAATGACTACTATTGCTATAAAGGACTGCTCAGCTCCCGTTTTCTCACACAATGTAAACCTAGTATAAATTTTGTAGTATTTCCTATGTTGTGATTCTGATAATGTCAATGGAGCTGACAAGATTGCACCATTATATGACACATGCTTTAGAGCATTTAATCTGAGATCTGTTTGATAGAGCAAAGCATGTAAGAATTAGGAAATTACATGACGGAATCTTCAGTTTCAATCATGCAATCCCCATAATACAAAATCTAGGCATAGTTATAATACAATTTTTCATTAAATTTCCTTGTTCTTGCTTTCTATTATCTATATCACAATACTCATGCAGAATACCTTTGGGCAGCAAAAGAGATGGCTGACATCACATGATTACCGATTGTAATTTTCTTCAATTTTTTTATCAATGAAACTTTTCTAACAAAGGGAGTACATTAAAACGAAAATTGGATGCACTCTATAACTGAAAGCAAAACAATTAGGAAAAACTTTTTAATTATTTCAGGTTCACAGGGAATGAAAATTAACCTTTGTATCAGATTCGTCGCCAGCATTATAGGAACATATAAGTGAAAGGCCTCTCTTTTCCGCTGGAACTGTATCAGCGGTCTTAAACTTTAAATCTCGGGTCGATTGACATGGCGAGAAGCAGCCATGAGCTCGGTGAGGTAGTAGTAGGGTTTTTGATGAATATAGCTTCGGTGTAACAGACAAAGTGGAGAGAGAAGAAGATTGAGCAAGACATGTAAATGTGATCATGGCTGCCATTCTTCAATTTCTAAGTTAACTAATTCATTCGGTTCCGATAGCCCTCTCGATTTATTGAGTAGAAGATAAGGGATAGTTTTGAAGAGCAAAGAATTACAGAAACATGCCTTAAAGTTCTGGTAATATATAAAACGTCGCGTGAAAAAAGAAGAAGAATATTTCTCAAAACTACCCGTGCAAATATGTTTATTGAAGCCAGACCCCAAATAAAAAAACTTTATTACACATTGCGGGCAAATACTCCCTCCGTGGCTAAATACAGTTGGAGATAAGTAACACTACTTGATGCATGTGAGTGATTGAATATATATTTAATATATAAATTAATAGTTTGAAAACAATTTATGGAGATACAGAGGGAATTAAATTTAATTATATAATATAAATCATATAATTTAAATGAGTTATTTTAATTGATTAAGGAAATAGATATTAATTATTTAAATTAGTAGTTCGTTATATTAAAAGTGTTAACTTTATTATGGATTAATTCTATAATTAGTGGAATGGTTTTTATACATAATTACAAATATATAAATTACAAAATTATATAATATGTATATAATGTAATATGTATAATGTATATGTGTTATATAACAATGCACTGTAATAATACACACGTGTTGATGTATTGGCTCTACAAAGTACAGGAAACTATTATAGCCGGGTCAAAATTAGTTAAATAGTTCCAACCCATATTTATAATAATAATATAGGTCCAAAATCAAACCATTCCATAATATAAAAACTAGCTAACCAATTTAATAGATCCAAATAATTTTGATTAACTATATAATTTTCAACATAAATTGCCATGCATAACTCAACATTATGAGAAGTGGTTTTTTTAATGATTGATAAATGTGCTACTTTACAATTTATTGTGCGTTTTATAATCTCAATTTCTTTACTACCTTATATATTAAGCTTATTTATTGGTTCAATTCTCCTTCTTTCTTCTTTTTATTTTCTGAGCTCAGCTCAGATTGAGAGCATTTCAAAACAAATCACTATGACCATTTAGAAACAGCTGGCCTGTTTTCATTACAATGAGCCTGCCTTGCTCCTTTGCCTTGTATATGGAAATTCTGGCTTTGTAAACCATGTTTTGAATACCAACTGCTATTCCATAAAATGTAATAGGAATCTTTAGCATGTTCCACTATATGTTGGGTGTGGTTTATAACCCATAAAAAGAATTCAAGTTGAAAAAGAATTTATTTGTTAGATTAGTTGGTGATCTAATTTGATTAGGAGAATAAATTATTTTGAGTTAAGTTCAGATCACCACCTGGGGTTTGAGCGGTTTTCCACTTAACTACTTTTAATCAGTAAAGCTACATTTAAGCTCCCGACTTTTTGAGTTAAAGTGAAAACGTTATATTTTCCATCCAACTTAACAGTGCGTGTATATCAGACGCCAAAAACGCGTGAAAAGGGACTATAACAATGAAAAAAGACTAGTAAATGTCCGAAATACCCCTTCTTCTTCCTCAAACCACAATCCTCTCTTATTTCTCACTCCTCAAACCATGCCTCCTCTCTCTATCATTTCTCACCCAAAAATGTCGATCTGAACCAGACTCTTCCAGACTCCACCCTCTTCATCACAGGCTCTTTCTCACATGACTGATCCCCATCTTACCCACTCCCTCTTCTCCTTCAAATTTCAAAACCTTCACTTTTCTAACAGCAAAATTAGTTCACTGCTGCTTCTTGTTGGAACCTTCCCGAAATTTTGTGGCGATGATAGGTTTTGGGTTTTAGTTTTGGGGTTCGGATCTTGGAGGTTTTCTGGGTTTGAAATGTTAGGAGTGAGGGATTCGTTTCGGATCTGATTTATTCTTAATGTTCAGATGATGAATGTCGGCTCCGGCGATTGGCGACTTTGATTTGGCCTTCTGAATCGACGACTCAAACTCGGTTATCTCTGTTCTGATCGAGTCGGCGATTTTGATCGACTTTGTTGAGGGCTTGAGATCGGACGGCGAATTGATTCGAACGAAGATCGACTCAATCCCCGACCAAGCCATTCTTGGCGATGGAAGTGTACATGTCGAGTAGGCGGAATACCTTTTTCGGTGATTTTTTAGGGCTTCTGACGACAAGTTTCGGGAATTTGAAAAGAACCAAAGCGCCTTCTTTTGAGATATCGGTAAAACATGACTCTCTAATCGGTTCCGAGGAGACAAAGACCTGATCGTAGAGGATTCTCTCTCCGTTGAACAACGTATCCATGGCGACCTTCATAGCGTTCAACCAATTCTATATTCTGATCTCCAAAACCTCCCAATCCACCTTATGAATCTTAGTAGAAATCATTTTGTCAACTCCAAGCCGATATATAGCTTCATCGATGATCGATTTGATTGTTGCAGTAGAGGGTAAGGTCACCCTTGCCACCAAGCAGATCGATCATGTGAGTGATTATTTGATCAGTGTGACATATGAAAGAATAATCTAATGTCTCTCACAATATGGTTTTGGAATTTCTATTGTTGCATAGGTAATGAACATTCAAAGTAGTGGATTGTTACAATTGTTTCTAATATGATAGTTGTGGTATTCCTATTGCTAGATTATTTGACTTTTTGTGAGAGGTTTTGTCCTGCAGTAAATCTGTGTATTAGGCATTTATGATCATTGGCATTCTTGTTGCACTCCCTGCTATGGATGTGCTTTCACTTGAAAAATTCTTGTTTCAGTCATTTATCGATGATTTATAGTTAACAACATTTTTGATTGTCTAAAAAGAATTGTCAGATTAAGGTGTTTACTCTGTTTTTGGTTCACTTTGAGAGTGATAAATTTGAGATGCTCAAGAACAGGATTTTATAATTTATATGAGCTCTTGTTTTTTGTTTGTTAGAAAAACAAAGAGAAAGAGATGAACTTAACCTGCTTTATATTTGTTGTGCTTTTCTATTGCTGTTTGGTGTCGAGCTATTTTTGGTTGTTTTTATAAATGATTTTGCAGCTGGGTGTTTTAAAGTGAGGGTAATTAAGTCTTTAGCCAAATAAAGTAACAGAGTTAAGACGGAAAGCACTTGTTCACTTTAACTCAAAAAGTCGGGAGTTTAAATGTAGCTTTACTGACCCCAGGTGGTTAAGTGGGAAACCGCTCAAACCCCAGGTGGTCATCTGAACTTAACCCAATTATTTTTAATCCATAATATGAATAGATTAAGAAAGTACTATAAATAAGGCTACGAGGGAGTCTTATTTTTTACAGGAGAGAAGTTTGGTAGGAAGAAGTTACCAAAAAAATAAATTGAGATAATTATAGTTTGTTGTTCGTGGGTATTCGTCGCCATCTCCGTTCAATTGAAAGCTTGAAGAATTTATTGCTTGGAGTGTTTTTAAGTGGTGAAGTTAATTAGGTTTTTTTACATAATTAAAGATAAATTTGTATTTTCTTGATTTATTATGCAACATCAAGTTTTAGGACATAAAATTTGAGAAAATTATTATAAGTCCGTTATTTTAATATAGTAAATATTCGAAGTTTGACATGTGATTTTTTTTTTAAGGGTTTTTCATGTTAAATATTGTGTCTTGTTTGTTTGTGGATGATTAATTATTTATTATTTTCATTCTCATTATTGAGTTTGTTGATTTTCTATTTAATTGCACAAAAGAAAAAAAAATCCTGAGATTAAAATTATTTTTAGGTGTTCTTTTTCTAACACTATATATATATATAATATTGTTGAAGTTTTATAAATTAATCAACTATGTGTTACATGCACATTTTAAATCCTTTCTTATGTAAATGTAATGAACCCAAGAGAGAAGCCTGATGAACTCAAATAAATAAACAATAAAATGCTGAGTGCAACCTACACGTCTATAGGAAATTAGGAATAGGATATTAAAAATATTTAAAGGAGGGGTGGATCCGGTCTCTTAGACAAGGAAGTAAATGAGTCGAGTCCAGCGAAGTCAAGTATTGAATTATTTAGATTTGATTTATAAAATTTATCGAGTATAAAATAATATTTGATTGAGGTTCGCTTAGCTACCGAGTCTAGCACAATCTCGAATCGAGCTCGAACAATTTGAACTTTTCGAACGAATATGATTTGAATATCAATAGAAAATTACAATTTAAGAATGTTTGAGTAATTTATCGAATTTTAAAATGTATTCATATTTGAACATTTATATTTCAAGTTAAGCTCGAATCAAACTTTTAATCGAGTGAATATGAATCGAGCCCAAACTATCCGCTCATTTTACGGCTTTACTCTTAGGTTAGTGGGGTAAAATTTAAAATAAACAAATTACTGCAAAAAAATAAAAATCTAATTAAATAAATTACAAAACAAAATAATGCCCAAATATTATTTTTAATAACATTTTTAATAGTTCATCACTTAAAATTATTGTATGATAGTTTTATTTTTAATAGTTACAAAAATTCACAAGTAATTACAAAAAAAATCTCAAAACAATTGTTAAATTTGTGAAATTATAAATAAAAAATACAACATATCAAATTTTCTCTAAAGTCGAACTAGTAGGAAGAATAAGGTCAAGCCGCTAGGCGAGAAACAAATAGACAAAGAGTACTAGAGTGACCAAGGTAATATAGAATATGAACTTTGAAGAATTTAATACTACCTCAATTCCAAAATTAATATACATTTTGATTTTTAAAATTAATTCTCGAAGTCTTAAAACTCAAATTGATATAAACTCATTCGAGTTTTGAAAACAATAAAGATAATAATTAGTACTAGTGTTTTATAGTAGTTAGTTTACAATTGTTATATTTGTTGTATTAAAACTAAATAACTTAATATCAATTTTGAATGTTAATATTTTACGAATTGATTTTAAAAAGTCAAAATATATATCTAATTTTAGAACGAAAATAATATTTTTCAATCTAAAATTTAAACTTTTTATTAAACAGTCTAAAATTTTAGGTTTAATCTTGAAAATTCAATGAAATCAATTGACCCGACCGTCTCTAAACTAGTTTAGATATGCTCCTGATTTAAAGTCACAAAGATTAATTATAATAGCACCGATCCATCATTTGACCTGAACAAAATGAAAATAAAATAAATATTAAAATCAGTTTTGATAAAGTCCAACTTGTTAACAATATATATATATATATATAGTCTGGATCTTAAGCTCACCCTTTATCCAATTCATCTTCTTTAGCGACGGAAACGACGACGGTTCGATCATACATTATTTGTATATTCGTTTTTAATTATTTATATTTTAGAGATTCTTCTTTGTTATGTTTGGATGTTAAACTATAACATTACATTTAATCTTCCTCACCTTAGTTCCAAAATACAAGATGATGTTTGATTTTTGAAATCAAATTCAAATTTAATATTAATTCGATTAATTTTAAATAAACTATCTAAAAACTACTACTATTATTAATTAAAAAATATTATTATTAAAAATTAAATAAAGTAAAAATATTTAAATTGATTTCAAAACCTGAAATATCATTTTTTGTCATTTGGATGTTACGAGCCTTTTGACTTGCATACAAATAAAAGGAGAAAAATTGGACGTCGGTACATAGTGGGTTGGGCAGGAGGGCTTAACAAACAAAATATCATTATCACTACGACGACGACTACTACTACTACTATTATTAATTGTTATTGTCAGTAGCTAATAAACCAAAATACTAAATTTGAAACCCACCGGCAATTGTTTTGTTTTACTCCACTGAAGAAGAGGGGAGGGGGTATTATAAGCTACTCCTAGGTTCAATTAACAACAATGGACCAGCATCGTATCAACAGTACGTATATCAACTCGCTGCTGCCTGCCTGCTTTTTTAAACCTACAGAGCAGATGCACTCACCAGCCGTTGATTTTTATTTTGCGCAGGACCATCAATCTAGTCCTTCTTCCCTCCGGCAGATGAATGTGGAACCCGGTGTTATGGCAATTTGCATTGCCATCTTTATTCGCGTGTGGGTCCCAGGGTGCGGGATCTCTGCGCTGCGCTGCGCACCCTTTGCACGATAGCGAAGGCAGATGTGGTTTGGTTTTGTTAAATGATGATAATCATTAAATAAAGAAAGAAGCTTAAATTACGTTGTCGCGTGATATCTGAGATTCTAATATAGCGGGACTTGTTTTCATACGTTGTGAGAGCTTAGCTTAGCTTACTGCTGAAAAATACTCCATTTCCATTTTCCTTTTTCTGAAACAATACTCCATTTCTATAAAACTAGTTTATTATTAGTTTGTTTGTGCTTTTATACTGATGATGAGCCAAAACGCATAGTTTCGAGATCTTGAATCAGGAACGGCCATCTCCCTGATTCGATTGGTATGACATTTCTAATTAACTCTCTCGCTGCTGATGGGGATTGATTGATTATACACGATCATTACATTTAATCTCTCTTTCCTTTTTAGAAAGTATTTAATTTTCGGGTTTTGATTTAGTTATTTTTAGCCTCACTTCCTTAGCTGCACCTAATCTTTGTCTTGTTTTCGATTTCACAAATGTTAGTATGACTTTTATTTCTTCTTTTTTATCACTAAACTGCTGTAATAAACTTTATTTATTCTTTGTTTTTGGTGCTATTATCATCAAACTCTTATATTGTTTTGCTCATAAATCAGCTTCTAAGATCGAGTTGTTTATGAGACTTTGATCTTGGCTGATCTCCTAAACCATATTTTTATACTAAAATGTATTCTTTTGCGTATGTGTATGTTAAATCGGATCTATGTTAAATAAATAGATGAAAGGCCATTGTTGTGGGGTGCGATGTAGTTATCTCTTCTTACATAACTAAGTTCTTCAAGCTGGATTCTTTTTTTTTTTTTGTTACTCGTCTAATATGTCGAAAAGATGACGTGATGGATTTACTGGTAAATCACATTTGACATCAGAATAGGATGTTGTTCAGGTTGATGTAACCTCATATTTAAGTGAGTAACGGGCTACTCGCAGATGCCATTAAGGAGAATGATTATGGTTTAATTGGAAATTTCTGAGGATTCTTGTCTTAGTTTTAGACGTTGGTGTTTAATAATATCAAACTAGTGGATTTGCTGTCTGGGTTTAATTCAAATCTGTACATTTTTCTGCTTAGAAGACATTTTTGCACACGTTTGAACACACAAACAATGAAAAAAATGTGCAACAAAGCAAACAAAAACACACTTAGATTTGATATGCTGAATTTATGTGGAAAATGCTTTCAGGTGCATCATGGCATCAAAATTAAGTGCGGGAGACAGTAGGACCAGAAGTTCTGTATCTATTTTTATAGTAGTTGGCTTGTGTTGTTTCTTTTATTTATTGGGAGCATGGCAGAGAAGTGGGTTTGGGAAGGGAGACAGTATCGCTTTGGAGATGACCAAGAGCGGTGCGGACTGCAGTGTGCTACCAAATCTGAATTTTGATACCCACCACAACGGTGATGCTGGGATCATTGATGACTCTGGCTCAAAAGTTCAAATTTTTAAGCCATGCCACTCTCGTTATACGGATTACACGCCCTGCCAAGATCAAAGTCGTGCAATGACCTTCCCAAGGGAAAATATGAATTACCGAGAAAGGCATTGCCCTCCTCAGGAAGAGAAGTTGCATTGCCTCATTCCTGCCCCCAAAGGATATGTAACCCCATTTCCATGGCCAAAAAGTCGTGATTATGTACCTTATGCCAATGCACCTTATAAGAGCTTGACCGTCGAGAAGGCTATTCAGAACTGGATTCAATATGAGGGCAATGTCTTTAGGTTCCCTGGTGGAGGGACACAGTTTCCTCAAGGGGCAGATAAATATATTGATCAGCTTGCTTCAGTGATACCAATTGAGAATGGGACTGTAAGAACTGCTTTGGACACTGGTTGTGGGGTATGTTGAGTTTCTTTGATCTCTTTAGAATCTTTGTCTCGCATGTATTTATTTTATTGTGAGTTGTGTTGATATTTGCGCTCTATGGTATTCTGTATTGTCTTTCCTCTAACAACTTGTTATATCATTTAGGTTGCTAGTTGGGGTGCATACCTTTGGAAGAGAAAGGTTATAGCAATGTCATTTGCACCTAGAGATTCTCACGAGGCACAGGTTCAGTTTGCTCTTGAGAGGGGAGTACCTGCTGTTATTGGAGTTCTAGGAACCATAAAAATGCCATATCCATCTAGAGCTTTTGACATGGCTCACTGTTCTCGTTGCTTAATTCCGTGGGGAGCTAATGGTGAGAATTAAATCACAAATGCATTTTTACTGCCATTAGAGAAATAGCGCCAATATAAAGTCCTGTCCAAAGGTTGAAATTATTTTTTATGACTAGATATTTGTGTCAATTTATTCGGAATCTTTCTCTGCAGGTGGACTTTACATGATGGAAGTTGATAGAGTTCTGAGACCTGGTGGCTATTGGGTGCTTTCGGGTCCTCCAATCAATTGGAAGAACAACTACAAATCATGGCAGCGTCCTAAGGAGGAACTCCAGGAAGAACAAAGGAAGATTGAAGAAATCGCGAAACTCCTTTGCTGGGAGAAAAAATCTGAGAAGGGTGAAACGGCTATATGGCAGAAGAGAGTAAATGCTGATTCTTGTCGTGCTTCACAAGCTAATGCTTGTGAATCATCAGATCCAGACAACGCCTGGTATGATTCCTTTTTTGATATTTTTTATGAACTAATTATGTTCTCAGTTAAATTGCTGATATACATAAATATAATCAGAACAAGGAAGATTGATTTACTATGTTGTTTACTATGGACTTTACCCCTTGTGCATGTTTTGGTACAAATTTGCTTCATTGTTGCGGTTAAAACACTTATTTGATTATTGTGATGTACATGTTTAATCATATCTGTATCGTTAGAAATCTGTATAATTGTACAAATTTGTGACCATGTACAATTACAAAGGTAGGATCATTGTTTGTTTGAGCCGCTTTATTTCCATGGATGACTTGTATATCTGAAATTCAAGCCTCAACTATATAATTGGCGCAGTTGTCTCAGGGGTCTGCACAGGCTGTTCCATCAGACATATCTCTTATGTTAGATCTTGCATTAAGTGCAGAGTTAGGGATTGAACCACTAATTTACTGTGCTTTTTTGGGTGGTACTAGGTACCAAAAAATGGAGGCTTGCATAACTCCATATGCCAAATCAAATGGTGATGAAGCTGGTGGGGAGCTCAAGGCATTTCCAGAGAGGCTTTATGCTGTCCCTCCCAGAATTGCTAGTGGATCTGTTCCTGGAATTTCTGTTGAGACTTACCTGGATGACAACAAGGAATGGAAAAAGCATGTAAATGCTTATAAAAGAATTAATAAAATTATTGATTCAGGAAGGTATCGCAACATTATGGACATGAATGCTGGGCTGGGAGGTTTTGCTGCGGCTCTGGAGTCTCCCAAGTTGTGGGTTATGAATGTTGTACCCACTTTGGCTAAAAATACTCTCGGTGTTATATACGAGCGAGGACTGATTGGCATCTATCATGACTGGTATAAATTCTGAACTTTGTTCCTTCTGCTCTAACTGCTGGAGACGATGCATTTTCAGAAAATAATTGTTTAAATAAATTAGGCTTGTTTGGACAGTTTCTTGAAACTCTTTGCTACGTTTTTTTCAATATTGGGTCGCAATACTTGTTTGGCTAGCTTAAATATTAATGAGTCTAGAAATGAGAGTGTATTATTATTATTATTATCAAATATTAAGGTTTTTGTATTGCAATAGCTATCTTTGCTTTATTTGCATGCTTTATATTAGCAGCTACTGTAAATAGTGGGATGAAAATCTCATGCGCCTAAGCCTTTAATTTCTTAATATTTTCTTTTTCCTTTTTAACCCTATAAATGAGATATATGTTCAGTTGCTATTCTCTTTGTGTTCAGGTGTGAAGGTTTCTCAACTTACCCAAGGACTTATGACCTTATTCATGCCAATGGCCTTTTCAGTTTGTATAAGGACAAGTAAGTACTATTTGTGCTTTGAAGTTCAGTTTCTAGGCTCCTCGATTTTCCTCCAGCCACAGACATCTTTGTGTAATTCACAAATGACTTTTGCTTACCAGCATTAATACAGTTGTGGAATCTTACTGACCTAGCAAACTGCGTTTTGGTACTTGTGTTCTCAAACATGGTACTGTTATGTACCACCAATACTTTAAATTTAGTGTACCTGAAAATTTCATTGTTTTACCTATATTGCACAAATATCAATATTCTAACCTAGTGTTGGATGCTCAAACAATACATTTGTGCTAAAATATTTATAAAACAATCAGCTTGTTTGTTGATTAAACTAAAAATCTTGTCTAAGACTTGGGTTTATTACATTTATTCTAATAGAATTCCTGACACTGCTCGTTACCATAGTCAGTCAACTCATGAGCATCATCGCACTTAAATTTGAGTTATATTTCTGATTAAATATTGTAACAGGTGTGATTTTGAAGACATTCTTCTGGAAATGGATCGTATCCTGCGTCCAGAAGGTGCAGTTATAATACGTGATGAAGTTGAAGTAGTTGTGAAGGTGAAGAAGATGGTGGGAGGAATGAGATGGGATACTAAAATGACAGACCACGAGGATGGTCCCCTTGTTCCCGAGAAGATTCTTATTGCCGTCAAACAGTATTGGGTCGTTGGAGAAAGCAACTTCACCTCTTCACGGTGACTTGAAGTAAATGGCACAGGGGCAGCATGATTTGAAGCGGCAATGCTTCTGTTTGTATTGCAAGTTATTTATTTTTGCTTTTTACATTTTTGGTAGATGAGGTTTATCTTAGAGAGGAAAATGGAGGGTGGTGGATCTTATGCTCTGTATGTTTGATTGGCTCACAAACAGTTGTTAGTAAAGTTTACTCCTATTTAGTTATGGTTGCTAAGCAAATGTTTCTTTTACTGTCCTCCATATATTAATTATTTATTGGGCAATCAACTTTGTACTGGCAAAGGCAAAGCTATATGAAAATACTTGCTTGTTTTTCTTGTAAATAATATTTATACTCTATTATTAAGCAAGAGGGGTTGCTAGTGTGTGCCTATCTGTAGAGCAATAATATTAATTATATTGCCCATATACTTCTTATCTATTCAGAAATAACTCATTTTAACATTTTTTATATTGCAAATTACCATGTGTTTTATGTTTGTATAAATGGTATGGTGATAAGGGTGTTTTAATACAATATATGTCCAATACTTTACAATGATAATAATTGGGTAACACTATTTTCATATGAATTTTTAATATTTCATTTTTTTTTTTCTCACTTTCTTCTAATGTAAGAAAAAACTATATAAAAATATCAAAAATACGTTCGAAAATATCAGTTTCCTACCCACACCACACATAGTTTATTATGAATTAATTACCTTGTGTGGGTGATTGATGGGGACATTCATTCTTGCATTTTATTTAGAGCACACTTCAAAAGGCTGTTTGGCTGCTAGTTTTACCATCATACAAAAATATAAATTTTAATAATTAAGATTTATTAAGGAAAAAGTTGAAAATAAAATCATGTTTAAAGCTTCCCCTAAATCCACTCTAATGTTTAAAAAAATATATGTTAAAAAAAGAGTAGTCAAATATATATAGAACTTCCAATATTCATTTCCAGACGCAGGAACAAATGTAATCGTTGAAATAAAGAACAGGGTTGGTGGGGGGATAAATAAGACAATCGCTCGTCTTGCAGATTTCTGCTAAATGAAGTTCCAACTTACTTAAAATTATATTAATGAATCTATTATAATCTCTATATTACCATCTATTTACCAACATAATAAAATTTGGATAATGATATATATATATATATATATATATATATATATATATATATATATATATATATATCCTTTCGAAATATATAGCAACTCACAAAAAACATTAAAAAAAAGTGTTTTCGTACTCTTTTTCTATATCTATAGAAATATATCAAAACGTTTTTTCATATCATAAATTAAACGTAGTTTTAATATCTTTTTACCTACATTCAACAGAAAATTGAAATTCAAAATGAGCCAGCTTTTGCTGGAGGGAGGGAGTAGTAATTATGTTCCATAGCTTAATCAATCTAGGCCATTGTTAAAAAACAATGTGAAATGGAAAATCAGTGCAGGTAGTCGGGCCACATAACGGAGGCAAACGGTGTCGTTATACGGAAGTCACTGGGAACAAAGAAGGTTGAGATAGGGTCACAGTGCTGCGGCAGATGAAGAGAAAATACAAAAAAATGAAATTTAGGCGAGGCGAGGCGAGTTGAGTCTTGACAACCAACACATGCACGTTTGACTTTAAGTAAAGTAGCTCTTCAAGCGTGGATTGGATTGGATCAGTAGGAGAGTGGTCGAGTAGGGTGTTGTGGTGATATTGAGCACATCCCTCTGGCACCTCTTCCAGAACTCTATAAAAATCCACATTTTCACTAATAATACAAACAAAACCTCCATACTTGGCTCTACTTGAAACAAGGTCTGCCACAAATAAAATTTAGTACTGGCCCCTTCCCTTCTTTAGATATATATATATATATATATCACTTTGCTGAATTTTTCTTTTTCCACATACCATATCCAATTACATTATAGGAACCAGACTTGGTTAAGGTGAAAACTTCAATAGCCATTGCAAAAAAAACAAACATGTAAAAGGGGATATCTTTTTACTTGGGCTTTAAATTTCAGAAGTCAACTAACAAAAACTACTACTTATGTCAGAAATTTTCAATTTTTAAACCCCGAATCTCAGACTTGATATCCACTTCAACTGTAAAATGACTTTTTTTTTTCATCTGGGTTTTCGAAACAATTCTGTCTCTGGCAAGTTTTCTGTATTTTTTAATTGCAAAAATTATTTGCAGCAGGAGATAGAATGTTCATGGTTGTCTTTTTAGTGTGATGGTGGATCTTTTGTGGCCAATAATCCTCTGAACCAAATCCACAAGCCAACAAAAGGTGCTGGTATTTCTTGTTATAATTTGAAATGAGGGATGAGTTTTGTGTGGGTCAGGAAGAACCCTGCATGCCTACAAGTGCATGTGTCACAAATTCCTTATAACCTCCACTATTTTTCAAACTTCCAAGAATGTACTGAAAACGAAAACCCATTTCCATAAATTTAACCACAGGAAAAAAAATCATATTGTAATTAAAAACGCATGTATTAGAACATCCACTTGTTCTATTATTTGGTCATATGGTGGATAAACCATGCATCGCTTTCCAGCATTAATGGTGAAAATAATGAGTGCTGTCACAGATGATTTGATTATCTGTAATGTAATCTAATCAAATATCATTAGGATTAGACGGAAGCCTAATCCTTATTGCAATTATCATGAAGCACTAGATATATAGCGTATCTGATGATTACAACAGTTAACTAGTATGATTTGGTCTTCCCATTAAATCACTTGGATCTATCTATCTATCTAATAATAAAAAAATCTTGTTTTTTTAGCAGTGAATGACTGATTGTTTACAAATGAAATAAGAGGAAAAAGGGTGGAATGGTAAATAGGAACGAGGTATTGCTTTTTGTTATACACAATCAACATCAGAGTTGCATGACAATTGACAAATAATGTTGGGAAGGGTAAGAACACTTCTCTAGTGAAAGGTTGTGATAAACTTTCAATTAAGGCACACGCAAAAGCATATGGGCCAACCTTTGTACCTTTAATACTCTTCCTCATGTCTACTTAAAGAGATGATTCTCAATTAGCCTGATCATAGAGCCTCTCATTTCTTCCACTTCCTCTCCTACCAACTTTCTCCCCCTATAACTAATTTCGGCCTCTTCTTACTCCAACCCCAACCAAATCTATAAGGCCTCAAGAATTAGTAGGTCTAGTCTCTAGCCCCTCAATTCATGACTAGTTTTTTCTTGCAAAAATAAATAAATTAGCATATTTACATTTTTCTTTAGTAGTTTGTGATTCTTCCCAAGTTTTTCTTTTCCCATGACAATGGTTACTTCAACAACAGCCTGCAACACCAATCTCTCGAAAACATTGTCATTTGAAAACGGCAGAAATCACCGTGATGTCTCCTTTTCCTCTTACTTGAATGGTGATGAAGGAATTTTGGTTCTCAATTTTTCCGAGTCAGGTCAAAACATAAGCTCTCCCCTCTCCAACTCACACGACCATGTTTACCTTGGTAAAAAGAAAGTTAAAGACACAGAAATTGGAGTCTTTTCTGCAGAGAAGTACTTCAAAGGGGCAATGGATGATGATGGAAACCCAAAGATTGCCGACAAGAGTACTACAAAGTACCAGCATGAGAAAGATATACAGGTTAATATAGATCCTGTGAAACCAAAAGCTCAGCCTGGTACCCCAAGTATTCGTTCTGTATCAAGTGGGAATAGCCAAAGCGTGCTACTGCCAAGAAACAAGCAGCACAAAAAGATGAGCAAAGTCCAGACCAAAAGTTTCCTATCTAGTCTTGGTTGCGGCTGCTCCTGCAATGACAAGAATTCTGTTGACATTGATGACCATGTTAGCGAAAACAGCGGGGTAGCTCAAAGCAAAGCAATCACAGAACAACCCAAGAAAGCTGGTGTTTTAGTTCATACAAGTAAGTCCTTGTCAAAAACATGGGCAGAGGACGATACGCAGTGCAAGAAATTCGACGAGATGGGAGCTAAATTGAACAGAGAAGACTGTTTTAGCTTCCCAATTTTGAATTCTAAACAGGAAAATCTGACAGTTAAAGTGAAGTTACCAGAGGGAGGAGATGATGCAACACGGAAATCATTGGAGGTATTTGGCTCTCCTATACTGGAGAATAAAAAGAAATCTCCAAGTTTTGAAAGGAAATTAAGCATGTTGACGTGGGATGTAGTTACTCCAACAGCGGAAGAAACTGAAATTCCCAGAAATCCAAATGTAATGTACAATGAAACAGAAAGTGATGCAAGTTCAGACTTGTTTGAGATAGAGAGCTTCTCAACCAAAAGCAACTCGCTTCTAGCTAGGCAAACATCAGATGGAATGTCCAGTTGTGTCACCCCAACCACTTGCTACGCCCCAAGCGAAGCAAGCATAGCATGGAGTGTTGTCACAGCCAGTGCTGCCGATTTCTCCATAATGTCGGACTCAGAGGAGCTCACAACAGCAGCAAACACGAGAAATCCCAACAGAATAGTTAGAAATGCCAAAAGTGCTCCAGGGAAAGAGCTCAATAAGCGGGGTCCTACTGTTCTTTTGGGTTGTAAGAGCCACAAAGCTGTGAGAGTTGTAGGAGACGCGCACAAAATAAGTCCTGGACCCCAAGGGCGCTGCAGGTTGGATCCTTGCAAACCAATGGCAAAATTTCAAGCAGAGACTAAGCTAACAGGCTTTGGTTCAAGACACGGGCACAAGGCTTTTAATACACGCTCAGTCTCTCCTGCACATACTTCACATCTCTTGTACATACAGTAGTAGTATAGGATTATGTTCACTAATAATGTGTATTATGCTTATACAGAGCAGCTGCTTTTCAGTCTTGCACCAATCGCGAGAGATATTTGACTTGTACTAGCAGTAGCAGTGAATTCTATAATATAAATTGTTTCCATCTTATCTCTACATCCATATAATTTAAAGGTTGCAACCCAAAAGCACAAAAAGATCATTGAGGCCCGTTTATTGTTCAGAATTTCAAGTTCTTAGCTAGAAACTTAAAAAATAAAGAGTGTTTTATACTATTCATTGGTTTTTGACAAACTTTTTTGCAGATTACTTTAAAGCTCCAAATTACAACTTTTGGTTGAGTTTTTGTTTCTGAAAGTAGTTCAGTCAGGGGATTCTTAGAAGTTTGAAGGGTTAGCATCTTACTTATATCTCTGTTGAGGACCACCAGCAGGAGATGGGAGAAAAAAAGTTCAAGATTCTAAAGCATTGGGCTGGAATGTCGGCAATACAGATTATATAAACAATCAAAACTATAACACAGAATAAGTATAATTTATCTATAGAGACAAAGGTCATAAAATATTTGTACATCCCAGCTAGATAAAAAAAAAAAAAAATTCCCTTGATTAAGTTTTGATATTCAACCTATCTAAGCCATATTTTCTATAATCTTTGTCAATTCATCACCCAAGTGTTGCCATCAAAATTCATTCCGATTTACTAATGCAGTTATTGGCTTTCATCCACCTCCACTTTCAAGCTACACTAAATCTATTTAACATACAAAATAGGACCATATCTATCCAATGAGAGTTTCTTTTTAGAAAGTATGTTTTAATAATTAATGACTTTACGTTACATTACAGGGAAGTTAAATATTCTGCTTGCCTCAACACACACACTTGTGAACGTGTATAGTGTTGTTTGTGATTCTCTACCCTTAAAAGGTCACCCAGCCCTGGATGAAGGATAAAACCCAAGTACATGTCAATCCAAATACAGCTGAAAGGTCTTCATCATATCTACTTTGAATTAATTTTGTTAAAAGTCGAGTTAGGGATCTTTCAATCATAATTTCACTTATAATAAAGAGAATTATTTAACAAAGGAATGTCATTTATGGTGACACGCTATTCTTGTGATAGTCACACCTACTCAGTAAGGATAAGCTGCTGAATCTCTCTCTCTCTCTCTGTATATATATATGAAAAAGTTTCATATCCAAAGTTGGATAGGAGTTTTTAACCTTCCAACTTATCTCTGACCATTAATCTCTTCCGCACAATAGTTGTTTGGTCGGATAAGTCATAACTATTGTGTAGATGAGAACCCACAAATTATATCTCGTCCGCACAATAGTTATGCGGATGAGAGTAATTCCAGCTTTTGGATCAATGAATGAACGGTGGGATATGCGTTGGATAATATGAGCTCCTATCCAACTGTACTTATGGATCACTCCATATATATATATTATAGGTCCTTGATTAACTATCATAATTTTCTCCTAATTGATACAATACTTATCAAATGAAACATCTATTTAAATGTTGATGAAGAAAGTAGCATGTGACTAATGGGGTCGAGAGATAATACAAAAACACACAGAGGTAGATGTACCATAAATGCAAGGCATGAATGAATTTGTAACTAATTGGAGAGGGAAATCAAGTTACAGTATGATGTCTTGACTAAGAGATTCAAAAGGGGGCCAACTGTAATAATGTCAGTTAGGTCGCAATGCCAATGCAAGCCAGCCATAAGGGGTGTATCTTTGTCATGGACCAGATGATTCTTAAGTGTGTTCTTGGTAGGGTTCTAACAGAGCTAACAATTATATGTATAGCCATGGAGAACTTTCAGAGAATTAAATATGAAACAGATAAAAGTTTGATTTTTGATGGAAAATAAGGTCCAGGGAGTATATAATGCTATCACTATCTCAGCCAGCCAATTTCATTAGCGGAATAATTAAGAACAAGGAATATTGGTCTCTGATAGAAAAAATGCACCAAGTTGTCCTTAATGAAGTTTACTACTTTAGAGCTGAATGAGAAATGGTGGAACATATTGACTAAAAGCCATAATGGCAAAAGGGAAAGGACACATAAATATCCGTCAACAAGATTTTCAAAGTAGATCCAAAAAATATCATAAGAGAATAATGAGCTTTTTCTAGTATTGAAGCACTTATCTATTTGACTGCTGCAGCTTATAACTACTACTGGTGAAACACTTTCATAATGGGCTTTACCTCAATGTGTTGTTTTGGTAAGCTTTGAAGGAATAATTTTTTGAAGTTTAAGCTATGTTTGTCAGCTTTCAGCATTTGACAAAGTTTTAATAGTCGTCTCGTCTGTCTCCAAGCAGCGTTTTCAACTGAACTCCTCCATGACAGAGGAAGCCTCGTATGTCCTTTGATGGTTCATCCCAAACTTCCATATCTAATTATTTCGCACAATTATCATTATAGAGCTGCAATTGAGCAATGTCAAATCATCAGAAATAATTACAACTTTTTTACAGCTAGCATGCCATGTACAACTTAAATCATACTCAAATGATTAGACAGGGATGATCATCATTGACAGACAGGCCATGTAGTATGTAATTGTTCAATCACGCATATCTGGCTTCCAAATAAGAATAGACCAATGAAAGTTATAAGGGAAGAGTTTTGATATTTATGAACAATTTAAATATTTGATGTATTTTTATTTATTAAGTAGTAGTTACTTACGTTTAGTTTATATTTTTGACTTACTTTTTAAGTTTATTAAATTTTATTTATTTCTAGAGTTTAAATAGTATAAATTCAGAGTTATTATTATGAACTCTTATTATTCAAAATTTGTAAATTCCTGAAATTTCCGCTAAGAAGAGATCATTCCGCTAATACACAAAAGCAACACCGAGTAGTAATATCTTTCATTATAATACTTAGAAAACTAGCTTCACTGCCTGAGAACATAAATATTGATTTGATCTTTTTGGATAAATTGCTCATAAATATTGTTACATATGAACTCAGCCATACACCAAAGGTAACAGATACTAAAAACGAGATAGAAAAGGCCATACACAGCTTCCAGGATACCAACAACTTGGTATGAGGTTCTCAGTTTAGGTATCAAAATCAACTTATATGGACAAGCACCCAACAATACAAACATACATACATAGGTATGTACAAGATACATAAACAATTAACCATCGTGGAAGACAATTAAAAAATAATTATTCTAGGGTTGATGAAAAAACTAATATAGCAACACATATTTTAACATATGGTATTGTAAAATGGATCAACTCTCCTTATAATCTGTAGCGGGTCGTGCTTCAAGGCCTCCACTTGCTCTCTTCTGTAGTGAGTAAGGCATGTAAGTACCAAGAATTCTATCCCACAAAACGAAAAATGGCTGTGAAAAGTTATATTTGTTGCCATAAAGCTGGTGGTGAATATCATGATAGGCTGAGTTGTTTTTAAAGAAGACATGGAAAAGGTTCCCCGGCAGCCACAATCCGCAATGGTCATCAACTGTTTTGATTGTAGCAAAGGAAAAGAAGAAGATGGAAGCTCGAGGGGACATGCCTGACAAAAGGAAAGATAGAGCCCCACCGACTGTATCTAGGAGAAGCCCCTCCACTGGGTGATTGTAAAGAGCTCCAAATGCATAAGGGACAACAAGGCGATGATGCTGAGAATGTATGTGCCGATACAAGAACTTGTTATGGTGCATGTATCTATGCATGAAATATTGCCAGGTATCTAAGACCACCATTGCAATAAAGAATTGTCTCGCAAGAACAATCAGTGAAGACTGTTCCCCTGTAGCAGCATCAGTATCATTTCCAGTAACCTGCAAACACACAAATATTATAATAGATCAAGTTCACCAAACCAATCTATCATTAAGCATATGTAAATTTAAATTTACAACTTTCAATGAAAATCCAAAATGTGGAATTATATCCTCCCATCTAGCATTAAAATTATCATCATAAGACACATTCCAAGGACTATGTTTTGTGTAGACGATTGATTAACACAATCATAAGGTTACAATAATTACTGGGTAGTAAATTAGTTTAGCATCCGCCAACCATCCAAAGTTAAATTAAGTGACTTTTCCCTCTATTTGCCAGATGGTTATTGAAGCTCTGAAGTCTGACCATGGGAATTGTGCCAGACCTCCAAGCTCCAATTCCATCATATGAACAATAACATTTTGGTCATGACCATGATATTCTCTTGAGAAAGTGCAGTATTGAATTGACATGAAAACAACAAACTGCCGAAGCATTTTCAATTAACAAAATTGGCAGGAAAACAAAGGTTTAAATGCTGATATATACACCACACCAGCTAACATTTTCTAAAAGAAACAGATGAAGCAAAAGAAGAGAAACTGAACACCATAATGTTAATAAATTAAATGATGCTAGACGTGCATTTGGTAGGAAGACAATGAAAAAGCAAGGATGAAAAAACAGAAGGGATGGAATGAATACTTTTCAAAGAAAAGAAGTCACTTTTACCTCTTTTGTCTGGCAAAATAAAAAGGAAGTCCCACTGAAAGATAAAGGTCCTAGTTAATTAACAATTAAGTCCTCTCAAGCAATTTAAGAGGGTAATAGTCAAACAATGGAACAGTCTCTTCCCACTACATAACCTTCAACAATTTAAAAAAATAAAAATTTTAAAAAACAATATTTTGTTGGATAAATAATGTATTTCAAAGGCGGATAAACAATATTTCTCTTAATAAGTTATTACATTTTAAAATCTCTTTAAAGTGTATTAAAAGTAGGAAGGTAAGAATATATGTAAACATGTATATAAAATACCAAAGGTTATTGGGAACACAAATTTATTAAAATGTAAGAAATTTAGAATTTTGTGGACCAAGGTAGAGGGAAAAAAGGAAAAGAAAATTGAACGGAAAAAATTACAAATGATTTCATGTAAAAATTGTTAAAGATCAAGGACATTTTTGTCTTCTACAAATCCTAAACATTGAGCAAGTGATAGAATAGCTTCTTTTTTTATGGCAGCCTTTCAAATACAGACCAATAACATGTTTAGTGAGACCACCATCCATTATAAAACAATTAACCCACCCAAATCATCCACACTAAGCTTAACCTGACCCATTGAATCATGACTACATCGTTTTGAATGTGAGATTGATAGGATTGCTCATTTTGATGCTAAACTAAATAGAACACACTGATACGAATTCTAATAACCTCTTTGTTTGCAAATTTGAAAAAAAATGAAACAATAAGAAAGTTTTCCTAAGTGAAGACTTGTGTGAGTTGTAGCAACACAACAAATGATGTGCTCTAAATAGAATAATTTTTCACTATGCTTATTGCAAAGTTAAGGCATTTTTAATAGTGTTCCTACTGATGGCTTGCGAGATAAGTTTGCTGCTTCCTTTTTTTTTTTTTTTTACTTGCAATAAAAGACTACAACTTTCTGGAAAATAAGTACCCAGGTTTAGCAGAAAGTGCAATATGATGCCAGGGTCCTACATAATTTACAAATGCAATCAAATTACACCTCTAGTGTGAAGCTAAAAATTAGCTAAAAATTAGACTTTGAAGGAAAGCAATCCATAAACATAACATCACCAATTCTACTAGAATACCGAATGCACATTCAAAACAAGGGTTTAAATGCAGTGTTCTAAATTATCAAATACGATTGAATTAAGGTGATATCATACTGAGCCGCATAACATTAATTAAGTAAACATACCATGATATTGCCTAGGGTGGTCATATGATTGAACAACTAGAAATTTTCCATTATATAAGATAACTCGCTCACTACTCAAAAGCCAGCCGGAAAGTGTATGACTAAGGGTTTTAGAATGCAAAATGAAGGGTCTGGCCTGCTGCTAAATAACACACTTACAACTTAATGAACCAGGTCCTTATTGTGCAAAAAGGATCACCACGTCCTTGCTCAGTATTACTTAATTGTTTATCACGAGAGGTGAAATTTGAAAATAACCATTTATGATGAAAAGATGGGATTTTTGACATCACAATCACAAACCACGACCATGAAATAAATAATAGATCCAGGAAGGCCCAAATTGAGATGAGTATACCAAAATAACTGTTGAGCTTTTACAGGGTAGTTTGATTTCAAATAAAGTAATAGACTAAATAGAATCACTCTCTGGCGAAGGAAACTAAGACGAACAACAAAGTTAAATTACATGCATATATAATATGATATGGGCTATACCGTGAATAGGATAATGGCGACAACAGCCTGAACCGCCTGTTGGAGAAGAACACCTTTGACCACCGTCTTCTTTGATACTGAATTCTTGTCATCTTCATCTTTCTTCGAATGCAACCTATAATTCTCAAGAGATCCAAACATTAAGTATATGCCTGAATATGCCCAATACACCACAAGCGGTACCACGGTCCCCAATAACTCATCGGAAACACTAAATTCCATTACAAATCAAATACAGATACAGATACAGTACAGTCCCAATCTATGAATCTATAATTAATTAAATAGTAAAAGTTAGAAATTTTTCAATCCAGTGGCAGCATTAAAACCCGAATTTTAAATGTGTATGAGCTGATGTAGGTTAATAAAGGGGAAAATTCTAGGGTTTCAACGTCAACACAGACTCGCAAATGAGACTCTGAGAGGGTTGAAAGCAATTATGGTGTTATTTGGTCTGTTTTGTACATTAGCAATAGCAAAGGTGGTCAGATCGTGTGTAAAATATCTGGGTTAACTCTCTTTTTTGGCCGTTGATATCTGTCGCGTGTCAGCAATTGGAGCGTGCGATGGCTTCCTCTAGATAAACGCGTCGGATTTGACTTTAATTACATTTGGCTATGGTTGTTTTGAAAGATTATACTTTTAAGTTTTTAATCCTATTAATTTTAGGTGTTTATTTGTTTTTAAATTTAGTCTTGAGATTGAGATTAATTTTAAAATTATAAAATTAATATTATAATTATAATTTTAAAATTATAATCGTAGAATTAATAGTCTTGAAATTATAATTTTATGAATTATAATCTTAAAATTATAATTTTGCAAATAAACATAATCATATGAGTTGTTTGTTGGGTTAAATTAAAAGGTAAGTTAAAATAATTTGTAAATGTATTTGACTAAAAATTAAAATAAAGTTTATAGATAAATAAAAAGAGGGCAAAATAGTCGGTTAAAATTATTTATTTTAATATAATTATTTAAAAGTTATTTTAAAATAAAATATAAAAAATTATAATTTCTTTTTATAAATTAAAAAATAAGTCACACATGAACAATAAAACAGACAAACTTAGAAGTAGCAGCCGAACATGCTCTTAGTTTGACCAGACATCATATACTAGTATTATTTGCCAAAAACCAAATTTTGAATCTTAGAGCTCTATTTTACTTTTTGCTGGCTCATTATTGTACTACTATAATTTTGAATTCTATTGGAAGATAAAGTAGATCTCTCTTAACATGTCTTTATAAAAATAAAGCTATGGATTGTGTAATACTACTAGTCTACTACTCCATTAAAAGCCAGCGAATATGAGACATTAATGAATTTGCTGTTTGTTTGTTTATGTGGTGTGGTTGAAATATGAGACTTTTATGGCTCCCCAAGAAAAGGTCAGAATAGATAATTGTGTTGGACCTGCCTATTTCCTAGCCTTGCCTTGTTTTTAAGCAAGTAGGAGTATTTCTTATGGTTGCAAATATCCTAGGCATTTGGAAGTTTCTTATCAGCAGGCTAGGATTAGGAAACATCTAGATTTTCCTAGGCTCGCCTTTTTGAAGTAAATTTTGAGAAAAATGGCAAACAAGTAATTAAGGAGAAAACAATGCCCCCTTTTAAGGAGAGGGGTCCTAAATCCTAATGTCAAATGATGAGAAAGAGAACGTATTCAAAGACAATGGAAAATAATAATTTATAATCTTTTACTTTATGTATTTTATTTTATATTTTTAGAAGCAAAATACTTAATTATCCTTTTGAAGACGAAGATGGTATAATTGTGCACGTTATTTTTTTTATTTTCATGTTCGGGTTTCACTTTGACTTTTTCTTTTCATGTCCGGGTTTCACTTTGACGCCAAATAATAATAATATGGATAAATTTGTACTCTCTCCTCTTATTTAGTTATCTTAAGTCTTTCTTTTGAAGTACCAAAATACGATCTCAATCAAACCAATAATCCAAACTACTTATATTGTCTATCATCACAATTTATAATACAAATAATATTAATGTCCAATATTTAAAAATTACCGTTATTGCCCTCATACAACATAATATTTTCTCAAAAAATGATGATAATTTTAGAAACTGATATTTCTACATAAAAATTTGATCTCTCTCACATAAATAGCGAGCAAGTCTCACTTCATGTTGGATATATATATATATATATATATATATATATATATATATATATATATATATTTAAAAGATGAGAATTTTATCTAAAAGATGTGACCTTTGATTCATACCTTTTCAAAAAGATTATCTTTTAAAGAGATATAACCTTTCAAAAAGGTGTAACCTTTTGAAAGGATATATATCTTCAAAGGGATATTTGAAAACCTATAAATAGGTTCCAAATCTATTCAAAACAATCACTTCATCTTAACTCTAATCCTTCTCAAGTTCTTAAAAATTAATTTCATTCTTCATTCATATAAAAGTCATATAGAGTATTCATATAAAAGTTATGGAGAGTATTAAAATTTTGTTGGTTTCATGGACTCTTCCATCAAGTCTTTTTGTGAGAGTTGAAGACTATTTTATCCCAGAAAGTAGACGTACATTGTTCCATCCAGTAGCGGCAGACCGATAATGAAATCTAATCTTTAAGGAAGGATCATCCAACAAATGATTTTGCTTTTTTAAAAATTTGTCAATTACATCTTGTAAGTCATTATTATAAAATTGTTTATCTTATATTTCTGTTTATATGTTTAGTATATAATAATAATACTTTGGAATAACAATCTTAAAACAGATTTACGTGTTCTTCCTAAGTATTCATTTTATACTAATTTAAAAAAACAGATTTTCACCTCCATCCAACTGTTATGATTTATGAGAACCATATATATATATAATATGTAATAGTTACAAGTTTATTCTGTTGATTTGCCAAATGCCACTTAGTGCTATTCAAACTGGAGTCTTAAGTTAATTTGGTAATTTTTAGCTCTTTTCATTTATCCATGGCGTAAATTTTACTTCTAACAAAAATACCATGCAGATAGTAACAGCGTGTTCACAATGGACTTAAACTGCCTATTCTGATATACTAGCCTCGTAGTTTGTTCAGTCCTCTTAATTTTCCCTTCTTAGATTGGAAATTAGAATGGGTATGTTGGACATTGCAAAGTCTACTTTGTAGCTTTGAAATAATGGTAGTCAGAACACATCCAAGATGGATAAACAAAACTAACTTTAAAAACTGTAGGCCAAGAATAAAAAAGTAAATTAGTCAGAAAAGGGACGAGAATTACTAATTTTTTGGAATTGGGCCTCTTAGAGCCTTCACTTTCTTAAAGCATTTGTTGAGTGCAGTACAATGGAGAGTTGTATGCTTTATCACTCATCGATTCAATTCTTATCATGTACCCTATTTGAAACGAAATGTAATACGATCGGGCTTAATGATTTTGGCCCAATAATAACTAATAGAGACCTATTGTATCAGTTCATGCTACACTCTCTACCAAATAGATAAAATATCACGCACCCAAATATTGCCCCTTAGTTTTTTAGAAGTCAATGAATGCTTATCAGAACTAAACAATCCATGATATTTTCTCAGAATTAATAAAAGATGTAATTAAAACGTACCTATTTATTGTCCAAGTGAAATGAATTGGGCGAAGTTATGGGCCTAATTCAACGTGATAGCTCTCCATCCATTATGTATCAGACCTTTAAAACAACACGCCTTCCATTCAAATTCCAAATTATTATCGCAGATTCAATGCTACCAGTTTTTAATAATCGTAAATCACAAGATAAAAGGATAACTCACCAATTTCGATAGCTTTTTATCAGCTCATTTGAAATTGCCTTTCTGTAAATTACCCTTTTCTCTCTCGCAAATCGTCACAATGGCTTTCAAAACCTCAATGTAGTTCTTCCATACTTGTAACACCATCACCGTGGCTCTAAACCCTAATCTTCATGAGGGAATCTCTAATGTACGTATCCCCAAACAGAAATCCAAAAACCTTCGATTATTATAGGAGACAGAATATTCTCGACATGCAACACTCCTTCTATCATAACTGTCAATCAAGAGGGTTCTAACTCTGCCCATATTCCGACATACCCACGTCATTGTGGTACCCTGCTCGAGAGAAAATGTAACAACTCAAGAATGGACCTCACCCCCAAGCTGACTTTACTCGAGTATGGGCTCCATTCTCTTCATATTCATAGTGAACTCCTATCTAGGTAAGTAGATTTTCAACGATTTCAACCTGCCGAACTTTACATCCATATTCCGCCTTCGTGGTTTTCTCACACGTTTAATCAAGGCCGAAAGCCCTCACTCGGACTTCTTCTTTACCGCCTACAAGATAAGATACCCTGTGGAAGTGTTCAAAGCCCTTAAGAACATTCTCCTCAAGTCCTGAGAGAATTCCGATGTGACGTTCACGTTAACACCTTCGAGCAATCAGGGGACGGGTATGAAAATGGTTCTTTTGTCAAAGGCCCTTGAAATTTCTCTCTTCCTAATCGGGCAACTGATGAAAAATATTCACGACTTGAGATGTTTCAAGAACGGTAGCGGAGACGATGGAGCTATTTCGACAACCCCGAAGGAGTGAGCTGAAATACCTGGACCTTCTCAAGCAAGCATGGTTGTATGACCATAAACGTAAATCAAATATTTAAATATATATATATTTTGAAAATATTCTATAAAATATAATTATAACATGGAATTGCTTGATTTGAAAGTAAAGATTCGGATCGAATCAGTTCAGAATAAAGAGCTCAAGATTTTTATCCGGAAGTCTTCTAAGTAATTGAGGCTACACCCACCGTTACCCCTCAAGATATTCAATACCACAATTCACACCTGATGAATTTCAATCGAAGAAACAGAGGTCAAGATATTTCATATACTGTAAGAGAATCTTCACCTCAGCAAACAGAGGGTTACCAGAAACCAAGGTTGTTTCTTCAAGAAATCTTTTCCAACCCACAACAAAATGTAACCAACCTCAAAACCATTCCTCGATCAAAGAATTAATTTGATCGCCTGATCAAGGAGTATATACTTAGACCAAAACTAAAACAAAATAACCCCTATTAACTCTCCGAAGAATCAGGTTCTCGGGCCTTCATTATTCCTCCCTTCGCGCTTCAGAAATACAATCAAGAGATGGTGATCAGACGAAGCGATTCACGTTATCCGGAAAGAGGAAACGAATTCTCGAGAGTCATCCAAGTTCCGCATCCGCCCCAACACCCAAAGAACTCACTCTCAAACAAATCTCCCAGACCGAAACCGTTTCATGTCGAACTCCACCTCCCCACCAACCTACTTTCTTTCCTCGAAAGGTCGAGACCTCTCCTCGAATTCACCCTGGCCCTTCTGTGTCAAGGTTATTATGCCGGGTTGTGGGATCTCCGAATCTAGGCCCAGTTCAACGCCAACTTTCCTTTCGACTTTCTTTCGGGTTGCTCACATAATCGGGACGATCAACGGCTCAAAGATCACACGGACTAAATCTTCTCGGCGAAGGAATGAAGTTATCCGCCAAGGTAAACAATAACGCACTTCTTCCTTTACATCTCTATTTTCTCGGCATTTTAGTAATTAACTGGTACTTTTGAACGTGCAGTTGAAGAATGTCGTTTTCTGGACGATCGCTGGCCGTATTACAGGTAAATGGAGAGGCCGAGAAGATTTCATGCGCTAAGAGATAAATACGCCGAATCGACTTTGACCGAGAAAGAAATTGTCATAAGATGTTTTTCATACCATCAATGGTCTTCAAAGAGAATTGATCTGCCAAGATGGATTCAAGACATCCATGCACTTAACTCAGGGCTACAAGAGATGAGAGCCACGATCCGCATCCGGGCCAACAAAATCACCAAATGAACGCCGGGTTTGGCTTGAAGAGACTTACTCGGCTGGCGGTAATGAGGAGTTCTCTTCAACAACTGCCTAGTCCTTCAACTCCGTGGTGAAATAGACTCAGGAGATCCGTGACGGCTCGTCAAGGCATAAGACCAAGTTGCCATAAAGCCCGCTTATAAGATAAAAGACTCGAGGGACGGTGCCCTCGCTCGATCAAGAGCTTCAAAATGTATTCGCAGTAGTATAGACCTGGACTAGAACCTAACTCAGAGATTCACAAGGTTTATTCGAGAGGGAGGCCATGAACGGTGGAAAGCAGAAGCTTATCACCGCCAATCGACTGCATTACTTCAATTCACGAAGGAAGCGCTATCAATATATATTATAAGCTTGATCTCATGCCGTAAATATTTAACTTTTTATGTTTATGTAATTAATCGACTTAAATGAAATGAACATTTTATGCTGATAAATCTTTAACTCGCTTCATTATAATCTTCTCCGACCGCCATCGCTTGTCAATAATTTAGTATCAATAAATGAACTATCAATTAGATACGGTATATACAGCTTAACTCATGGCCTATGGAGTCAATTTTACTTGAACAGGATTCGTTAATCAGATTATCGAACTGAATCTCAACACTTAAAATGTAATAAATAACTTATACTACCTCAGATGGTGATCAATTATACGCGGAAGTAAATTCTGACGACATGTCGATAAGAATCCAAGACATATGATTAAATGCATCATCGATTTACCACCCCGGAAAGATCAATATAGACCGTGCGGACTGGGGCTACCATCGAATGGCCAAAGGAACTACCATACCTCCACACCATGAGCAAGATTTATCGACTTACCAGAGCAAGATCAATATAGGACTGCGCGATTGGGGCTACTTACCGAATGGCCAAAGAAGTCTCACGATACCTCCCCATACCCATCGCGGGATTAATAGCCGACCAGATTTATCACCCCGATATCAATATAGACCAAAGATCAGGGCCTACCATCGAACGGGCCAGCCGAAGTCCTTACCATACCTCCTTACTGCTACACCATCGGACTGATTAGCGGATCATCGACTAACACCTGATAAAGATTAACATAGACCAAAAGGACTTGGGGCTACCACCTAATGGGCCAAATAACCTACCATACCTCCTTACACCATCTGGAACACCATTGTATGGACTCATCGATTTATCACCGGAGAAGATCAATATAGACCAAAAGGACTAGCCTCGTTTGGCTTGTCAGGTACAAACCTCCGATAAGGACCGATAGACCAACTTGGGCTATCACCGAATGTAATAGTCCACTATATCCACAATTCGCCAAAGACCGCCACCCCATAAGACATAGTGCATTCTTGATCTACCATAATGGCCGAAGTCCTGCCATGTCTTTACATCGATCAATACTCCCAAAGCTTGGGTACTTTGGATCACTTTATATATCAAACAACAGGTACTTCCCAAACTAAGATTAAACTTATCGTTCCTGCCCGTTACTTTGTAGTTTTGTCTCCAATTTTCGCCGATTAAAGCACCTGATTGAAGTTTCTCCGACCACTAACAGGCCCAAGTTAGCTTTCGCCCTTCATCATTATAGATTTCTTCAATCGATTTACCCAAGACTGAGAGATCCGATTCCCTCAGAAGAGTCCTCTGTAGTTCCTGACGTTTGCCACAAGACGCTGCTAAGAATTCTTTTCCGCCATCTTCCTTGGCTTTCTTCATCCACCCACTATTCCATTCAAAGAAATACCGTGCTGTCACCTCAATTCGTCTCAAATCGCTTCAAAATTCTTCAAATTTCAACCCACGAACGGGCATTCATCAATCGATATCAATACTTTAGGATCCCGGCAAACACCATGAGCATCTTTTGCCAAATTTGCTAAGACTGCTCACATTTGATCAAGGTTTCCCCGCCACCCACTTAGTCATATAACTGACAAGAATCATGACGGGTTAATTTGACCTTAGGCTTTAGGTAATTCATTCCCCAATATATTCCAATTTCGTGACAATGGGGATGGTAGAGATAAAATCGGCATAATCCTTCCGTATGGGACCGTGGGACCCACTATCGAAATGTACATTCACATTTCGACGATCAGAATTTTCTTTTGAAATTGCTTGGCCAATAAGAATCCTTTGTTGGCTACTTTCAGGCGCCAAAGAGATTTGGCGCCCAAGGTACATCACCGCGAACTTTTCAGCGAACTTCCAAGAAGAAAGCATACTGGCTTGGAACAACAGTCCTCTTAATTTAGGTACAAATATAAAGTCTCTGGCTGGACAAGCATCAATAAAGCGGAGTCAAGATGACACGCTTTTATACTTTTGAAAGCATCTTCACACTTGAAGTTCACCGAATCGTCTTCAGATTCTCTTCTACCCTTCAATGTATCAAAGAAAGGAAGACATCTTTCGCTAGATTCGCATGACGAACTTAGTCAAGAATCACCACGACACGTCAACGCTTTGAACGAATCGAGGAGTCTTCATGAGATGGCCTGATCTTCCTCTGATTGGCCTCTATGCCTTTCGACCGGCTCGTGATAACCTGTGAAATTTTCCAAGACCAAGGCCGAAGTACATTGGTCGATTAAGTCAGCACGTTTACGACGGTCATAAAACACTCTTCAGATCGGCCCAAATGTTTCAATTCCAGATAATTTCACGCATCATGCATCCACATAAACCTCATGTTCCTCTCACCGCTTCTACGAATAAAGCCTCATCATCTCCGAGCAGAAGCCCATGTTAACGGCACTAAAGTCATTTTGACGATACAACCTAATCTGCATGTAATGAATGCCAGTCATGGAACGCTCTTCAAGACATGGATATTCGATGATATCCCCAAAAGCATCCATAAAAGCTTAATAATGCATACCACTAAGGGCAACATGAGTCGATCAGACGCAGGCAGAAAGTCTTCTTCTGACAGTTTCCGCTGAGGTTTCTGCCAAATGATTTAAACCCGCCCACTTCCATTATGCTCGCATCAATACATTTCAAGCATCCACCGTAATCAATCTCAGAGATGAAGTCACCGCGCAATTTGCAACCTTTTCATCGATGATACGCTGTCGAAGCAAATATCCGCCTCCGGATTTAACCGGCTTTTTCAAAGGATCTATCTCCGCTTATGCCGCAACCTTCCCACACCTGCATATCTTCAAGTGCTCCTATGCAAAATACATCGACATAAAGACGTAAAGAGTTCCATAAGATTAGGTTCAAACCCAAACCAATCTTCACCGCCTTTCCTCGCTTCAATGACCAATCAATTCACCTCCGGCCTCCAGCATTACCAACGGTTCAAATCACTTTCAGGAAGGGTTCGATTTCAATTCACATCGCTTTTCTTTCATTTACTAACCCCATTCCGATGAAATTAATCTGGCGATAACATCTCCTGCCAGATCCAAGTCACCCATCACCTCTCCTACCCACGCGGCCGCTGGGGAACTTGATTTGAAATGTGGATAAGTCATCACTGGATGCCAACGAATTCTCTCAAAACGGGTAGTGTCAATCTACACGCACAACATAAAATTTACAAGTTATCTCCACTACTACAATGGTACCAGATGACGTGGATTCATCAAAGGCTACCACTTTTGATGTGATTCAAGCTCGAACCATATGTAGGAATTTCCCGTCTGGCCTTCCATTTTGCCATCGAGATGCATTCTTTGAGCAAGACATGCATAAAGTACGTCCAATCAAGATCTGCCGGTTTCATCATCATTCGCTTCACATCCACCGAAATACTGTACGCGTATCGTCACCAACGCTTCCTTCATGCGCCTTAATGGGCCCGGCGATAATCCGTATCCTCCAGCTTCAGAAAGAAGATTTTATGATTACATAATCGAATCAAGATAAGACTCTCCTCTTCTTCATACTAATTTCCTCAACAGACCTACCCGCTATTATATCAACGATTCTTGGATTGGAAATTAGAATGGGTATGTTGGACATTGCAAAGTCTACTTTGTAGCTTTGAAATAATGGTAGTCAGAACACATCCAAGATGGATAAACAAAACTAACTTTAAAAACTGTAGGCCAAGAATAAAAAAGTAAATTAGTCAGAAAAGGGACGAGAATTACTAATTTGTTGGAATTGGGCCTCTTAGAGCCTTCACTTTCTTAAAGCATTTGTTGAGTGCAGTACAATGGAGAGTTGTATGCTTTATCAGGGATATTTAGTTTTATTTTGGCAGCATGACCATGTAGTAAGCAAAGGACTGAATCCTTACATTTTACATTTTAACTCTCCCTTCTCTGTAAAACAATTACCTCTAATATTCTTGGTATTCGTAATAGTAATACACAAATATCTAAAATGGAAAAACAATTACATCATTGATGGTACATATATCTCCATTTATCCAAGGCAATATTGGCCTACATAAATTAGAATCGCCAAGATGGAGTTCGAATGTGTCACCCTCCTGATGCCTTTGCGGAAAGACTCTGGCTTGCTGACAGCTCTCAATCTCATCAATATTTTGTGTATTACTAGAGGATTGAACGTCTTTAGGAAGGTTTAGAATTGTAACTATGTGCATATCTTCAGCATTCATGCTTATGTACTTCTGTACATTTTCCCCACCATCTTCATGATCATTGGGATGAAGGGTCAACTGGTCCTCATCAGTTATGCGTTTAGAGTTAGTTGACTGATCCTCCTTAATATCTTGACGAAGTCCAGTCAATGAAGTCAAACAATACTCAACAACCTGGACAGAGTCATATGCATTGACCTGTACTAAAAGAACCAATAGGTGGTTAACATTCAAAATTATATGGTACCTTAGACCTTGCTTCATCAACTCAATTAAGCTTTCCAGTTCACATAAATTTGAACCAATACAAGATCTCAGGTCAAGGACATGAAAATGAAGTTATCTTTAATCAAACTGTTGACCTAAGAAACGAAGTTATGAACCACCGTGAAAATTGGCAGTGCCAATTTCATTGACTTAAACCAGTGTCACCAATTATTATTCATTGTGATAGTCAATCAGCGATTGGAAGGATACACAATAGTAATTATAACGGTAAGTCTAGACATATACGTCGACGATATGAAACTGTTAAACAATTACTCTCAAATGGTATAATATCTATTGACTATGTGAAGACAAAGGATAATATTGCGGATCCACTAACGAAAGGTATACCTGCAGAGAAAGTGAAAAGTTCATCAAGGGGAATGGGTTTAAAGCCTGTAAAATCCTAAAGAGTCGCCATAATGGAAACCCAACCTAAATGATTGGAGATCCCAAGAAATAGGTTCAAAGGGACAACCTAATTATGTGTGATCTAGTAAGAACCGAGAAGATAAAATACTTCTTCCCATTTCTATGATGATACAGTGCATAAACTGCCGAGTGAAACAGGATAAACTTTATTTTTAATAATTTCTATAGCTTGAATATAAAAAGGTCAAGTGGGGTATTAGCAGGACACTCTTTATAGAAATTACCTATGTGAGTGAGAAGGGAGCCACTTCTATGAGAATGACGAAGGCTAAATTCTCTATTACACTCATGAAACCAGGAGGTGTCCAAGGCCAAAATGGACACAGTAATGAGAACCAATAAAATAAATTGAAAATTACTGTGTGAATTCTATTGTCTCGGTTTACACTAAAAGGTTGAACAGTTCAAGACATCACGTTCAATTTGATTGGCAAGAACCGATAGTCTTTCACTAGGAAAGGTTTAAGGCCACAAGCTACCTTCACCAATTCAGTATTTTTTGTTAACTGATACTCTCTCTAAGTCTGTCTGCATATTCATTTGCATTAATTTACTCAAATTTTATTCACGCGGGGGATTGTATATATATATATATATATATATATATATATAAATGAGTGAAAATTTTATCTACAAGGTGTGACATTTGGTTCATACCTTTTCAAAGGGATGTATCTTTTCAAAGGGAT
The DNA here is from genome assembly GCA_020205615.1 of Panax quinquefolius. Classification (NCBI taxonomy): domain Eukaryota; kingdom Viridiplantae; phylum Streptophyta; class Magnoliopsida; order Apiales; family Araliaceae; genus Panax; species Panax quinquefolius. The sequence goes on along the minus strand of JAINUW010000713.1, from coordinate 81,037 downwards.
ATAACCTTTTAAATGGATGTAACTTTTCAAAAGGGTATAACCTTTCAAAAGGATGTAACCTTTCAAAAGGGTGTAACCTTTTGATATTTGAAAACCTATAAATAGATTCCAAATCTACCCAAAACAATCACTTCATCTTCAACTCTAATCCCTCTCAAGTTCTTAAAAATTAATTTCATTCTTCGTTCATGTGACGCCCCCAAAATTAGGTATACATCACCCATCTTGAGTCACCAGATACATGGTACAAAATACAAATACAACTTAATTATACAAACGTCGTGTAAAAATACGACAAAACATAACTGAGAGTTTTAATAAGAATATTGTCATCTAGACAATATCCACACTCAAAGGAGTCCTCATTACATTTATTGTCACACTATTTAATGTAATAAAGAAGACTACTAATGCTATCATCTCGACCATCACTCCGCTTCACGACTCGTCCTAGCTATATTCTCATTTCACGAAGAAAACAATGAAAAAAAAGGGTGAGCTCAACTAGCCTAAGAAGAAATATTATGACTAAGATAATGCGTAATAAATTATCATTAGCCTTCAACAATGTTAAACCGATAAAATACAAAAAGACATCAAGTTTAACTCAGTGGCGAACAAGCGAATCCATTAAAAGAGAGTCAAGTAGAGAATAAAATCTACTATCTTCTATGATTTAAAAAGTTTTTCATCAACTTAATCGCCGAGACTCGACAATAAATAAACCTCATCATCGAATCATCCATGCACTACGGAGCCAAGGATATTCATTAAATCATCGATAATTAAGCGACTATACCGAATAATCTCTCGGTCATAGTCGTACCAAAAAAATATCATCATCAATGCACTTCAAGTCATCAAGATTTTTACCACATCATCCGTCACATTACGGTCCATGACTATACCGATAATCCCCTCGCCATAATCACACCAAGTCCATCTATGCACGTAAGCCAAAGATGACTTTTATCACAATATAAACGTGAGAATGATGACAATGATGATATAGCGTTAATCAAACGAAAACAAGGATAAATATTAAAAACTTTAAATTTATCCAAATATTATCAATCACTTAATAAACTCATAATCTAATATTATTAATATTATAACAATATTTACATCACTTCTAAACTTATAAACAATATATTTCAATTGTTTATACTTTACCAAATAATGCATTTAATCATTCAAAATGCCATACTCATAAGATTTCATCACCAATGATCAAATTCTTTATCAAAATCAGATATACCCTATATAGGATTCCCAAGCCATAAAATCCTATTTACTAATTTCAGATACTTCACATAACATATTTAACTCATATGTTCAAGAACTAAACCATTTTCATGAAAAATTACCAAATCAACTTATTATTTTTCTATCCTTTGCCCAAACATATATACATATATTTCATACACAACAAGTATTGTTTTTTTATTTTTCAACTCCCTTAAGTATTTTTCAAAAATTAATTTCTAATTAATTCCTTAAGAAATTAGCTACCTCGAGTTTAACCCCAAAAATTCCCAAATCTTGGCAGGATCTTACACATGTTAACGTGAGCCTCCAGTTTAAATTTCATGGTCATCGGAGTTATAGAACTCCGGTTATAGCATTTTTCGTTGGAAAAACCTAAATATTGAAATAGTCATAACTTGCTCATTTTAAGTCAGAATGAGCTCATTTTCGGACAGGAGGTACTTTATACCATATATTTTCATGTCCCAAAAGGTCAGAATTTTTCTCACAAAATAAGTGGCCAAAAATGCCCTTTTAAATTTCTGGACAGTAGCCTTTTTGGTACTTTGCAGTTTTTGACTCCTTTACTAAAATCAGTTCACACGAAAATCTACAACACCTTTTTCAGTGATTCCACTTGGATAAGTTAGAAAACTCATAGATCTAACTCTAAAACTTGACCACACTCAAAAATTTGAAATATAAAAGGAGATATGGTCAATTGAATTTCATATTCCATTTTTACCAAACTCTGATTTTCAACCATTTGTGATTTCTAAGAAACTTTCATGTTTTCACATAATAACCAACATAACTCATCATGACAATGACATAATAATTCAATAAAATAAATTCAAGAATAAATTTTAAAGATTTATAAGTTAATTTATCCTGAACTTAATAATGTCCAAATCGACAATGATCTTTACTTTGTGGAGAAAAATTCAAGAATACTCGGAAGAATATTTCCACGAAAAGATCTTTGGATGAAACGCAAATATCCGGGATATTCCACTAATTTCAAGGAATATAGAAGCCAAAGATTTAACCATCCGTGTATAATAGAATATATGAAATCGCAAATAGATTTTCCTTACCACGCAGTAATTCACGTAACTGGATCATTTCCATAATTTAATAAAAATGAATACAAAGGATCATTCACCATGCATGTGGTAATCCACACGCACACATTTATTCCAATGTAATAATAAAGAATGGAATAACGTAAGGATTCACCATGCATTCGATAGATCGCCTGCATGTGTTATTCCCAATGAGAATAATAAATAATGGAACCAGGTCATGCGTAAACGCACATACAGGATATTCCGACAGAATAATAAAGAACGGAACCAAATTCATGCGAAATTTGCAATCGACGGGATATTCCAATGAATAATAAAAATGGAATAACAACGAAATCACCACGCATGCGATAGATCAAGACGCATGATTATTCCAATGTAATAATAAATAATGGAACCAGTCATGCGTAGAACGCACGCAGACATGATATTCCAATGTAATGATAAAGAATGGAATAATGTAAAAATTTCACCATGTATCACGGTGCCCATTATGAGCAAAGTTATTCCAAAATAATAATAAAGAATGGAATAACGTAAGATTTTTACCGTGTATGCAGATTAGATGATTATGTTATTCCAATGTAATAATAAGGAATGGAATAACGAAGTTCCTTCATGAATACTGAAGAAATAATACCCTTATTTTATAAAGAAGAGTACTCTCAACGGGTAGAAGTATGGATATATTTGAAGAAAACTTGCACTACGCTTCAAAGCTTTTAAAACTCTAAAGAAATACGCTCGAGATTATAGAAGAGAATCTCTCCAATTTACGGTGTGATTTCAATTCTAACTAAGCATCTTATTTATAGAAAAATAGAAAGGATACTATGCAATAAAATATAATATATATATATATATATTATATATTTATATATTTTATTTAAAATCTAATAAAATAATTAACTTTATAAAAGTATTCTGCATTTTATATAAAAGATTTTACTATCTGAAACACTACGCAGTACTTATGCAAAACACTATGCATAATAAAATATATTATATTCTAATTATTGTCTAATAAAACAAATAACTTTATAAAAGTATTACATTTTTATATAAAAAAATTTACTATCTTAAAACACTATGCATAATAAAATATATTATATTCTAATTATTGTCTAATAAAACAAATAACTTTATAAAAGTATTTTGTTTTATATAAATAACTTTTCTGCTTTTATTACATTAATAATATTAATAAAACAAAATTTATAGTTGTAAGACCCCAAACTTTTATAAATAAAGATGAATTTTCTATAAATATTATTTTTGAATATTATGGAATAAATTTGATATAATGTTATAATTGTGGGTAATATTTATAAATTTTGCAAAGTAAGCAAGTTGTTATAAAATATTCGTTTGGTTTTGGAATATTCTTTTTGTCGGGAAATATTCGTGACGACGACTCAATCGATGGTGGACCCAACAATCCAAGTATTATCAAGTAGTTAAAAACCGACAAAATTATCTTTCTATAAAAATAACTACAGAGGTGTTACTGTTAAAACCGCTTGAACTACCCTTAGTAGTAAAAGTAAATGTACGCATTGGTTGCGATAAGTAGCACACGGTATTGATTATTGATCTTACGTGAGAAATCACTTAGCTATACTCAATTATTACTACAAAGAATTGCCGCATCATATCTCTTATATTATTGATTCAATTATTGTCACAGTATCATCTGTATAATATGTTATATTATTAATTGAGACGACAAGTTATAAATGATTAATAATTGTTGAAAGATTAAATATGTGTTGATTAAAAATAAAATGATTTGTGGTAATATTTATTCAATCCTTGATGTATATAAAGAGTCTGTTATGAGGCGTTTGTGGTAAGTTTGATTATTTTATGGGGGGCCCATATGTCATCATCTAAGAGTCTCTTCGTCAATAGTATTTATCTTTGTGAATAGTAATTACCTTTGTGAATAGTAATTACCTTCGTCAATAGTATTTACCTTTGTGAATAGTAATTACCTTTGTGAATAGTAATTACCTTCGTCAATAGTATTTACCTTCGTCAATAGTATTTACCTTTGTGAATAGTAATTACCTTCGCCAATAGTATTTACCTTCGTCAATAGTAATTACCTTCTTCAATAGTAATTACCTTCGTCAATAGTAATTACCCCTTCGCAAATAGTAGTTGTCCCTTCAATATTACCAAGAGTTAACTGCCTTTTCGTGTTCCAAGGGTTAATTACCCCTTCATGAAATAGTAGTTGTCTCTTCAATATTACTAAGAGTCATTTTGACCCTCGTTAAGACCAAGAGCCACCCTCGCTTTTTCTATAAATAGAAAGATCATTCCTTCATTATTTCTTACGAATTCATTGAAACTCTGTAGAGAAAACTATAGAGAGAAGAAGAAAAGTATTCTCGCTACTTCACTTTTCCAATATTCAGCTTCTTCTAAGGTAAGGATATTATTTGTTGTACCTGTAAGTGTGTGTTATTCTTTCTTATTCATGAAGAGAACTTCATTATTCCATTCTTTATTATTCATTGGAATAACTTTTGTATACGCCATACCCTATACTTGGTGAAATCCTCTGTTATTCCATTCTTTATTATTCTCATTGAATAACTCTCAGATATGCTGACATACCCTATACATAATCTGTATAAGTGGTTTACCCTATACTTGGTGACATTCTTCTATTATTCTCATTGGAACATCCTGCTGCATGTGTTTTACACCGGACTGGTTCCGCCTTTTTATTATTATTACTGTTGGAACATCCTGTTTGTGTATTTTACACACCGACCGGTTAAAGTCTTTATCATTCTGTTGGAATATCCTATATGTGTGTGTTTTACACCGGATGACCGGTTCCATCTTTATTATTCTCATTGGAACATCCCGTCGATTGTGAATTTCACCCCACCGTCGGTTCCGTTATTATTATTCATTGAATAACTCGCCCATGCGCAAGTACCGCATGCACGGTGATTTCCTTTGTTATTCCATTCTTTATTATACCCAGTTTGGTTAAAACTTTGACTTCTATACTCCATGAAATTAGTAGAATATTCTTGATATTTGCGTTTCATCCAAAGATCTTTCATGGAAATATTCTTCCGATTATTCTTGAATTTTACTTACTACAAAATAAAGATCTTGTTGACAATTTGAACGTTAATAATTCCCCTCGGATAAAATAATTCTTGAACTTGTTTTATTGAATTCTTATATCATTGTCATCATCCTCATGTTTATATTATGTTGAAAGTTATCTTTGGCTTACGTGCATAGATGAACTTAGTATGATTATGACCGGGGTTCATTCGGTATAATCATGGCTTGATATAAATGATGTGACAAAAGTCCTCGATTGGCTCAGTAATGCGTTGATGGATAGTTTTTGGTATGATTATGACCGGGGTGATTCGGTATAGTCATGACCATTGATAATTTGATGAAAATCCTTGGCCGCAGTGAATACGGGGATGATTAGATATTGTGGTGTATTCAAGAAAATCGAGTCTTAGTGATAAATTGATGAAAACCTTTTAAAACCTAAAAGATAGTAGACTTTATTTTCTACTTGACTCTTTTAATAGATTGATATTCACTGCAGCTTAAACTTTGGTTTCTATCAGATTTTATCGCTTTAACATTGTTGAAGACTATTGATAATTTATTCTCGCATTATCTTAGTTATAATATTTCTTCTTGGGCTAGTTGAGCTCACCATTTCTTTCAATCGTTCTCTTCGAAATAAGAATATAGCCATTTGGGATGAGTCGGGAAAAGAGTGATGGTCCCGAAGATAGCATTAGTAGTCCTCATTATTACATTAAATAGTGTGACAATAAATGTAATGAGGACTCTTGAGTATGGATATTGTCTAAATGACAATATTCCTATTAGAACTCTCGCTTTATGTATTGTCGTATGTTACACCTATTGATGTATAATTAAGTTTGTATTTGAATTTATGTACCATGTAAGTGGCGACCCAAGATGGGTGACGATATACCTAATTTTGGGGCGTCACGGTTGGTATCGAGCTTAGGATATGATCCTCGCTAAGATGTGAGACTAGAACTAGGAGGGAGAGATAGGAATTCCTTCGCTAGTATGACCTACCTAAGTTTATTTGGTATTTGATTGGTCTGGCCGAGTATAGTGATAATATGTTGCATGTCAATTAACCTTTATTTTGTGTGGCGGTGTTTAAAAATGGCATCCGAGAATGTTGAGAATAAAGATGGAGCACGCAGAGAGATCTGTTGATTCTCCACGAGATCAATTATCGTGACAATGTGCAACAAGATGGCGATAATCCTCCGTAAACAACAACACCGATTAATTGTGACGAACGATGATGCGTTTAAGAGGTTTTCGAATTCATGCAACATCGTGCAAAAGCGACTCTGTCCAAAACGTAGGTGGAAACACGGAAAACTCTCTGACGGTCACCGCTAAACAATTCAAGGAGCTGGGACCACCGGAGTTTAAGGGAGAGCCAAAACCACTTCAAGCGGAAGCATGGATAAAGCAGATTACAAGATATTTGATGTCTTGGGATGCTCCGAGGAACAAAAGGTTCCTTTGCGCTTTTATGTTGCTTGGCGGAGGCGACATCGGTGGGAATCGGTGAAACGTACTCAACTTCTTTGTCTTGAAGATATCTTGGGAGAAGTTCTAGAGTCGTTTCAACGACAAATACTTTCCCGAAAGTATTCGCCACACGAAGGAGGTGGAGTTTATCAAGTTGAATAAAATCGTGACGCCCCCAAAATAGGTATACACAACACCCATTCCGAGTCGCCAAATAAATGGTACAAAAAAAGCAAACTACAACTTCAATAATACAAATGTCGTGTGAAATACTCACAATATATATCTTGTGAGTTTAAATATAATATTGTCTTCAGACAATATCAATACTCAAATAAATCCCCATCATAATTATTGATTCATTATTTTACAAAATGGTGAGAACTACTAAACAACTCTCTCTAGAACCTTCATTCCATACCCCACTAAGTACTTTCTACATTCTCGCCTCCCGAGAAGAAAAAAAATGGAACAACAAGGAAAAGGGTGAGCTCAACTAGCCCAAAGAAAGAATATTATGACTAAGATAATATACAACAAATTATCGTTAGTCTTCAACAGGAAAAATCTGATAGAATACAATAGACAACATGTTTCGATCAATATTCGCAATGAAATAATAATTCATAGAAGAGTTGCGTAGAGAATGAAATCTACTATAATCTATGAATTTAATACCATCATCAATATTTTATCCTCGTAACATCAATCAATATACATCCGAATCAAATATTCATCTTTGCACTACAGCCAAAGATATTCATCATTAGTCATGTTCATTTAAACACTGCTCATCTTTGCACTACACAAGCCAAAGATATTAATCAATCGGTTATGTTCATCTCAACACTGCTCATCTTTGCACTACAGCCAAAGATATTCTTCAGAAATCATTCATCTTTGCACTACAGGGCAAAGATATTCAATAATATCATCATTTAAGATCGAGGATGATGAAAAATATTTTTAAAGAAACGAATCCAAAGGAAACAAAATGACAAGGATTAAGGATTAAGGATTCAGTACTTGGTTTTATCCACGCCCAAAAATACCTCAAAAATAATCATAGTGGTGTAAAATTCAAGAATGATCAAAACATGGATACAATCGAGTTAGTATCCGCAATAGATGTTTTAGACGAAAAGAAGAAATTTTATTTTTCTCATTGAATAAGATCAGATATCGTGAATAGTGTCAGATATCGTGAATAGTCTGCCGTATACGTGAATAAGTAACTCCCACACCAAAAGATAGAAATTCCACAAAAACATCTTCACGCTTCATTTAATAAGTACTTTCGTGAATAAGAATCGTGAATAAGAACTCATGAATAAGAACTCGTGAATAAGAACTCGTGAATAGTAACCCCGACAAGAAAAAGTTCTAAATTTGATAAAACTTCAGATCAACATTTCAAAGATAATGATATTGAAGAAATAATATCATTACAAAAAAATAATATCCCTTACCTCGAAGATCAAGATTTACAATTTAGAATACCGTATATAGTCTTCAAGGAACTTGCAACTCCTAGCAATACTCAAAGTATACTCAAAATACTCACAAGAATACGCTCAAAATATCGAGAGAGAAATAGAGAAAACTTCGCCTTTACGGTGTGATTTTCAATTCTAACCCAAAGACCCTATTTATAGGAAAACTTAAACACCAAAGCGTAAAATTTAATATAATATTAATATAATTATACAAATTTTCCTTAGCCCACCTTTTGGTCAAAAACACCAGCCACACATGTTAAATGAGGTTCACAACTCACCAAAAACGTTTTTCTCAAAATAATTAATTAAAACTCCCAAAAATCAATTATTTTAACTTCTAACTTCAATAATTCATAATAAATAGCCCTTTCATCAGAAAATTAGAATCTCACGTGTTTTTATAGGAAATTCAATTCTCTACAACTTTGCGAAGAAAGTTTTTCCAAATTCCAAATAGAAATTGACCAAATCCACAAACGGGTGATTTTACAAGCTATAATCAAATTTCTATTAATAATTGTGTCCACCAACACACAAAACATGTGTTAAACATTTAATGCCACAAAATACTCTTCCTCCTCCTCATATACTCATATATCCCACATTCATTGTAAAAATATCACCATTAATATATTATTAAAATAATATATTTAAATGAATTATTTTATCGTAAAAAGATAAAATAATAATTTTCAACAATTGTCATTTTAAAAACTTTCTCCATCTATATCCACATAAAATCAATATTTTCCTCATCATATAAATCAATAATTAATTATTCATAAATAATATTACGTAATCACAATATTGACAACCGTGCAGCTTCCTGAAAGCAGAGGGCTTTCCAATAAGAATTTCTTCTTCTTGGCAAAATTAGATGACCAAACCTCTCCTTAGATGTAACTTTCTAGACATTGCCAATAATGTTATCTAATAATATTATTCGAGATAATATGAATTATTGCTTCGATAATGAAAGATACCGTAATGACAATTATCAAAACAACAAAGAATATAAAATATCAACGCAAAGAATTATTAACTCAATAAAATATCGAATAAAGAATTACTATAACCATTATTGAGTAGTGCCTTTTACGTAAGAATCAATAATTGGTGCAATACCGCAGCTACTGCTCAACAACGCCAGATTAGTGTGTTTTAACCAACGGGTATTCCAACAAAGATAATCTGCAACAACTACGCCAGTTATTTAAAAACAACTTATATTTGTCGCTTTCTTCATCCAATCGCTTTTCACATGGGCCCACACACATGGTCACTACTAAATGCATTTAATATTCCCCACAAGCATTTAATATTCCACGACCAAACGAATATTCCCCGAAACAACAATGAATATTTTATAACCACTTGCTTATTTTGAAATATTTGCGTATTTAACCCTTAACTATCCACATTAATCAAATCAACCCTTACTATTTCAAAATAAAGGAAATTCCTTTTATTTAAAAATTTGGGTCTTACAACCTCCCTCCTTATGAAATTTCGTCCTCGAAATTGACGTACGCATTCAGTGTTTCAAAAGGTGAGGATACCTCGCTTTCATTTCCGCTTTCCAACTCCCCGTGTCATTTCTATATAGCATGATTCCTCCACAAAACTTTAACTTGTGGTATAACCTTTCTCATGCGTAGGACATGCTCCTTCCTATCCAAAATCTTGACAGTACCTCCTCATACGTTAAGTCTTCTTGGCTATCTCGTCCTGGTTCTAACTCAATAACGTGGTTCGGTCTTTCACATATTTACTAAGTATGAGATGTGAAACACATTATGAACACGAGACATACTCTGAGGTAACGCAAGTCTATAGGCTACATTTCCTACTCTCGGTCAAGAATTTGAAATGGACCGATAAATCGTGGATCGAGCTTTCCTCTCTTCCCAAATCTTGTAACTCCCTTCCATGGAGCAACTCGCAACAATACATGATCCCCACATTAAATTCCACGTCCTTTCGATGAAGATCCGCATAACTCTTTTGTCGATCTTGTGCCGCTTTGTATACGCTGTCGAATCATTAGTCATACGTATTTAGCTCTAGGGTCCCAACAATGTTGCTTCACCCACCTCATCCCAACATATCGGAGAACGACATTTTTGTCCATATAATGCTTGAATGGAACCATGCCTATATTTGTTTAATAACTATTGTTGTATGAGAATTCCACCAATGGCAAGTACTTATCCCAACTTCCTTTGAAATCTAGGACACGTAGTTTTAATATATCTTCAAGAGTTTGAGTAGTCCTTTCGATCGCTTGCCCATCCGCTTGAGGATGGTATGCCAAACCAAATAGAAATTCGCGCCCATAGCTTTCTACAAACTAACCCAAAATCATGAAGTGAATCTTGGGTCACGATCTAAAACTATGTATATCTTGGCATGCCATGCAACCTCACAATCTCATTCACGTCATACTAGCAAGACGCTCAAGGAATAAGTCTCCAGATTCGGCAAAGAAATGAGCGCACTTTGGTTAATCTATCAATAATAACCCAAATAGCATTGATGCCTTGAGAAACCGTAGGAAGACCCGTAATGAAAATCCATAGTAATGTGTTCCCACTTCCATTCCTAATCTCAAGTGGTTGCAAATCTTACCCTTAGGTACTAGATGCTCCGCCTTTACACGTTAAGGCAAGTTAAACACATCGAGATAAACTACGCGATCTCTCTCTCATATTGCTCCACCAAAATGTATGTTGAAGATCATAATACATTTTGGTACTCCTGTGATGGATTGCAAATGGCGTATTGTGTGCCTCCATCATAATCTTGTACTTCAAATCGTAGTCGTTAGAACACAAAGTCTAGAGTGGACTCAAGTATTCCTTTTCATCAATTCTCGCCCTAATAGCTCCTTCTTGTACTTTCTTCTTCATACGCGTCACCCGGCCTGCGGGCTCGAAAACCTTTAACTTTTTCTATTAAAGTTGGCTCTATGCGATACTTGACATCATCGCACTTTCGTTCCGCATATATGATCTTCTACTCAACGCGCCGCCTACCACGCTCGCTTTTCCAAGATGGTATGGTTAGAATATGTGCCGAAATGAGTCGCCTCTTGAGCTCTTGGAAAATCTTCTCGCATTCCTCGCTTCCATACGAAATTTTGTATCTTTTCGAGTCACTAAGTTAACTAATAGCGATTCGAGAATATCCTTCAACGAATCTCCGATAATAACCAACTAAGCCTGAAAGCTACGTATTTCGATTCTCGACTTAGGTTGCTCTCAACCGCGACTCATATCCCAATCTTGGATAAAGACGTCACAATGACACCTATCGCTTTACTATCGCATCGAATATGACGTCCCCTACAGAGAGTTCTGCGCTTAGTGAATTCCACAAAAGGAAGTCACAAGATAAAGGCTCGGTACCAAATTCTATAGTTGAATTTTTAACTCAAGTTCAATAGAGCCATTCGATATGAGATTTTAGAAATGAGTTTTGTACCGGGTTCAAAGTCGATACAAAATTTAATATCGTGCTTTGGGAGTAAGCCAAGAAATTCTTCGAAAATACGTCGGAAAAATCAATAACAATGAAATATTATTCAAATCGACGTGTCTTTATTCAAATCCATAACACGGACTAAGAAAATTTGACATCCGTAATAAACGAATGACTTCATGGCTTGATATGAAAATGTTTGACTACAATGGTTTGATTGCTTGAATTGAATAACAAAGTTGCTTAGGAATATGAAAACTAACAACCTTACGAAAATAATCAATTTCGGCATGATGAGTAGTTAACCTTAAAATCACATCAAAAACAAATATCTCTATAGAAATAAGGTTAACGGTAATGTGATAGTGCCAACCTCAATCCAAAGAAGATTTATAAACAATTGGATGTGATGAAAGTTTCTCCTAACGGAGTTTCCACAGACAGGTCAAAGTCTAATTTCTCCTGAGTCAAGTTTAAACGTTGAGCGCAAGTAAGAGAGAGATAAAAGAATGGGTAGAACCCAGATCTAGTAGTAAGGTATATACTTCGCAAGAATTTATAATTAACTAACCCGTGCTAACTTCGTTTGGGTTCCTTGCATTTTGACCGGCCACAACAAACGCTCTTCCCGAATCGCTTGACTTTGACTTTTCTCGGGACAGATCTTTTGAGTCACCGTCCCCATCGAACTAGGTTTCATTCATCGTCTGAAATCTCGAAAGCGATATGTCCTTCCTTTCCACAACTATAAGCATACCTTAAACTGTTGTGGGCGCCAATGATATGTCCCTCTTTCCGATTTGTAACATACGACCGGTGGTCGTTCTCTCTCCCTTAAAACTAGTTCTTTATAGCGCCGACGCCTTCACATGGTCGTTGTTGAATCTCCTCTTTAAAATCCTCCCGACTCGCTTTTTCTATTTTCATGGCCACGATTACCACCGTAGTGGTTACCGCCTTTGTCTCAGTATTCTTCTTTCTCCGTGGTTATCGTTATTCGATGATCGCTATCTTCTAATGATCCTCGGTTATGGTCCCTCGGTTGAACGTGATTTCGTTATCTCGCCTAACAACAACCGAGCCTCGTTAACAACATCCGAATAGAGAAAAATTTATGAGAAATGAGATATCGACGTATGTCGGGTTTCAAACCTCTCGAAAACATCCGCGCCATACACGCTCCTCATTCTCCACCAAATGAGGTGCAACTCGATAACTCCGCCGACTTTCTTCGTCAGACCGGACACCGCCATGTTATTCTCGCTTCTAGTCTAATAAACTCCACTTCCTTCATACGACGAATACTTTCGTGGAAGTACTTGTCATTGAACTGCTTCAAACGTCTCCCACGACATCTTTGAGTGCAAATGGATGGTACGCTTCACGATTCCCACCAAGAATGCCTTTCACCACGGAACATAAAAGTAGCGAATGGAACTTTCGTTCCTCCGCATCCCAAGACATCGAATATCTTGGTAATTTGTTTGACCCGTCGCCTCCGCCTTTAATCGGATCCGGCTTTCCCAGCACTCGTGGTCCCAACTCTTTGAACTGCTTGGTCGTGACCACTCGTGAATTGCTATCATTTCCTCCAGATTTTGAACACGAGTCTCCTCGTTTAATTTTTGCATGAATCGCAAAAAGCTTCTAAACATCCCTCGCTCATCATCTCGCTTTCGTTGGTGTTGTTCACAGAGGAACAACATTGCCCACTGTTGCAGACGTTCTCCTCGTTGGTGAGTCAGCATCTCCACGGTCTCATTTACTCCATCATAATATTCTCGATCGACATTCTCAACATCACATAAAATAAGGGTTAATTAAGGAAATCAATATATCACATAATATCCTATATATAACTAACTAACTAACAAATAAGCTTAGGTAGGACACACTAGCGAAGGATTTACTCGCCTCCCCTCCTAGTTCTATTCCCCATCTCCGCCAGAGATCATATCCCTAAGCTTATGATATTAACTGTGACGCCCCAAAATAGGTATACACAACACCCATTCCGAGTCGCCAAATACATGGTACAAAAAAAAGCAAACTACAACTTCAATAATACAAATGTCGTGTGAAATACGACAATATATACCGTGAGTTTAAATATAATATTGTCTTCTAGACAATATCAATACTCAAATAAATCCCCATCATAATTATTGATTCATTATTTTACAAAATGGTGAGAACTACTAAACAACTCTCTCTGAACCTTCATTCCATACCCCTCGACTAGTACTTCGCTACATTCTCGCCTCCCGAGAAGAAAATGGAACAACAAGGAAAAGGGTGAGCTCAACTAGCCCAAAGAAAGAATATTATGACTAAGATAATATACAACAAATTATCGTTAGTCTTCAACAGGAAAAATCGATTAGAATACAATAGACAACATGTTTCGTGATCAATATTCGCAATGGAAATAATAATTCATGTAGAAGAGTTATGTAGAGAATGAAATCTACTATAATCTATGAATTTAATAGTTCATCATCAATATTTTATCCTCGTAACATCAATCAATATACATCCGGAATCAAATATTCATCTTTGCACTACAGTGCCAAAGATATTCATCGATTGGTCATGTTCATTTAAACACTGCTCATCTTTGCACTACAAATCCAAAGATATTAATCAATCCATCGTGTTCATCTCAACACTGCTCATCTTGCACTACTACAGCCAAAGATATTCTTCAAAATCATTCATCTTTGCACTACATGTGCCCAAAGATATTCAATAATATCATCATTTAAGATCGAGGATGATGAAAATATTTTTTAAAGAAACGAATCCAAAGGAAACAAAATGACAAGGATTAAGGATTAAGGATTCAGACTTGGTTTTATCCACGCCCAAAAATACCTCAAAAATAATCATAGTGGTGTAAAATTCAAGAATGATCAAAACATGGATACAATCGTAGTTAGTATCCGTAATAGATGTTTTGACGAAAAAGAAGAAATTTTATTTTTCTATGAATAAGACCAGATACGTGAATAGTGCCAAGATACGTGAATAGTGCCGATATCGTGAATAGTAACTCCGACACCAAAAGATAGAAATTCCACAAAAACATCTTCACGCTTCAGCTTGAATAAGACTTTTGAATAAGAATCGTGAATAAGAACTCATGAATAAGAACTCGTGAATAGTAACTCGTGAATAGTAACCCCGACAAGAAAAAGTTCTAAATTTGATAAAACTTCAGATCAACATTTCAAAGATAATGATATTGAAGAAATAATATCATTACAAAAAAATAATATCCCTTACCTCGAAAGATCAAGATTTCTAGCTAGAATAATGTGTATAGTCTTTGAAGGAACTTGCACGTCCTAGCAATACTCAAAGTATACTCAAAATACTCACAAGAATACGCTCAAAATATCTAGAGAGAAATAGAGAGAAAACTTCAGCTTTACGGTGTGATTTTCAATTCTAACCTAAGCACCCTATTTATAGAAAATGCTAGAACACCAAAGCGAAAAATTTAATATAATATTAATATAATTATACAAATTTTCCTTAGCCCACCTTTTGGTCAAAAACACCAGCCACACATGTTAAATGAGGTTCACAACTCACCAAAAACGTTTTTCTCAAAATAATTAATTAAAACTCCCAAAAATCAATTATTTCGGAACTTCGGAACTTCAATAATTCATAATAAATAGCCCTTTTATCAGAAAATTCGAATCTCGCGAGTTTTTATAGGAAATTCAATTCTCTACAACTTTGCAGAAGAAAGTTTTTCCAAATTCCAAATAGAAATTGACCGAAATCCACAAACGGGTGATTTTACAAGCTATAATCAAATTTCAGTCAATAATTGTGTCCACCAACACACAAAACATGTGTTAAACATTTAATGCCACAAAAATACTCTTCCTCCTCATATACTCATATATCCCACATTCATTGTAAAAATATCACCGTTAATATATTATTAAAATAATATATTTAAATGAATTATTTTATCAGAAAAAGATAAAATAATAATTTTCAACAATTGTCATTTTAAAAACTTTCTCCATCTATATCCACATAAAATCAATATTTTCCTCATCATATAAATCAATAATTAATTATTCACAAATAATATTACAGAATCACAATATTGACAACCGTGCGCTTCCTTTCCGAGGAAGGGGGCTTTCCAATAAGAATTTCTTCTTCTCGGTAGCCAAGAATTAGATGACCAAACCTCTCCTTAGATGTAACTTTCTAGACATTGCCAATAATGTTATCTAATAATATTATTCGGATAATATGAATTATTGCTTCGATAATGAAAGATACTCGTAATGACAATTATCAAACAACAAAGAATATAAAATATCAACGCAAAGAATTATTAACTCAATAAAATATCGAATAAAGAATTACCGTAACCATTATTGAGTAGTGCCTTCACGTAAGAATCAATAATTGGTGCAATACCGTATCTACTTGTTGACAACGCGGCGATTAGTGTGTTTTAACCACCGGGTATTCCAATGAAGATTAATTAAGAACAACTACGCCAAGTTATTTAAAAACAACTTATATTTGTCGCTTTTCTTCATCCAATCGCTTTCCGTTATGGGGCCCACACATGGTCGCTACCATTGTATGAATATTCCCCGACAATTATGAATATTCCACGACCAAACGAATATTCCCCACAACAATGAATATTTTATAACCACTTGCTTATTTTGAAATATTTATGTATTTAACCCTTAACTATCCACATTAATCAAATCAACCCTTACTATTTCAAAATAAAGGAAATTCCTTTTTATTTAAAAATTTTGGGGTCTTACAAAAACAATATGACCGTGTCGCAATACGAGGCAAAATTTGCGGAGTTATCACGGTTTGCGTCCCACTTGGTGGATAATGAAGAGAGAATGGCGCGAATATTTTTAAGAGGTTTGAAGCCAGAGATACGTCAACATCTTATTTCTCATAAACTGTGTTTTTATTCAGATGTTGTAAATAGGGCTCAGTTAGTGGAGCGCGATAACGAGTCAACGCAACTAAAAGAAAGCAACCGACAAAATTATAATACCAGCGAGAGTAGTCATCGAAGCGATGACAACAAGCGTGGAGGGAATCAACAAAGCGGATATGGTAACCACTTGGTGGTAATCGTACCAAAACAATAAGAATGGACATTTCAAGAAAAGGAGATTCAACAATGATGGAAAGACGTCGGCCAAAGACCCGTTGTTAAGGAAGGAAAAAGACCACCTATCATATGCTTTAAATGCGGAGGAGAGGGACACATCATCCGAATCACGTCGTATGTCGTCCAAAGCATGTTATAATTGTGGAAGAGAAGGTCACTTAGCTCGATTTTGTCGTTTTCATCAAGACAAATTCAACTAGGATGGAGGCACCAAAGGTCATCCCGCATAAACCAAAGCCGAGTAGTTTAAGAGAGTGCGTTTTTTTCGTGACGAAGAACCCGAATAAAATTATCACAGTAAGTTAATCATAAGCTCTTGCGAAGTCTATACCGTGTTAGATACCGATTCTATCCACTCTTTTTTTTCACCTAGTTGTGTTCAACGCTTAAATTTGACTCAAGAAGTTAAACTTTGACTTATTGGTTGAAACTTCGTTAGTAGGAGCCTTCGTTACCTCTACTATTTTTAAATCTTGTTTGATTCAAATAAACATTTTCACGTTACCTGTCGATTTTATCTCTTTGAAAATATTTGTCTTTGATGTGACTTTAGAAATCGATTGGTTAAATACTCATCATGATTTTTGTAAGGTTGTTAGCTTTCATACTCTTAACCAACCTGTTGTGCGAATTCAAAGTAACCAAACCACTAAAGTCAATCATTGTCATATCGCCGCCATAAGTAAAGAGCCCCGATCCTTTCGTTCTTGACTTCCTTGTGTGGAATGCACCGCCGCCGACTTTCTTCGTAAAGCGATGTCGTGACCAAGATGGCAAGTTGATAGGTATCATTGTGAGGTGCTATCCAGTTAAGGGATAGAAGTCACAGCCTGGTATTAATGTGACGTCTTATCCAAGTCTTGATTTGCAGTTGTGACGCCCCAAAATTAGGTATACGTCACCCATCTTGGGTCGCCACTTACATGGTACATAAATTCAAATACAACTTACTAACCTAACTGTCGTGTACAATACGACATAAACTGTGAGTTTGAATACAAATATTGTCTACTAGATATTATACAAACTCAAAAGGAGTCCTCATTACAACTATTATCACACTATTTCACATAATAGTGAGGACTACTAATGCTATCCTCTGGACCATTACTTCGCTCCCCGACTCGTCCCGGTATGTTCTCATTTCACAAGAGAATAAAGTGAAAGAAAGGGTGAGCTCAACTAGCCCAGTAAGAAATATTATGACTAAGATAATGCAGAATAAATTATCATTAGCCTTCAACAATGTTAAACTGATAAAATACAATAGACAACCAGTTTAACTGCAATGGAATATGCAATCCATTAAAAGAGTCAAGTAGAGAATAAAGTCTACTATCTTTTAGGTTTTAAAAGGTTTTCATCAATTTTATCATTTGAGACTCACCTTTAATAATAAACCACCACATCTAATCATCCTCGTACCACTTGGCCAAGGATTTTCATCAAATTATCAATGGTCATGACTATACCGAATCACCCCTCGGTCATAATCATACCAAAACTATCCATCATCGCATTACAGTGCCACCGAGGACTTTTGTCACATCATTTATATCAAGTCATGATTATACCGAATGATCCTCGGTCATAATCATACTAAGTTCATCTATGCATGCGTAAGCCAAAAGATAACATAATATAACATGAGGATGATGACAATGACATAGTAATTCAATAAAACAAGTTCAAGAATTATTTAATCCATGAATTATTAACGTCCAAATTGTCAAAATGATAATCTTTTTTAGAGAGTAAAATTCAATAATGATCGGGAAGAATATTTTCATGAAAAGATATCTTTGGATGAAACGCAAATATCAAGGATATTCTACTAATTTCATGGAGTATAGAAGTCAAAGTTTTAACCAACCGGGTATAATAAAGAATGGAATAACAAAAGAAATCACCACGTGCATGCGGTATTGCCAGATGGCAAAAGTTATTCCAATGAATAATAATAACGGAACCGTGTCGGTGAAATTCACACCGGCGTGATGTTCCAACAGAATGATAAAGATTTTAACCAATCCTGTAAAACACACGTACGGGATGTTCCAACAGAATAATAAAAAAGCGGAACCGATCCGTAAAAAACACACACGAATAGGATGTTCCAATGTAATAATAGAAGAATGTCACCAAGTATAGGGTAAACCACAGATATCAAAGTTATTCCAATGTAATAATAAGCAATGGAATAACATAAGGATTTCACCAGTATAGGGTATGCCACTTTTACGAGTTATTCCAATGTAATAATAATGAATGGAATAACGTGTTCTCTTCAAGAAGAAAGAATAACACCCTTTACCGTAAAAAGAACCTGAATATAGAAGTAGTGAAGTAGCGAATATCTTCTTCTTTCTATAACTTTCTCTATAAACTTCTCTCTATAATTTCTCTCTCTAGAGTTTCAATGAATTAATTAAGAAAATAATGAAGGAATGAGCTTCATTTATAGGAAAATAGAATGCATAAGAATTAATCCATGAACGGTCCAGATTGATTTACTTTAATCTGACGGTCCATATTTAAAGAAAAATCTTTTAAATAAAATATAATATATTCTATTTATATAAAAACATTTTACTATGCAAACACTATGCAATACTATGCAAAAACACTATGCAAAATACTATGCAACACTATGCATAATAAAATATAATATATTCTATTTATAGAATAACTTTAATAAAGTATTCTATTTTATATAAAAGATGTTTCGCTTTTATTACGTTAATAATACTGAATAAAACAAAACGTCATTATCGCTATAATAATTCATATTATTAATCGACAATAATGGAATCAAACCGAGTGACTTCTCACATAAGCATCAATAATCAATACCGCAGTGCTACTATTGTCGCAACCACACGTATTATCGTACTTTTACTACCGAGTAGTAGTTCAACAAGAACTACGGTAAAACTTCCGCCGTTATTTCAATAAAATATTTTTTTGTATCGTTTTCAATCCGATCAATAATTACATTCTAGGGTCCACCAATGATTGAGCCGTTGTATTTAATATTCCTCGCTAAACCGAATATTCCCCACCAATCGAATATAATATAACCACTTGCATACTTTGCAAAATTTATAAATACTACCCACAACTATAATATTATCTCAAATTCACACTATAATATTAAAAATTATTTCGACTAAATTTAAATCTTTATTGATAAAATCTGGGGTCTCACAATCTCCCCTCCTTATGGAATTTAAGCCCTCGAAATTAGGGTACGCATACTGGAATGATAAAGAGGTGAGGATACCTTGAATACCTTTATCGTTGAAAACATTAAATTCATCTTTGCAATCCCAGCCAAAGATATTCATTAACAATTCATTTTTTGCACTACAAAGCCAAAGATATATAATCAGAAAACCAATAATCTTTGAGACTCGACAATAGTATCACAACCATGAATTATCCATGCACCTTCGGCTAAGGATATTCGTGTTTTCAATTACTGACCATGATTATACCGAATAATCCGTGGTCATAATCATACCAAGTCTATCAATGCACTACTACTAAAGACGACTTTTTTACCACATCCATGAATTAATATTTCATTCACGAGACTCAAATTTCAATAATTAATCCATATCATCGAATCATCCCTTACTATTAAGATGCCGAGGATATTCATTAGATATCACGACCACAAATTATCCATGCACTACGCACTACTAAAAGATAATTGTGTATTCATTAATATCACGACCACAAATTATCCAAGCACTACGGCCAAAGATAATTGTGTATTCATTAAGATCACGACCACAAATTATCCATGCACTAAGGCCAAAAGATAATCGTGTATTCATTAGTATCACGACCACAAATTATCCATGTGACACCCCCAAAATAGGTATACATCACCTATTCTGAGTTGTCAATACATGGTACAGAAACAACTACAACTTTATTATTACAACAAGAAACTGTGAGTTTGAATACAAATATTATCTTCTGATAATATCTATACTCAAATAAATCCTCATCACATTTATTGATACATTATTTTACAAAAATGGTGAGGACTACTAAACAATCCTTTCTAAAACCTTCATTCCATACCCCGACTGCATTTCGCTTATATTCTCGCCTCCCGAGAAAAATGGAACAAAAGGAAAAGGGTGAGCTCAACTAGCTCAAGAAAGAATATTATGACTAAGATAATATACAACAAATTATCGTTAGTCTTCAACAGGAAAAATATAATAGAATACAATAGACAACAAATTTTAAATCAATATTCACAATGAAATAATAATTCATTAGAAGAGTTAAGTAGAGAATGCAAACTACTATCTTCTACATGTATGAATTTAAAAGTTCATCGCTCATCTTTTATCCCCGTAACATCAATCAATATACATCCGAATCAAATATTCATCTTTGCACTACGGGCCAAAGATATTCATCAATTAATCATGTTCATTTAAACACTGCTCATCTTTTGCACTACGGCCAAAGATATTCTTCGAAATCATTCATCTTTGCACTACAGCCAAAGATATTCTTTAAGAAATCATTCATCTTTTGCACTACAGCCAAAGATATTCCATAATATCATCATTTAAGACCGAGGATGATGAAAATATTTTTTTAAAGAAACGAATCCAAAGAAACAAAATGACAAGGATTAAGGATTAAGGATTCGTATTTGGTTTTATCCACGCCCAAAAATACCTCAAAAATAATCATAGTGGTGTAAAATTCAAGAATGATCAAAACATGGATACAATCGAGTTAGTATCCGTAATAGATGTTTTGGACGAAAAGAAGAAATTTTATTTTTCTATTGAATAAAGATCAGATATCGTGAATAGTCACAGATATGTGAATAAAGGCCGTATCGTGAATAATAACTCACACCAAAAGATAGAAATTCCACAAAAACATCTTCACGCTTACATGAATAGTACTCGTGAATAAGAACTCGTGAATAAGAACTCATGAATAAGAACTCGTGAATAAGAACTCATGAATAAGAACCCATGAATAGTAACCCCGACATGAAAAAGTTCCAAATTTGATAAAACTTCAGATCAACATTTCAAAGATAATGATATTGAAGAAATAATATCATTACGAAAAAAAATAATATCCCTTACCTCAAAAAGAAGATTTAGATTGGAAACGAATAAATAACGCATGAATGAACTTGCAGACCGTATATCAATACTCAAAGTATACTCAAAATACTCACAAGAATACGCCGATAATATAGAGAGAAAACTTCAGTTTACGTGTGATTTTCAATTCTAACCCAAGACCCTATTTATAGGAAAATGCTAGACACCAAAGTAGAAAATTTAATAAAATATTAATATTAATATTACAAATTCCTACGCCCACTTTTAAGGATCTGAATTCATCATTTACATCACATGCAAGACCCACCTTTAATGACAAAAACGTTTTTCATAATAAAAATAATTAAAACTTCCAAAAATTAATTATTTTGAGCTTCTAACTTCAATAATTCATAATAAATAGCCCTTTCATCAGAAAATTCGAATCTCGCGAGTTTTTATAGGAATTTCAATTCTCTACAACTTTGCAGAAGAAAGTTTTTCCAAATTCCAAATAGAAATTGACCAAATCCACAAACGGGCGATTTTACAAAGTATAATCAAATTTCAAATAATAAATGGGGTCCACCGACATGTTTAACATGTTTTAAACATTTATTACAACAAAAATACTCTTCCTCCTCAGATACTCATATATCCCACATTCGTTGTAAAAATATCACCGTTAATATATTATTAAAATAATATATTTAAATGAATTATTTTATCGTAAAAAGATAAAATTTTAATTTTCAACAATTGTCACTATAAAAATTTTCTCCATCTATATCCACATAAAATCAATATTTTTCTCATCATATGAATCAATAATTAATTAATCATAAATAATATTACGTAATCACAATATTGACAACCGTGCGGCTCCTGTGAAAGAGGGGGCTTTCCAATAAGAATTTCTTCTTCATGGCGCATTGAATTAGGTGACCAAACCTCTCCTTGTATGTAACTTTCTAGACATTGCCAATAATGTTATCTAATAATATTATTCAGATAATATGAATTATTGCTTCGATAATGAAAATAACCGTAAATGACAATTATCAAAACAACAAAGAATATAAAATATCAACACAAAGAATTATTAACTCAATAAAATATCAATAAAGAATTATCGTAACCATTATTGAGTAGTGCCTTCACGTAAGAATCAATAATTGGTGCAATACCGGTGTACAACTTCGCTCAACAACGCGACATTAGTGTGTTTTAACCACCGGTATTCCAACAATATAATTCAAGAATAACTACGCCAAGTTATTTAAAAACAACTTATATTTGTCGCTTTTTTCATCCAATCGCTTTCACATTATGGGGCCCACACATGGTCATACTGCGTCGCATTTAATATTCCCCGACAGATTTAATATTCCACGACCAAACGAATATTCCCCAATACATAATGAATATTTTATAACCACTTGCTTATTTTGAAATATTTGCGATTTAACCCTTAACTATCCACATTAATCAAATCAACCCTTACTATTTCAAAATAATAAATAAAAGAAAATTCCTTTTTATTTAAAAATTTCGAGGTCTTACAATCCATGCACTACTGACGAAAGATAATTGTGTATTCATTAGTATCACGACCACAAATTATCCAATGCACTACTGCCAAAGATAATTGTGTTTTTCAATTTACATTTATGATTATACCGAACAATCCATTCATAATCATACCAAGTCCATCTATGCACTATGTTCTGATGATGACTTTCAACATAATATAAGCGTGAGGATAATGATATAATGAATCAATCAAATGAGATAAAGGATAAATATTAAACATTTATAATATAATTTATCCGAGATTCAAGAATATCCCCATGTTATCAATCACTTAATAATCTTATAATCTAATATCATTAATATTATAATAATATTTTAATCACTTCTTAAATTTATAAACAATTTATCTCAATTGTTTACGCTTTTTCCATATAATGCATTTAATCATTCAAAAAAATCATACTCATAAAATATCATCACCAATTATCAAATCTCTCATCAAAAAAATATGCATATACTCTATATAAGATTCTCTAGCCATAAAATCCTATTTTCAACTTTGTTACTTCACATAACATATTTAACTCATATGTTCAGAATTAAACTATTTTCATGAAAAATACCAAATCAGTCCCAAAAATATTTCTTTTCTGGGATTTAGTATAATATAGTCCCATAATGAAAATATATTTTTCTCTCGAATTTTTAAAATTCATTTACTATTTTTCAAAAATCAATTTCTAATTAATTCCTTAAGAAATTAGCTACCTCAAGTTTAACTCCAAAATTCCCAAATCTTGGCAGGATCTTACACATGTTAACGTGAGCTTCTAGTTTTAAATTTCATGGTCATCGGAGTTATAGAACTCCTAAGGTTATAGCGTTTTTTGAAAAACCTAAATATTGAAATAGTCATAACTTGCTCATTTTAAGTCGTAATGAGCTCATTTTTGGACAGGAGATACTTTATACCATATACCTTCATGTCCCAAAAGGCCAGAATTTTTCTCATAATTTAAGGGGCCGAAACAGTCCCTTAAATCTTCTGGGCAGTAGCATTTTCGAAATTTACAGCTTTGGCCTCCTTTGCTAAAATCAGTCCCCACAAAAATCTACAACACCTTTTCCAGTAATTCCACTTGGATTAGTTAGGTAACTCATAGATCTAACTCTAGGACTTGACCACATTCAAAAATTTAAAATATAATAAGAGATATAGTCAATTGAATTTCATGTTACGTTTTTCACCAAAATCTGATTTTCAACTCTTTGTGATTTCTAAGAAACTTTCATGTTTTCACATACTAACCAACATAACTCATCATAAAACTTACTAATACTTCATATACCCATGATTTTCATTATTCCAATGCTTTTATTATGACTTTCATCATAAACCACGAAATGCTCATTTTAATTGAAGAAATATTTGAGGGTTTAAGAAATGGGTTTTTATCTCATGGGGTCAATACAAAATTCGATTTCACGCTCTAGGGTAGGCTAGAAATCTTCAAGAATACGCCAAGAAATTTATTAATGATAGAAATATCATTCAAAATCGCTACTTTTATCCAAGACTTGGATAAGACGTTACGATGATACCAACTGTGACTTCTATCCCTTAACCTAGATAGCCCTCACAATGATACCTATAAACTTGCCATCTTCATTCACGATGTCGCCTATTGAAAGTCCGGCTTTGGTGCATTCCACACAAGGAAGTCAACAACGAAAGGATCGGGGCTCTTTACTTATGGCTTGATATAACAGTGATTAACTTTAGGGTTTGGTTACTTTGAATTCGTATAACAGTTGGTTAGGAATATGAAAGCTAACAACCTTACAAAAAGAATAATAAGTAGTTAATCAATCGTTTTCAAAAATTACCTCAAAGGCAAGAATTTTTAAAGATATAAGATCGTGAAAGTGTTTATTTGAAACAACAAGATTAATAAATGTTGGAGGTAACGAAGGTTTCTCCCAACGAAGTTTCAATAGATAAATCAAAGTCTAATTTTTTTTCTGAGTCAAATTTAAACATTGAACACAACTAGGTAGGATAAAAGAGTGGGTAGAACTTGTATTGAATAAAGTATAGACTTCGCAATAATTAATTTACCCGTAATAACTTCGCTCGGGTTTCTCGACAAACGCTCTCGCTTAAATTACCGAAGTTTGACTTTTTACTATAGGTACATTCCACCCTTAAGTGCTTCTTCACATTCCCCGATCCATGATTTGAATCATTATTCTCTCGATCCATATCGAATTCGGGTTGACCGCTATGCATTGTGGTAATTCCGAATTGATGTTGGGTTCTCCCAATTGTCATCCAAAAAGCAAAGTCCATTTCATCTATTTTGGCTTTATTGATCGGACGTCTTTTTCTACACTATCAACGCGTTAAGGCAGCAGCCTTTTACCCATGCATCGCCTATTCTCCTTCGTTCAGCTTGTTTCTTCTTTCACCGATCTTTGATTTTAAATTCTCGATTCCAACTTTAATATCTTACACCCCGCCAAAGCGTGATTTTGTTCGAGCATCACATATCGGGTAACCCAATTTTGAATTGTTGTATCCCTTTGTTCCACGATCGTTGTTGCTTCTTCAACTCCGTTTTCTTCTAGCTCACGAACACGATTTTGTAATTCTAAGTTTTGATCATAAATTTCTTCTAACCAATTCTCCTCAGTTCCTCTTCTTCCTCTTCTTCCTCACTTTCACCACTACCTCAACTAGCTCTAAAAGTGCAACAATTAGTTCTTCATTTACTACGTGGATATCTCTAATTTGTTCCTCGTCCCGACAATCGCATTAACCTCGATTAGTGATTAAAGGTGTCACAACTAATCACATTCACTCCATTGTGAATATTTTCAATTTGCATTTCCAAACACCGCCACAACACAAGGGTTAATTAATATATCAAATATTATCCCTATACTCGACCGACCAATTAAATACCAAATAAACTTAGGTAGGTCATACTAATAGCGAAGAATTTCCGCCTCCCTCCTAGTTCTTATCTCACATCTTAGCCAGGATCATATCCTAAGCTCGATACCAACCGCGACGCCCCAAAATTAGGTATACGCCACCCATCTTGGGTTTGCCACTTACATGGTACATAAATTCAAATACAACTTACTAACCTAACCGTCGTAGTATATAATACTTACATAAACCGTGAGTTTGAATACAAATATTGTTTACTAGATATTATACAAACTCAAAAGGAGTCTTCATTACAACTATTATCACACTATTTCACGTAATAGTGAGGACTACTAATGCTATCCTCCGGACCATTACTTACGTTCCCCGACTCGTCCCAAATATATGTTCTCATTTCTCAAGAAGATAAAGGAAAAGAAAGGGTGAGCTCAACTAGCCCAAGAAGAAATATTATGACTAAGATAATGCGTAATAAATTATCATTAGCCTTCAACAAAGTTAAAGCGATAAAATACAATAGACAACCGGTTTAATCTGCAATGAATAAGCAATCCATTAAAAGAGTCAAGTAGAGAATAAAGTCTACTATCTTTTAGGTTTTAAAGGTTTTCATCAATTTTTATCATTTGAGACTCAACAATAATAATAAACCACCACATCTAATCATCCTCGTATCCACTTGGCCAAGGATTTTCATCAAATTATCAATGGTCACGACTATACCGAATCACCCCTCGGTCATAATCATACCAAAAACTATCCATCACCGCATTCTTACAGTGCCACCGAGGACTTTGTCACATCATTTATATCAAGTCATGATTATACCGAATGATCCTCGGTCATAATCATACTAAGTTCATCTATCTACGTAAGCCAAAGATAACATAATATAACATGAGGATGATGACAATGACATAGTAATTCAATAAAACAAGTTCAAGAATTATTTAATCCATGAATTATTAACGTCCAAATTGTCAAAATGATATCTTTTTAGTAGAGTAAATTCAATAATGATCGTAAGAATATTTTCATGAAAGATCTTTGGATGAAACGCAAATATCGAAGGATATTCTACTAATTTCATGGAGTATAGAAGTCAAAGTTTTAACCAATCGGGTATAATAAAGAATGGAATAACAAAAGAAATCACCACGCATGCGGATTGCATGATGTAAAATTATTCCAATGTAATAATAATAACGGAACCAGTCGTGAAATTCACACCGACGGGATGTTCCAACAGAATGATAAAGATTTTAACCAGTCCCATAAAACACACGTGATGTGATGTTCCAAAATAATAAAAATCGGAACCGGATCCGTGTAAAACACACGATAGGATGTTCCAAATGTAATAATAGAAGAATGTCACCAAGTATAGGGTAAAATCACAGATCTGAGTTATTCCAATGTAATAATAAGCAATGGAATAACATAAGGATTTCACCAAGTATAGGGTATGCCACTTTTACAAAGTTATTCCAATGTAATAATAATGAATGGAATAATGTAAGTTCTCTTCAAGAAGAAAGAATAACACCCCTTACCGTAAAAAGAACCTAATATGTAAGTAGTGAAGTAGCGTAATACTCTTTTCTTTCTATAACTTTCTCTCTATAGCTTCTCTATAATTTCTCTCTAGAGTTTTAATGAATTCGTAAGAAAATAATGAAGGAATGAGCTTCATTTATAGGAAAATAGAATGCATAAGAATTAATCCATGAAACGGTCCGTATTGATTTACTTTAATCTGACTATCCATATTTAAAGAAAAATCTTTTAAATAAAATATAATATATTCTATTTATATAAAACATTTTACTATGCAAACACTATGCAATACTATGCAAAACACTATGCAAAAAACACTATGCAACACTATGCATAATAAAATATAATATATTCTATTTATGAATAACTTTAATAAAGTATTCTATTTTATATAAAAGATGTTTCGCTTTTATTACGTTAATAATACGAATAAAACAAAACGTCATTATCGCTATAATAATTCATATTATTAATCGAATAATAATGGAATCAAACCGGAGTGACTTCTCACATAAAGCATCAATAATCAATACCGCAAGCTATTATGCGACCACACGTATTCATCGTACTTTTTACTACCGAAGTAGTTCAACAAGAATCACGGTAAAACTTCCGCCGTTATTTCAATAAAATATTTT
Organism: Panax quinquefolius; assembly: GCA_020205615.1. Lineage (NCBI taxonomy): Eukaryota > Viridiplantae > Streptophyta > Magnoliopsida > Apiales > Araliaceae > Panax > Panax quinquefolius. Next base: position 52,173 of record JAINUW010000713.1, on the reverse strand, counting down.
GTGTCGCTTTCAATCCGACAATAATTACATTCATGGTCCACCAATGATTGAGCCATTGTACTTAATATTCCCTAATAAACCTAATATTCCCCGACCAATCGAATATAATATAACCACTTGCATACTTTGCAAAATTAATAAATACTACCCACAACTATAATATTATCTCAAATTCACACTATAATATTAAAAATTATTTCGACTAAATTTAAATCTTTATTGATAAAATCTGGGGTCTCACAAGAGTAACAGTTTTGAATGATATTTCTATCATTAATAAATTTCTTGGTGTATTCTTGAAGACTTCCTAGCCTATCCTAGAGCGTGAAATCGAATTTTGTATTGACCCCAGTACAAAACCCATTTCTTAAATCCTCAAATATTTCTTCAACTAAAATGAACAGTTTACGTGGTTTATGATGAAAGTCATAATAAAAGTATTGGACTAATGAAAATCATGGGTATACGTGGTATTAGTAAGTGTTATGATGAGTTATGTTGGTTAGTATGTGAAAACATGAAAGTTTCTTAAAAATCACAAGGAGTTAAAAACCAGATTTTGGTGAAAAACGTAACATAAAATTCAATTGACCAAATCTCTTATTATATTTTGAATTTTTGAGTGTGGTTAAGTTCTAGAGTTAGATCTATGAGTTACCTAACTAATCCAAGTGGAATCAATGAAAAAGGTGTTGTAGATTTTCGTGTGGACTTATTTTAGCAAAGGAGTCAAAACTTCAAAATGTCCAAAAAGTTGCTGTCACGTTTTTGTAAGGGCTGTTTCGGCCACTTAATTAGTGAAAAAAATTCAGGCCTTTTGGGACATAAAATTATATGGTATAAAGAACATCGTGTCCAAAAATGAGCTCATTCCGACTTAAAATGAGCAAGTTATGACCATTTCAATATTTAGGTTTTTTGACGAAAAATGCTATAACTGGAGTTCTATAACTCCGATGACCATGAAATTTAAACTGGAGGCTCACATTAACATATGTAAGGTCCTGCCAAGATTTGGGAATTTTTGCAGTTAAACTTGAGGTAGCTAATTTCTTAAGGAATTAATTAGAAATTGATTTTTGAAAAATAGTAAATGAATTTTAAAAAGTTCGAGAAAAATATATTTTCATTATGGGACTATATTATGCTAAATCCCAGAAAAGAAATATTTTAGGACTGATTTGGTATTTTCATGAAAATAGTTTAATTCTGAACATATGAGTTAAATATGTTATGTGAAATAACAAAGTTGAAAATATAGATTTTATGGCTAGAGAATCCTATATAGAGTATATATGCATATTTTTTCGAGGATTTGATAATTGGTGATGATATCTTATGAGTATGGCATTTTTGAATGATTAAATGCATTATATGGTAAAAGCGTAAATAATTGAGATAAATTGTTTATAAATTTAAGAAGTGATTAAAATATAGTTATAATATTAATGATATTAGATTATGAGATTATTAAGTGATTGATAACATGGGGATATTCTTGAATCCTGGATAAATTATATTATAAATGTTTAATATTTATCCTTTATCTCATTTGATTGATTCTTTATATCATTATCCTCACGCTTATATTATGTTGAAAGTCATCTCGTGGCCTCAGTAGGTGCGTAGATGGACTTGGTATGATTATGACCGTGGATTGTTCGGTATAATCATAACCGTAATTGAAAACACGATTATCTTTGGCCGTAGTGCATGGATAATTTGTGGTCGTGATACTAATGAATACACGATTATCTTTGGTAGTAGTCATGGATAATTTATGGTCGTGATACTAATGAAAACACGATTATCTTTCTAATGATAAAGGGTGTTATTCTTTCTTATTCATGAAGAGAACTTATGTTATTCCATTCTTTATTATTCTCGCTGAATAACTCAGATACGCCAGACATACCCTATAATTGGTGAAATCCTCTCGTTATTCCATTCTTTATTATTACATTGAATAACTCAGATACGCTGACATACCCTATACATAATCAGATATCGTGGTTTACCCTATACTTGGTGACATTCTTCTATTATTCTGCTTTGAACATCCTGTCTCGTGTGTTTTACACCTTGACCGGTTCCGCTTTTTATTATTATTATTCTGCTGAACATCCTGTTTGTGTGTTTTACACCCACCGGTTCCGCCTTTTATCATTCTGTTGAATATCCTATTCGTGTGTTTTACACCTGATCCGGTTCCATCTTTATTATTCTCATTGGAACATCTTCGCTTGCGGTGTGAATTTCACCGACCGTTCCGTTATTATTATTCTCCGCTGAATAACTTTACCTATGCTGCGTAAGTACCGCATTTGGTGATTTCCTTTGTTATTCCATTCTTTATTATACCCAAATTGGTTAAAACTTTGACTTCTATACTCCATGAAATTAGTAGAATATTCTTGATATTTGCGTTTCATCCAAAGATCTTTTCATGGAAATATTCTTCCGATCATTCTTGAATTTTACTCTACAAAACAAAGATCTTGTTGACAATTTGGACGTTAATAATTCCTGGATAAAATAATTCTTGAACTTGTTTTATTGAATTCTTATATCATTGTCATCATCCTCATGTTTATATTATGTTGAAAGTTATCTTTGGCTTACGCAGCATAGATGAACTTAGTATGATTATGACCGTGGTTCATTCGGTATAATCACGGCTTGATATAAATGATGTGACAAAAGTCCTCAGTGGCATTGTAATGCAAATGATGGATAGTTTTTGGTATGATTATGACCGGGGTGATACTGGTATAGTCATGACCATTGATAATTTGATGAAAATCCTCGACCGTGGTACAGGGATGATTAGATATCATGGTGTATTCATTAAACCGAGTCTTAGTGATAAATTGATGAAAACCTTTAAAACCTAAAAGATAGTAGACTTTATTTTCTACTTGACTTTTTAATAGATTGATCGATATTCCGCACGCAGCTTAAACCGGTTGTCTATTGTATTTTATCGCTTTAATATTGTTGAAGACTATTGATAATTTATTCTGCATTATCTTAGTTATAATATTTCTTATCGGGCTAGTTGAGCTCACCTTTCTTTCACCGTTTCTTCGTGAAATGAGAATATAGTTGACGAGTCGGGGGAAAAGAGTGATGGTCCCAAAGATAGCATTAGTAGTCCTCACTATTCATCATAAATAATGTGACAATAAATGTAATGAGGACTCTTGAGTATGGATATTGTCTAAATGACAATATTCCTATTAGAACTCTCGGTTTATGTATTGTCGTATATGTTACACGACGGATGTATAATTAAGTTTGTATTTGAATTTATGTACCATGTAAGTGGCGACCCAAGATGGATGAGTGACGATACCTAATTTTGGGGGCGTCACAATATATATATAAATTTTCGACTTCATAAAAGACACCTCAATATATTTAACAACATTTATTATCATTATTATAATTCACAATATTAATCGACGTCGCTCCTGAAAAAGAGGGGCTTTCCAATAAGAATTTCTCATCAGCGGCATGATTAGGTGACCAAACATCTCCTCGATGTAACTTCTGTACATCGTTAATATTGCAAATAATAATATTAATAACGTTGTTATCTCAATTATTGATTTAATAATATATAAAATATCGACAATAATTGAATCAAATAACGTGAGATACTATGCAACAATTATTGTAGCAATAATTGAACAAAACTGAGTGACTTATCACGTAAGTATCAATAATCAATACCGTGTACTACTATGCAACAACGCCAGACATCGCACTTTTTTTAACACCGTTGTTTCAATAGCTTAATGGTAAAACTTCCGTCGTTATTTTCATAAAAATATTTTTGTCGTTTTCTCAATCCGACAATAATTCCGTTGTGGGGTCCACCAATGATTGTGCCGTCGTACGAATATTCTCTGTTAAAAAAAATATTCTCCAACCAATCGAATATTATATAACAACTTGCATATTTTTCAAAATTTCTAAATATTACCCACAACAATAACATTATATCAAATTTACTCCATAATATTCAAAAATGATATTTATTGAAAATTCATCTTTATTCATAAAAGTTGGGGTCTTACAGTTCATATAAAAGTCATATAGAGTATTCATATAAAAGTCATAGAGAGTATTAAAAATTTTGTTGGTTCGTGAAATTCTTCCATCAAGTCTTCTTGTGAGAGTTGAAGACCATTTTATCCCAGGAAGTAGACGTCCATTGTTCCATCCGTAAAACTGATAATGGGACGAAATCTGCTTTAAGGAGAGATCGTCCAACAAATTGACTTTGGTTTTAAAAGTTTGTCAATTACATCTTGTAAGTCATTATTATAAAATTGTTTATCTTATATTTCTGTTTATATATTTAGTATATAATAATAATACTTTGGAATAACACTTCAATATAAGAGACTCGTGTAAAAATATCATTTGAACGTGTAGAAATATCAGTTTCCTAATTTTAATAGTATTAGTATGGTCCAAAAAATAAGGGTAATACGTTTAATGAACTACAGTCAACTATAACATTGACTTTGAAGGAGAGCTCAAGTTTAACTATTTTATCTCGCAAATTGAGTTGAAGTTGATCAACTCAAATTCAATTATGTGTAGAGGTCAATTATCTCAAATATTGAGTTTCAATTGTTCCAATAATGCTACACTTACAATTTTTTTTTACAAAAAATAGGCAAAACACAAATATTTCAAAATGTAAAAGTGCAACGACAACAATTTTTTGAAAAAAATTAATTTCATATTTTTAAAAAATAGTTTATTACTAGAAAATAGCAATGTTCAGATGATAAGCTTAAAATGTCCAATAAATTACGAGTTCTGAAATAAGTAGCCTTGATGCTAACATTTCTTATGCGTTTAAATTTGTTGTACTATAATTTATGTAGTTATTTTATATAAGTTTAAATATAAATTATATTTGAACTATTAATTTTTTAAAACTTTGAGGATCATGCTTTCAATTTTTGCAATTAAGTGATCAAGCTTTCAATTTTGCAATTAAGTGATCATATACGATAAATAATTTAATGACATAACTCACTTATTAAAGCAATCAATGCTTATGTGTAAACTCAAAAATGTTATTTAAAATATTTATTTTAACATTTATTAAACATCAAAGAGTAAAAATTCAAGAAGTTTATAATGTTATTACCTCTTAATGTTTAATAAATGAGAAAAAGTTGTTTGAAAATAACTTTAAAAAATTATAAATAAGTATTGATAGGCCCAGTGAGCGGTTCACGTCATCCATTTTTGATGTGACATGTTTAATTCAACACAAGTGAAAAAAAATAAAAGTTTGATCACCAAATTATAAAAATTTAAAAGATAGTTACTGAAAAAATAAGAGTAGTAATTTATATTTAAGTCTTTTAAATAAGATGAAGTATCAAATAATGATTATTTAAAAATAATTTATAAAAGGAGGGAGGAGGGAGGAGGGAGATATGCAATATACAATTAGTAATTTGTAAAACTTTGGATCCCAAGGAATATTCGACCGAATAGCGCAGTGGATTAGCGCTTCTGATTTCGGATCAGAAGGTCGTGGGTTCGACTCCCACTGTGGTTGATAAATAATTTTAATGTCTGTTTTGTTTTGTTCTTTTCGGTATGAATATACTACAAATTTTGACGGTAAGATAAAATTATGCATCATTTGCTCTGATTTATGAAGATCAAAAATTTTAAATGGTAAATAGTCCCTTTAATTTTTTAGAAGTATAGATTGTCAAGTTTAGCGGTTCTGTCTTTGCAGCTTATCAACCAACCAGTCGACTCAGGCTTTGTGATATTCGCCAAACTACGTAACAATGGAGGCATCTTCTCTCTTCAGAGCCCTAAAACTAAAACCTTCCAATTTGAAGCTCACGACCAATTCTTTTCTGGGTGTTCGAAATTCTTCCTTATCTTCTACTGCAACAATTACAGTTCATACGGGTCAGTTTCTCATTTAATTTGCAAATATTTCCCTATTTTTAGGCTTATACTATTCTAGATGAACCAATTGTCTGTGTTTCTGTTGTTAGGTGGAAACTCAGTGAAGAGAAGGTATGATGCACTATTATTGGATGCTGGAGGTACCCTTTTGCAGCTGACTAGTCCTGTTGAAGATACATACTCCTCAATTGGTCAAAAATATGGTTAGCATTTTTTTCAATATGCAAGTTACTTTTGGTAACAATGAATGAATTCATGGTATTGCAAGAGTTCACTTTGCATCTCCCTCACATGTGCTAAAATAGCAAAATTGCCTTGGACTTTTCTTTTTTTGTACTTTAGTCTGTAATCTAGTGTACTTCAATAATGTATTTGATCTTAGAAATGAAGCAATTCAGACTTAGAGGTCACTATCTCTAAGACTTATCGGAGCGTTCTAGTGCATTATTATGTACCACGAGTTTCAGTTTTTCACTCGGTGTTTGAGGATTGTTGTCTACATTATACCATGCTGCAGTAATTAAACCTTTGTGTGTTGTTCATATTCTGTGCCTCTTAGGGCCTTGTGTTATTCATGAATTGTAGCTCTTCTGTTATTATTTTCTAAAGAACATGTTTAAACAGTTTTTAGCTTTTTTAGTTTTTGAAAGCCACATTTATGAAAAGTGAATAATTTTTTTCCACTGAGGATATGAATTTTGGAGTTCTATAAATGAGGATATAAAAACAAACCAAACAAATAACTTATTCAACATAGAAAGATTTAAAATTATTATAACAAATAATTTTGCATTTTATTGTTTCGTTGAAGAAATAAGCCAATAATCTTATTTATGGCTCTCGGTAGGTGCGAAACTCATGAGAATTCAGTTTTAGATTTGAGTGCTGCTAGTCTGTGTTTGGAGTACTAATTTCTTTGGCATTAATAGGTTTGAGTATGACCCTTGCTGAAATAAAGCAAGGATTTAAAAGAGCCTTTTCTGCATCATGGCCTGAAAAGCTTCGGTACCAGGTGAGTTATTGACTTCTTTTCTATGTTCACTGTTCATTCTCAAACACATAGCACATTATATAAGTTTGCCATTTTTTACCCAGTCAATAAGCTATGTTATTCCCTGGGGATAGCTTATCCATATGTATTTTGAAAGAAAATTTGATACTAGTGGAGTCCTAACTCCTACCTTCTCAAAGTTCAATCTGGAAAGGAGATGAGAAAAAAAAGGAATAGCCAGCTTGTACCAATTATTCATTAAACTGGTCCTATTTGTCAGTGTTTACAAAACATGTATCTTGTTTTTTACCCACGAAGTTGATAAAAAAATGTATGTTTGAAATATCTTTTGTATTTCCATATCATGATAGGGAGACGGAAAACCATTCTGGAGACTTGTAGTTTCTGAAGCCACTGGTTGTGCCAAAGATGATTATTTTGAAGAAGTGTATCAGGTGATCATTCATGACAGCAAAAATATTAAAATTTGTGCTTTGGGGTATCAGTGAATTTGTTTTTTGATAGGTTAGCCAGTAACCAAGTATATATAATTTGAGTTTATCTTAGTGCTCTATGATATTTATGGAAGAAGTTTGTATCTTGACACTTAATTACCAACTGACCATAGTGTGAACTGATTAGTTAGCCTGTAACCAAGTATGTATAATTTGAGTTTATCTTAGTGCTCTACGATATTTATGGAAGAAGTTTGCATCTTGACACTAAATTACCAACTGACCATAGTGTGAACTGATTACCCCAACTATAATCTAATGCTGGCTGCTATTATCTTAAACTGTTGATGCTTGCTTTGTTCAGTACTATGCAACTGGTGATGCATGGTGTCTTCCACCTGGAGCCTATGAAGCAATAATCAGCCTGAAAGATGCTGGAGGTTATATTTATCCTATATTATCATTAATTTGTTGCAGCATATATATGGGAACTTTTTGTTTGTAATTAATGTTTCATTTTATTTCTCCTATTTAAATTGTTGGACCATGAACAGTTAAATTGGCTGTGGTTTCCAACTTTGACAATCGTTTGAGGAAGTTATTAAAGGATCTGAATGTTGTGGACTTGTAAGCGTCATTGTCCTCTACCTTTCCAGCCTCTACATTTGATCATTTCTTATGCTAATCTTGATATTGGGATCATGATACTTTAATTGCTTATACTTTTGAATTATTTTAAGAAAAATATCATTTATGGAACTAGTTGGCTTGTAAGATGCGTGGTTGTTTCATCATCCCATAAGTGAATAATTGTTCCATACTTTTCATATAGTACTCCTATAAATACCCACCCCCAAAATAAATCCCATTTAAAGAAGTGAAGTATTTTTTAGGAAATAATTATGTTATATTAAGTTATTCATAACTTACATGTACATGTTGCACAAGAATGTCTAACTTAGATGGTAAATTTAGAAAGTACTAAAATTTGGTACCTTAAAGACTCCTATTTTGGGATAGTTTTAAAAAGGACTGGAGGACTCTTAAATTGCCTTGCAGGGGGAAAGCTTTTTTTTTGCAAGAAGTTCCTTTTTCTTTGAGGTCCTATATAGACCATTAGAAAGTATAGTTGTTGTGCTTGCATATGGAAAATGATAGGGATACTTTGCAGTCTTTGCAGACAGCTACACTAGTATGGTAATTTTCTTTTTCCTTTGACTGTGTTAGGTTTGATGCTGTTATCATATCTTCGGAGGTTGGATATGAAAAGCCAGATGCAAAAATATTTAAAGCAGCTTTAGGTATGTATTTTAATTGAAAGTTTCTTTTATTATGACATAATGATGGAGAGGAGGTTTACATTGTATGTAATAATTTCCCTAAGAACCTTATGTCGTGCTTGGTTGGCAGTAGCATATGCATTTATTCCCAGCTTGGAGAGATTGAACAAAAGGTTCAAATGCTGGTTTGATTTTGAACAGTGACAAGTTTATGTTTCATTTAGATGAGGCACTTACATGTGCATGTCTATTATGTTATTCTTACGACAAGTTCAAAGTGAGTTACATAATGATGCAACTTCCTAATGTTTGGCAATGTGTAGACCAGATTAATGTGGATGCCTGTAAAGCAGTACATGTTGGAGATGATCAAAAGGCTGACAAGTCGGGGGCCAATGCTGTTGGGATCCACTGCTGGTAAGTTTCTAAATTCATGCCTCATTTGGTGACATTAAATTTATCACATTGCTGAACAGAAACGTTTGTTTTGATTATAAGAGAGTCCCATCACATGGCTAGTGGGCATTTTACTACACAACCTCCATTCTGTGTTTACCTTACAAGGACTAAACTTTTAATGGAAACGGGAGTACATTGAATTGATTAACATATAAATGGTTATACTAATTTGTGTAAAACTTATCATTTGCTTGGATATGTAGGTCCTGAGGAACAAAGTTAAGACATTCTTGAGTATCATTTGTCATCTAAATGTCCATAAGATTCTGGTCCATGCAGGTTATGGGGAACAGATGTAAAAACCTTTTCAGATGTACAGAATCGTATTCTCCTCCTGGAGCAATAGCTTTCGAGCGCACAAGTTTCACACTGCATGTATCATTTTTGGCAACTGAAATTGGCTTTGACCACTTCTTTGGCTCTTTATTTCCCTTTCATATGGTTATTCTGCAAAACCTAGCCTCATTCTTTAAGAGTCTGTCTCTTTTACCAATGGTCAGTATCTTTGACCTTGACCTGTTTCTTTAACTTGTGCTGCAGCCTGCAGAATTAGTTGGATGATCTCTTGGGTGAATAAAACTTGGCAAGTTGGAGATTTGAGATATAATTTAGACATGTCCTGCTTGTGGATTAGATGTAAAGAAAAGTTTTAGCAACTGATTTTTGAGCTTTTAATTATGTTGGGTTGGGCTGCTAGGTCAATTCAACCAATATAGACTGTCCTTAAAATTTGAACTAGTTCTGATTTGTTATTAGCATGAGCCAACTTATTGGCAGATTTTTTGCTCCCAAATAAAAAGAGAGATGTTGCTGATTGTGGTGGTGCCTCCCATGCGGCTGAATGTTAGACGATTGGAAACACTACTAAAATATCTTTTCTGCATAAATTCTATCTGACATCACAAGCTGATGAATGCATACCCCACTAAAATGGGTATGTGAAGGATCATTTTCTTTCTCTGTTTTTTTAATTAAAAATTTATTTTATAGAATTTATTCTACTACAATTCAATTCTAGGAATACATTTTACTGTAGGGGCTTGGGGGAACTTGCCTTCTTAATGTAACATCTTGGTTAATTCTGATTTCTTCCTATGTGAAAATCGTCGCAGGAGAAATTGTTAAATATAGCAATATAGTGGAACAATGTCTTACTCTGTTCCGCCCAATCAGCATTTTAGGGGAAAAAGAAAAAAGTACCTGAATGAAATTTGGAAAACAGCCTCAATGTTGAGACTTATTGAAAATTAATTGCAACACTTCCCTATCCAAGATGTTGACATTTAGCATTTACCACGACTAAATAATGCAGGGCATTGTCACCAGTCCTAAGATGTATTGTACATTATTGAAATTAGAAAACTTTCACAGACGAGCTTTCCTCCACATTTCAGCTACTCAAAATATTATGTCCGGCGGGAAGTTGATTAAAGACGGATTCAGAATTGATATAGGCTGCTAAAGGGGAAGTAGGCAAAGTAGCCATAAAAGAAATTCATTCAAACTCCGGAGCTTCCGTAAACCTAAAGAGCAAATTTTCAACTACTAAATAAGTTGACAGTATAACCAGATCATGAAAGAAAAGAGTAAAATGCCTGAGCTGTTTCTTCAGGCAAGATATCGGTACAAACGTCTATCTGCACCATCCCTCTCTAAGAAATCTCGTTCAATAAGAGACTCGATTCGTTTCTTAATCTCTCCTGGGTTCGCCAGGAAACGAGATTGCAGTTGCTTTGTGACCTCAGTTATAATATTGTTATGATCCAGCACTCTCCTTGATTTCATAATTCTTACTATTGCAGCCTCAATCTGGGGCTTTCTGTCCTCCTCCACTCTCTGCCGTGTCTCCTGTTTTTCAGGTTCTGACTCCTTTTGTGCAACTACAGTTCCTATCTTTACCTTGTAGAATTTGCTAGTGAACTTGTCATTAACAAAAAATACATCCTCCTCTCCGATATCTTTGCACATTGGATCTTTACGAAGAACATTCTTTCCCTTAACACAAGCCAGGGATTGCAGACACCTCTTTAAATCTGATGGGGGAATCTCAGTAGCCTGCTCTATATCTTTATAGCTATGCCGATCAGCATTGTTAAACAGCATGAGGACACACATTTGAAAAGTTGACACATTCAGCTCATGCTTCTGCCCCTTCCCAAAGGTCGCCTTCAAGTCAGCTGTGCCCATGTTAGTTTGCCAAGACAATCTCCGCCCTGTGTGTGTCCCAAGATAATATGTTCGGAACTTCTCACACAGAGCTGACATTTCAGCAGGCAGGTTGCAAGTGACACTTGGCTGCGTAGGCCAGGACCCTGTCGTTAGAACCTGGACAACCACTGTAGGGCCATCTCCCAACTCAGCACCATGGTTAGAATAAAACCCCTGCATAGTATCCTGAGAGGTTTTCATGTCTGTGAACATGCCTTCTAGTTTTGATGTGAACTGATATCCACATTCTGTCTTGAGCTTAACAATCAGACTTCTCTCAGCATCGTCAGAGACAGTTTTTCCTGACAAAAGCCGCTTTGCCAAGTGCTGTTTATAATATTTTTCAAAAACATCTTTCTCCTGCAAGTAACGGAAGAGCATCATGACCTTGTCAAGAACAATTTCAACATCTTCCTCACTGACTCCCTTCAGACCTTTACGCAGTTTATCATCCACAAACAATGAAATGAACTCAGGAGAACGAGGATTCAGATTAATGAAGAATTCAAATGATGAATTCAAAGCATTCTGGAATGTCTTGTCATTGCTGAATGCCAAGTTTATTATCCTGTCATATTTATCCTTTTCATTCAAGAGGCACTGGACAAACTCCACAGGATCTTTTAACCTTTCTGGATCAGTAACAAGCTGTTTACCAGTGTCCCTGAGGTGAGAAGTCATAACATCCCTGATTGTTGAGAGGCCATTGGAAACCCGGCGAATAAATTGTACATTCTTCCCAAGTCTTCGTACTTATCATCAAGAAGCATGTTCACCAAGCCGGAATTCTCCATATGTACTAGTCTCAGCATGTGGTTTGCAATCATCTCCTTCTCCACAACATTTGTGATCTTGATTTCACTATCCATATCCAAGTAGTGGGAAACCCTCTCTATTTCTTCATTTAGACGTCTCTCAGCTTTCTTTAGGTAGTCCCCACAGTCACAGCACTCGATGAACTTCTGAGATTCAACCCTGTAGAAATCAGCTGACACTTCAAGAAAAGGTCTCTCGAAGTCTTCCTGGTAAACAGAAGGTCCCAGATCCATTAACATCTTAATTATATTCCTTATCAGCCCCCGGTTTATAACTTCAGCTGTCCTTTCTTGTAGGATAAGTTCAAGAAGAATATTCAAAAGCCTTGTCTGGATTTTACTGGAGTGTATGATGTTATCCCTCCAAAGGTTCAGGCCAAGCTCATGAACAGGGATTTTATGGTTAGTTGGAATGTAAGTCCTATCCATGTACATCAGTATGTCACGGATCATCTGCAATGCTTTGTTATGATCTGTCCATTTCCTATTTAGTTCTTCAAGAAACAAACCACCTTGGGCAGCTTCTATACATTTTGATATCTCTTTTAGGTGGTATGTCATGGTTGACACAAGCCCTGAGTACAGCTTCTCTCCATATTTGTGCAACACCATATTATAAGCATTTCTGAATCATTGGAAAGAATTTTAATTAATCAGACAAAAAAAATCCTTAAAAATGCAAACACAATGGCCTAAAAAAAATCCCCAGTACTCAAACAGGGCTGACTTCAGAACATCTGTTGTAGCCAAATAAGGTATGTGAGGAATGAGGATATATCAGACACACTAATGAGTGAGAGGAAAAAAAGAAACAAACAAACGATGAAACCCCTCCATATACATTTGATGCAACCAAATATGATTTAAAATTACCAGAGTCTGATAATACTAGTAATGTCCTCACAGGAATCAGCTTAGAACAACTCAAACATAAATCCAGTGACAATATCATGACAAAGAAAAACTGAAATACAAGTACACATTTGTTTGAGTTTAGAGTGAAAGAAAACAGAAACAGAAACCTGTAAAAACAGTGACGAAGTGTTTTTTTTTTTAGCCAAAAGGAACTGTGAAGAAGTTAAAATCATATTCAAATATATTATTCTCCATTTAAGTGACCAAACTTTACTCAACTGAAAGAATTATTGATGTCCCATCATTCTTCCATTTCTCAACTCATTCATTATAAGCTCATATATAGACATTTAATATAGTGAAACTATATACTAAATTGTAACGAGTCTAAACAAATGACTAGGTAACTTGCCCAAAAATAATATCCATTACCAACCGATAGACGTGTCCAGATTTTTTTGTCTCCTTGTATGTCCTATCAAAATTTCAAGTATTGCCATTTTAATTGAAATTTAAACATTTCCTGCTGGATAGGGAAAGATCTGGCTGCAAGGAACAGTGTACCACTTTCCACTTATAGTTTACAAACAAATATACAGGGAGAAATGTACACCAACAAATATACTGTGAGAAATGTTCACCGACAACTATAATAAGGAAAACGACAATAAAATTTGACAGTATCTTGTTCTGACAACAAACTGATTTATCTTCGATATATGTTTTCAGTTTTCCTTCTCCAGCAAAGAGGAAAACGATGATATGTAAAAACATAATGCTAGATTTCAAAATCTTATAGTTAGGAGCTCAAAAAATCTGTCAGCTGGCAATTTTAAACCAACAATAACAAGTCAATGATATGAACACAATACAGCAATATGGAACAGTGTACTACTCAGAATCTCTACTTGTAATTTATAAAAATCTCTTTATACTAAATTAAGGGTCTACAAGTCCTATTAGAGACAGTGGCGGAACCAGAACCTTTTTGTAGGGGGGTCAAAATTTTTAAACCAAGCGGTGACGGGCCGGCGGCGGTGGCGACGGGAGGCAAAAGTGATTCTACTAATGGACAAATCAAACAACAGAATATTATGAGTGGACTAATAAAACTTATTTGTGTCAAATTTCTTGCAAACTTATTTGTGTCAAATTTCTTGCAAACTTTCAACTGTTGTTGATACCTCTCAATCAGCATAATTATGAGTGGACTAATAAAAAATTATATATAAAAAGAAAAATATTCAGCAAATATTTCTCCTCATTTGGTTGTACCTTAATTATTTATATATATATATATATATATATATATATATATGATTAATTGAATTGAAGTTACTTCCTTAATCAAAACTGAGAATTATATATATTAAGTAAATAACTTCATAATAAGGTAGGATTTTGAAAATTATAATCTAAATCCTTTGAAATAAGCAGAGTAAAACTTGTAAACCTCCTATATACAAGAATAAAATAAATTTATTTAGCTTATAACAGAGAGTTCACTTTATTATCTTATTATTATTATTCCTGGTCTATTTTCTTATTTCATTCTCAGATATTGCTTTCACTTAATTATTGTGTAAATATTTAAATAAGAAGCAGATGAAAAGTAATACTACTAAATAAATAAAATGATTCATCAAATTCTGATTTTAAGCTGACACTGCGGAAGAGGATAAGCTAAAAACAACCACGTACGTGTCTTATTTTTAGCAATTGACAAGCGTCACTCCATACGCATCCAAACTAACTTAAAAATAATGGAATTCCCCCTCTCAATCCTTAATTTCGAGCTCTCTATTTAACTGTCGACTCGCCGCTTCTTCCATTTTAATACTACCATACTTTCCACAACCACAAATCACTACTCCTACAGTCCTACTACTCTTCTCACTCTTACTCCACATCAATGGAGGATAAGAATACTCCAAAAGGAACCATCATCTTCTCCACTGTTGGCAGACCCCAGTACGGTTTCGACGTCTTCTCCGTCAATCTCCCCAAAATTCTCGTCCAATCCACCAAAGCCACTTTCTTCAAATTCAGCAGCGTAGGGCCGAAGCTTATGCAAAGCTTAAAAGGTACTCTCTAAATTCGCATAAGAACAACAATAATAAGGTCTGATTCTGCTGGCCTGCTGCCCCCCTGCCCCAGCCCCACTCCTAGTTCCTCCCACCGCCTGACCGGAGACCGCCTCCCTACCGGCGTCCGGGGGTAACTGCTCCCACCCGCCCCCCTGGTTCCGCCTCTGATTAGAGACATCCCCTACCCAAAAGGGGAAAAAAATCCACTTTATTTATTAAAAAAAAGTATTGACTGAATTAAAATCAAAATTCTCTTCAACAGTTTGAGAACAAGCAATGCAGAATAGTGTACTTATGGTGGACATAAAAAGCAACAGACTTGAAGCCATTCAAGCCAGCCATTTATTTTCCTAGATATAAGCCAGCATTAAGACGAAATTTGGAAAGCAAGTCATCAAAAGAATTACCTATTCACAAGAAGGAATTAGAAAACCATACATGAGATTATTCAGCACCAGAAATGACCTCATTTCTCCATTCAAAGACGGAACAAGTTCCAGTAAGCACTCTTTGCTGATTATGTTTCATTGAAACGAAAAATTGCCAACTCTTATCTAAACAACTAAGCGCGCAGATGAATAGAAAATAATCAAGAAATATAAGAAGCGACAATGTGTTAGCACAAGCACAATCGAAGAAGAATCTATCAAGCCAAATGAAGTCGATTAACATACAAAATATAACACACTACTGGAAAAAGGGGGAAAATAGAGCAAAGAGAATGATTTTAGTTAACCTGTAAAGCTCCTCAAAACTAAGACCACTAGCATTATGATTGTAAATCTCATTGATAGCGTGCTCCAGTATCTTCCATGTCTTGTCGGCGTATTTGGGATCAACCACCACTTTGTGCTTAAACGCTTCTATTTGAAAATTTCTCTTCTTCTTCTTCTGATTATTATTATTATTCATTTCTCCCTATCTCTACCACTCTCCCACACAATTTTTGTACCAATATCACACATAAATCCCTGATTCAACGAACTGTAGAAAAATTGATTTGAACTTGGAAGGTATATATATGAAGGATGGATGTATCGAGATCAGAATGATTCTAAGGTTCCGAAAATTGGGGGGTCGGGTTATAGGGGGAGGGAATAAAGTAAAAGATTGTGAATTAATAAGTAAACCTCAAAATTGGTTTACAGATCGATCGAACGGGTATAGAGCAAGAAGAGGTATCTATGGAAATTTCTCCTTTTTCATAATTTTAGTTACAGACGACAGACAGGTGTTTTGTTTTGCACCATTGATCTTAACTTTAAAAATTTAATAATAAAATTATACTAACTACTCGCATAAAAAAATTATATAACTGTGGCATGCATACTGCAGACTCCTACCTCGTATAATTCTCACAATACATACATATTGTAAACCCCACCTAATATATAAAATCCGTTATATGTATAATGTGGATCCCGTCTAATATATAAAAGCCGTGATATGCATATGAATATTACAGTATATAGTATTATTTAACTATATTATATAGTATAACATTATCAGTTCAATAACAATAAAAATCACAATCGAACCATTAATTTCGGGTTAAACAGTCCAAGTCTCGTAACATTACTTTAAATATCAAAATGCTAAGCCCAGCTCACATAGCCCAAGTTTTAGCTACCATCCGTCAGTCGACGCTAAGATAGCGTCTTGATGAAGCAGAGGCGAGCTCATCCTCATCCCATCCCATCCCATCCCAGTTCCCTGCGTGTAATAATATATAGTATAAAATTACAACCTGTAAACCCCCTTTTACACCTTCACTTCCACATTTTCAACTGTTACGGTTACTCTTGAAGCTTCTCCATCTTTCCTTTCGCCTTTAATCGGCAAGTTATTCCGCCTAATTGGAACTTTGAATTTTATACTTCCTGTACCCGTCTAATATATGCTTGTCTATTCATTTGTATGTCTTGATTCTTTTTATTGACGTATCAAATCTGCAGGTGTTGATATAACTTCAGTTTTTCCTTTGTATATATTTGTTCCTTTGATGTTATGTATACTCGTATATTTGTTTTGATTTTTAGACTGAATTGTGATACTGGTTGTGAGAAGCGTTATTGGTTTTTTCTAGGTTCCCCTCAAAATGTCAGAAGATTACTATACAAACCGGCCATTGTTTGGTGGTGCTATAGCCAGCACGTTCCCTCACAGGTTTCAGGTTAGTTTCCGTTATTTGTTGATAATTTTTATTTGTTTGTGTACATTTGATGTTTTAATTGAACTAAAAAATTATAGCATTTGAGCTTTTAACTGTAGGATGTGAGCAATGTTCGCCAAGTCCCAGATCACCAGGTTGGTTGGATGATGTATTGTTTTTAAAATTAAAACTTTGATTTTTCTGCTTCAAATTTCTGGGAAACTAGTGTTTTTTAATTACATTGAAATATTTATTGTAATTTGGAATTGTCTTGTTTTTAAAGGAGGCATTTGTGGACCCTGGACGTGATGAAAGTTTGATATTTGTGCTCTTGGATTTGAAACATGATGTTTCTGATAATGGAAGTGCCACATGGTTCTTTCAAGACCTTGCCTCAGAACAAGATGCAGAGGGAAGCACGGTAAACTCACTTTCATGTTCTTATTCTCTCCCTTTTGTGGAGTGGATATGTTAGTAAAATTTGGCATAGTGTAAATTCAAGTATATCTGTACGGACATGTTTTGACACTATATACTGAGTTTTTATTTATTGGAGACTAAAGGTATTACTAATAAGTAACCCTGAATAATTGAGAAGAAAACATTTAAAAAAATTCTTTTGTGAGTGTTACACAATCAATTTCCTTACATTTAATCCTGTTTATCCTGTAAAGGATCCCCCCCCAGCAGAACCTGGCAATGTCCATTGTTTAGGAGTGAATGGATGTCTGTTGCTGCAAGGAAGTGATGCGAGAAAGTGATAAGTGGGATGGATTGATGGATGATTAGTTACACGGTCTTTGACTGGATGAAAAGGCCCTTTAGGAGGAATTTCCTGTGGTTTCACTTATAGTTATTATGGGTAGTATTTAGTATAATGGCATTCATATGTTCTATTAATTTTAATCGTTCCTATTTCTGATTTTGTTACTTAGCATGTAATTTGGTATACAAACAATTATTTCCAACTTTTCTTCTTTTTGATATCCAATTCTCCTTCCTGTCCGTGCTAACATAAAGGGATGCAGATTATTGGTTTTGAAAACAAGAAACTAAAATCCAGCCGCTCTTTCTTACAAAAGGATATTACGAGCAAAAAAAATTAATTTGCACACGAGTAGCTTCCGATGAATTGATTTTTGGTCACGGCAGAGCCCCGTTGTTACTCAATTACAATAAAAAATGGCAAGTTGCTTTGAAAAATACCTATAACATTTTAATGATAGGCTTTTTTATACGTGCATATACAATAGAAATAGTAGCTTTATGATAGTCCTTTCCATTTGTGTACTTATATTTTCCAGGTAATTGAGCAGTCAGGAATATTTGATGCTGAGTGGTTGCAGTTTAGAAACATGCCCGCTGTCATTACAACTGCTGTTGGACAAATGGTTTGTAAGATGACACTTGTGTTGCTAAACTTATCATTTTTTCGTTTTACATTTGTGTTTTGATCCTTTTTAATTCTTTTAAACTTTCCCTTTCCTATAAACCCTACATTTAAATAAGGCTATTGTTTGGCCAATTTAGAGACCATTCACCATAGTTTTTGCAGGGAGTGTTTCACACTATCAACCGACTGTTTTGTGTCTCTTAACTTCATTCACAAATGAAACTCCTTTATTGTAGAGGATAACCAATGGAAAAGGAAAAACTTAAATTCTATTTTGAGGCACATCTGTTTTGTTACCTAAGCTGCCGAGGATGCCATTGGTGGTTTTCTCTGAAAAAATGATTGGTTGTTGATCAACTTTATGATTCCATTAATTCAATGTAAAGAGTCAATAGCCCATCTGTCAGGCTGTCCTTGGTATATTCCTGTTTGTCTCACTTTGGACATATTATGGAATCTCCTATAGCATAGTACTATCCTGCCATTTTTGGGGTTCAGTGGGAGGATGAGATGTATTGTATATATGTGAAATTGTGAATGCTCAACTGATTATAAACTAATTAGAGCACAGAAGCCATATAGAGTGATAAAATAATATGGTTGGCTAACTTTCAAATTAGTACAAGAGTCCAGAACTGTTGCAACATTTAGGATGAGACCCTGTTGAGAATACAGTTATGTGCTCTCACAACTTACAACACATGCCGCTGATTCTTGTGTTCTCTCATCCACACATTCCACTAAGTATCCCTTTCTCTCACTGTGCCTTGTGTTTCATTCATATATGGCAACTATGACAAACTTTTTTTCTACTCTTGATTAGGCCATCTCTAAGGGGCGCCAAGGAAGGGAAGCGCAAAATATAGTGAAAGTAAGTTCTTTGCTGGTTTATCTTACTCTATAAATGTTAATTTATTTAAACTGCCTAATGAATTTCAAAACATTGGTTCCTGCAGGTGTATCTGGCAAATTTGCGCCTTAAGGAAGTCGGCACAGATGTACTTATCACTGCATATGAACCCCTCTTAATAAAGTAAGTATAAAAAATAATTTGTTTGGCCATTTAAATCGAGAACCATATCTTCTTGTTTCTCTTGAACCCAACTGATCTTTACTGGGGAGCAAATTCTGGGAAATTTTATCGTTACAATTCTGTGTTTTCACTTTTGTCACCTGCTACAAATGCAAATCAAATTGCCGGCACGTGGTAGGAATTTCTTATAGTTTGTTTTATTATCCGTGTTGCAGACCTACAACAAATTATTACAAAAGATCTCTCTTATTTTAAGGCATCTGAAATGCAATAAACAATATATGGAATTAGAAGGTTACTCAATGTATGAGGGTCATATGGTAACACCAATAAGTCATTGGATGTATAGATTTTTCCTTTTGTAATGTATACCGCTGTCCTTTTCTGCTAAACCTCACAACTATGCTCTTTATATCCAGCTTAGAAAAATAGAAAACATCTCAAAGACATCCAAGTACTGTACTTGAGTGTTATATCGGAAATAAGGTGCACGTGGAGTTTTTTGCCATTCTGTTTTAGTAATTGAGCAATATAAAAAAACTTGATGGATACCATCCTCATCTTGTAAGAAGTTTATCATGTCTAGGGATTATCAAGTAAGATTTTCATTATGTCTGGGGTCAAGCAAACAGATGCATTCAATTTGGATTTTGGTTTGCATCGTGTGTTCTAATATATCTTTTTTCACGTGGCGCTACTGTTATTTATTTTACACTTTGTTGATGTTGTTGCAGCCATTTGAGTGAAAGTGCTAGCGTAGTTGGGGTTGGTTTAGCTGTACCTGCTGCACAATCTGGATTCGTGCCAATGGCTGAAGTTTTTAAACAGGCAGTGTCAAGCTTCAAAGTAAACAATTGGAGCCTTTTTGGTGGTCCTGCTTAAGAACTTCTATGACGAAGATTACAGTACCTTGTGGTCGAGCGTTCTTGCCTCCTTATCTTGAACCTCTTCTAGTTTTTACTTGGTACTAGTTGTTTATAAATCCTTTTTTGTTGGTTACCCTTGGTCTTTCAGATTAATGCTGCGAGCATATGAAATGATTAAATGGTCTGAATGATGATTAACCGAGGCTGCGTTTGATTACATCTAAATGAATGTCTCTCTGATTCGGTGTGTTTGGTTAATTTTTTTTTTTTTTTTTGTCATTTATTGCTTCTTAATTGGTAGGAGATAAATATAATTTTAAACCATTCGGAGGTACATCTGATCGAGTTTATATTTTTTTGGGACAAAAATAACCATTTCAATATTATAAAATTTCTCCTTTATTCCTCAATAAAATTTTAACCCTAATGATAGTCGCCTTGAGGTCTAAACCCCAATGCTACGTTTGGATCGATGGAATAGGAGGGAGAATGGAATGAATCATTCCATTGGAATGATAAAAAAGATGTTTGGTTGATTTATTCCTGCTGGAATGATATATTCGTACTGGAATGATAATCTACTTAAAATTGTATTTTTCATTCCTGTTTAAGGGATCCTGAATAAACCATTCCATCCACTAATTTTAGTCAATTGACATTAATACCCCTCTAAAATGTAGGGCTTTTACCGATTGTATATTTGATCGATCATTTTGTCTATCGGGAGAGCGGCGAGAAGAGAGAAGAGAGAAGAGAGAAGATGAGAGATCGATCTTTGGCTGAGATTGGTACATGACCACAAACCTTAGATTGAATTCATCTCAAATAGCTTCCAACTCTCTTTATTATTCTGGTATGATTTTTGATTTTTGATATATATTCATCTATAAATGGAGATAAATTGTTTGATCGTATTTTTTGCTTTGATTTTGTGGTGATTTTGACTGTTATTTTATAGCAAGTAATTTGTTCTGATTTCTTCTTCCTTCTTCAGTGGATTTAGACTTGATTTTTTTTCTCCTTTTCATTTTTTTCTGATGATTTTCAATGAGCTTCATGTAAATGAATTGGATATTGATAGAAACGGCAAAATTGATTCCTCTGGATTTGGCTCAAATGTGCGAATTTCATTACACGCAAAAAAAACTACCATTGCAAATGATGATTACTTTGATTGAAGCTAATTAATACTACTACTACTACAAAAATTGTTCTCTCTCTCCTAAAATTTTCCAAAAATCCGATCGATGAGGGAAAAAGGAGGAATGTGTTGAAATCAAAGTTTTTTTTTTTTTTTAAGTTGAAATCGCCCAGAGAGAGCCTTGGGTAACTTCGGAATTTGCTGGCGGTATCAGCTTCTTGGGTAACTTCTGGACTACATGTGGAGTATTTTAAATTACTAATCTATTTGGTACTCCTATCTATCTTTAGTCTCAACTCATAAGCAGCAATGATTGATTTTTTCAGTTTTTATTTTATTTACAAAACGTGTGAGACCCCAGATTTTATCAATAAAGATTTAAATTTTGTTGAAATAATTTTTTAATATTATGGTGTGAATTTAAGATAATATTATAGTTGTGGGTATTATTTATAAATTTTGCAAAGTATGCAAGTGGTTATATTATATTCGATTGGTGGGAGAATATTCTTGTTTAGCAGGAATATTCGTATAACTACTTCAATCATTGGTGGACCCTACAATGTAATTATTGTCGGATTGAGAAAAACGACAAAAATATTTTATTGAAATAACGGCGGAAGTTTTACCGTAGTTACCGTTGAACTACTCTTCGGTAGTAAGAAAAGAATATACGTGTGGTTGCATAAAGAAGACACCAGTATTGATTATCGATGCTTATGTGAGAAGTCACTCGGTTTGATTCCATTATCACGATTAATAATATGAATTATTATAATGATAATGACGCTTTGTTTTATTCAGATTATTAACGTAATAAAACATAAACATCTTTTTATATAAAATAGAATACTTTATTAAAGTTATTCTATAAATAGAATATATTATATTTTATTACGATAGTGTTGCAGTAGTGTTTTGCATAGTGTTTTGCATAAGATTGCATAGTGTTTTGCATAGTAAAATGTTTTTATATAAATAGAATATATTATATTTTATTTAAAAGATTTTTCTTTAAATATGGACCACGATTAAAAGTAAATCAATCTGGACCGCTCATGGATTAGTTACTATGCATTCCATTTTCCTATAAATGTAAGCTCATTCCTTCATTATTTTCTTTACTTAATTCATTGAAACTCTAGAGAGAAAATTATAGAGAAGTTTATGAGAGAAAGTTATAGAAAGAAGAAGAGTATTCTCGCTACTTCACTACTTCTATATTCAGCCTTTTTACTAGTAAGGGGTGTTATTCTTTCTTCTTGAAGAGAACTTCATTATTCCATTCACTATTATTCTATTGAATAACTCGTAAAAGTGGCATACCCTATACATAACTTTTGTATAACGCCAGATACCCTATACTTGGTGAAATCCTTATGTTATTCCATTGCTTATTATTCTGCTTGGAATAACTCAGATACGCTGATTTACTTCTATACTTGGTGACATTCTTCTATTATTACATTGGAACATCCTCATGCATGTGTTTTACACCCGACCGGTTCCGCTTTTATTATTCTCGCTGGAACATCCATGCATGTGTTTTTTACACCGACCGGTTCCGTCTTTATCATTCTGCTGGAATATCCTATCATGTGTTTTACACCGGATCCGGTTCCATCTTTATTATTCTGTTGGAACATCCCGCTTGTGTGAATTTCACGACCGGTTCCGTTATTATTATTATGTTGAATAACTCAATGCATGCAAGTCTGCATGCACGGTGATTTCTTTTGTTATTCCATTCTTTATTATACCCAGGGTTGGTTAAAACTTTGACTTACATACTCCATGAAATTAGTAGAATATCCTCGATATTTGCGTTTCATCCAAAGATTCTTTTCATGGAAATATTCTTCCGATCATTCTTGAATTTTACTCTATGAAACAAAGATCATGTTGACAATTTGGACGTTAATAATTCATGGATTAAATAATTCTTGAACTTGTTTTATTGAATTATTATGTCATTGTCATCATCCTCATGTTATATTATGTTATCTTTGCTTACGTGCATAGATGAACTTAGTATGATTATGACCGTGGATCATTCGGTATAATCACGACTTGATATAAATGATGTGACTAAAGTCCTCGAGTGGCACAATGCAATGCGATGATGGATAGTTTTTGGTATGATTATGACCAGGGGTGATTCGGTATAGTCATGACCATTGATAATTTGATGAAAATCCTCGACCGCCAGTAGTACAGGGATGATTAGATGTGGTGGTTTATTTATTGTCGAGTCTCAAATGATAAAATTGATAAAAACTTTTAAAACCTAAAAGATAGTAGACTTTATTCTCTACTTGACTCTTTTAATGAATTGCTTATTCCACTGCAGCTAAACCGGTTTGTCTATTGTATTTTATCGCTTTAACATTGTTGAAGGCTAATGATAATTTATTCGCATTATCTTAGTCATAATATTTCTTCTTTGGGCTAGTTGAGCTCACCCTTTTCTTTCACCGCTTCTTCGTGAAATGAGAACATAGCCGGGACGAGTCGGGGAACGGCGGTAATGGTCCAGAGGATAGCATTAGTAGTCCTCACTATTTTGTGAAATAGTGTGATAATAGTTGTAATGAGGACTCTTTTTGAGTTTGTATAATATCTAGTAGACAATATTTGTATTCAAACTCACGCTTTATGTCAGATTGCATACCTACGCTTAAGTTAGTAAGTTGTATTTGAATTTATGTACCATGTAAGTGGCGACCCAAGATGGGTGACGTATACTTAATTTTGGGGGCGTCACAGTTGGTATCAGAGCTATAAGTAAAGAGCCCCGAGCCTCTCGCTGGTGACTTCCTGTTGATGGGGGATGCACCGCCGCACTCTCTCTCGTAGGGGACGCCTTGCTTCTGCATGGGCAAACCGATAGTATCAATGTGAGGTCTTGACACAAGTTGGTGTCCAGAGTTACGATTGGTATCGAGCTTAGGATATGATCCTGCTAATATGTGAGAATAGTACTAGGAGGGGAGAGACGGGAATTCCTTCGCTAGTATGACCTACCTAAAGCTATTTGGTATTTAATTGGTCGATCGTAGTATAGGGATAATATGTGATATGTTAATTAACCCTTGTTTTGTGACAAAGTTTTTGAGAATGATATCCGAAAATGCTTTGATAAGCAATGAAGCACATGAGAGTGTTGATTCACCAAACAAAAGGTAACGACCAACAATACGATAATAATCATACTTTGGTGGCAATCGCTTATCGTAACAATGATAACCATCGTGGGGGAAATTATCATGTTAAGAATGGTAACCACTTCGGTGGTAATCATGGCAAAGATAATAGAAGTGGAAATTGCAAGAAGAGAAGGTCACTTAGCTCGATTTTGTCGTTTACCGAAGACAAATTCAACTAGGATGGAGGCACCAAAGGCTGTCCCAGACAAACCAAAACCGGTAGTTTAAGAGAGAGCGTTTTTTTTTTTTTTTTTCTCGTGACGAGGAACCTGAATAAGATTATCACGGGTAAGTAATCATAAGCTCTTGCGAAGTCTATACCGTGTTAGATACCAGTTCTACCCACTCTTTTATTTCACCTAGTTGCGTTCAACGTTTAAATTTAACTCCGAAGAAGTTAAACTTTGACTTATTGGTTGAAACTTCGTTAGTAGGAGCCTTCGTTACCGCTTACTATTTTTAAATCTTGTTTAATTCAAATAAACACTTTCACGATCTTATCTCTTTGAAAATACTTGCCTTTGAGGTAATTTTTGAAAACGATTGATTAACTACTCATTATTCTTTTTGTAAGGTTGTTAGCTTTCATATTCCTAACCAACCTGTTATACTTAATTCAAAGTAACCAAATCCTAAAGTTAATCATCTTTATATCAAGTCATAAGTAAAGAGCCCGATCCTTTCGTTGTTGACTTCCTTGTGTGGAATGCAATCCAGCTTTACTTTCAGAGGCTACGCCGTGATCAAGATGGCAAGTTTATAGGTATCATTATGAGGTGCTATCTAGGTTAAGGGATAGAAGTCACAGCTGGTATCAATGTGACGACTATCCAAGTCTTGGATGAGAGTCACGAGCTTTGAATGATATTTCTATTATTAATAAATTTCTGGCGTATTCTTGAAGACTTCTTAGCCTACTTAGAACGTAAAATCAAATTTTGTATTGACCCCAAAGATAAAAACCCATTTCTTAAACCCTCAAATATTTCTTCAACTAAAATGAATAAAGTTACGTGGTTTATGATGAAAGTCATAATAAAAGCATTGGACTAATGAAAATCATGGGTATATGAAGTATTGGTAAGTGTTATGATGAGTTATGTTGGTTATTATGTGAAAACATGAAAGTTTCTTAGAAATCACAAAGAGTTGAAAATCAGATTTTGGTGAAAAACGTAACATGAAATTCAATTGACCATATCTCCTATTATATTTTGAATTTTTGAATGTGGTCAAGTCCTAGAGTTAGATCTACGAGTTACCTAACTAATCCAAGTGGAATTACTGGAAAAGGTGTTGTAGATTTTTGTGTGGACTGATTTTAGCAAAGGAGGCCAAAGCTGTAAATTTCGAAAATGCTACTGCCCAGAAACTTTAAGGGGCTGTTTTGGCCACTTAAATTATGAGAAAAATTCTGGCCTTTTGGGACATGAAAGTATATGGTATAAAGTACCTCCTGTCCAAAAATGAGCTCATTCTGACTTAAAATGAGCAAGTTATGACTATTTCAATATTTAGGTTTTTCCGAATTTAAAAATCTTATAACCGAGTTCTATAACTCCGATGACCATGAAATTTAAACTGGAAGCTCACGTTAACATGTGTAAGGTCCTGCCAAGATTTGGGAATTTTGGAGTTAAACTTGAGGTAGCTAATTTCTTAAGGAATTAATTAGAAATTGATTTTTGAAAATAGTAAATGAATTTTAAAAATTCGAGAAAAATATATTTTCATTATGGGAATATATTATGCTAAATCCCAGAAAAGAAATATTTTGGGACTAATTTGGTATTTTTCATGAAAATAGTTTAGTTACTTAATATATGAGTTAAATATGTTATGTGAAGAATGAAAGTTGAAAATAGGATTTTATGGCTAGAGAATCCTATATAGTAGTATATGCATATTTTTTGATGAGGGATTTGATAATTGGTGATGATATTGTATGAGTATGGCATTTTGAATGATTAAATGCATTATATGGTAAAGCGTAAACAATTGAGATAAATTGTTTATAAATTTAAGAAGTGATTAAAATATTGTTATAATATTAATGTTATTAGATTATGAGATTATTAAGTGATTGATAACATGGGGATATTCTTGAATCCTCGGATAAATTATATTATAAATGTTTAATATTTATCCTTTATCTCATTTGATTGATTCTTTATATCATTATCCTCATGTTTATATTATGTTGAAAGTCATCTCGTGGGCTCAGAAGTGCGTAGATGGACTTGGTATGATTATGACCACGGATTATTCTTGTATAATCATAACCAGAATTGAATACACAATTATCTTTGGTCGTAGTGCATGGATAATTTGTGGTCGTGATACTAATGAATACACAATTATCTTTGGTCGTAGTGCATGGATAATTTGTGGTCGTGATACTAATGAATACACAATTATCTTTGTCAGTAGTGCATGGATAATTTGTGGTCGTGATATTAATGAATACACAATTATCTTTGGCCGTAGTGTATGGATAATTTGTGGTCGTGATACTAATGAATACACAATTATCTTTGGTAGTAGTGCATGGATAATTTGTGGTCGTGATACTAATGAATACACAATTATCTTTGGTAGTAGTGCATGGATAATTTGTGGTCGTGATACTAATGAATACACGATTATCTTTGGTAGTGAGTAGTGCATGGATAATTTGTGGTCGTGATATTAATGAATACACAATTATCTTTGGTAGGTAGTGCTTGGATAATTTGTGGTCGTGATACTAAATGAATACACAATTATCTTTGGTAGTAGTGTATGGATAATTTGTGGTCGTGATACTAATGAATATCCTCGGCCCAGTAGTGCGGGGATGATTCGATGATATGGATTAATTATTGAAATGAGTCTCAAAGAATGAAATATTAATTCATGGATGTGGTAAAAGTCATTTTTTTAGTCAGTAGTGCATTGATAGACTTGGTATGATTATGACCACGGATTATTTGGTATAATCATGATCAGATTGAAAAACACGAATATCCTTAGCCATGGTGGTGCATGGATAATTCGTGGTCGTGATACTATTAAGCTGCGTCTCGGATTATTGGTTTTACAACAGATATCTTTAAATTTGTAGTGCAAAGATGAATTGTTAATGAATATCTTTGCCGGGATTGCAAAAATGAATTTAATGTTTTCAACGATAAAGGTATTCAAGGTATCCTCACCTCTTTATCATATCAGTACGTACCACTAATTTCGAGGGCTTAAATTCCATAAGGAGGAGATCAGGAGAGACCCCAGATTTTATCAATAAAGATTTAAATTTTGTTGAAATAATTTTTAATATTATGGTGTGAATTTAAGATAATATTATAGTTGTGGGTATTATTTATAAATTTTGCAAAGTATGCAAGTGGTTATATTATATTCGATTGGTGGGAGAATATTCTTTTAACAGGGGAATATTCGTGACAACTACTCAATCATTGGTGGACCCTAATAAATGTAATTATCATTTGATTGAGAAAACGACAAAAATATTTTATTGAAATAACTACGGAAGTTTTACCGTGGTTACTTCATTGAACTACTTCCAGAAGTAAAAGTACGATGTACGTGTGGGTCAGCATAAGAAGACACCAGTATTGATTATCGATGCTTATGTGAGAAGTCACCACTACCGATTCCATTATTGTCGATTAATAATATGAATTATTATAATGATAATGACGCTTTTGTTTTATTCAGATTATTAACGTAATAAAACATAAACATCTTTTTATATAAAATAGAATACTTTATTAAAGTTATTCTATAAATAGAATATATTATATTTTATTATTATATAGTGTTGCATAGTGTTTTTGCATAAGTGTTTTGCATAGTATTGCATAAATGTTTGCATAAGAAAATGTTTTTATATAAATAGAATATATTATATTTTATTTAAAAGATTTTTCTTTAAATATGGACCGCCGATTAAAAAGTAAATCAATCTCTGACCGCTCATGGATTAGTTACTACGCATTCCATTTTCCTATAAATAAGCTCATTCCTTCATTATTTTCTTACTTAATTCATTGAAACTCTAGAGAGAGAAATTATAGAGAGAAGCTATAGAGAGAAAGTTATAGAAGAAGAAGAGTATTCGCTACTTCACTACTTCTATATTCAGCTTCTTTTTACTGAAGTGGTGTTATTCTTTCTTCTTGAAGAGAACTTCATTATTCCATTCACTATTATTCTATTGAATAACTCTGTAAAAGTGGCATACCCTATATATAACCTCAGATACGCCAGATACCCTATACTTGGTGAAATCCTTATGTTATTCCATCGCTTATTATTCTGCTGAATAACCCGTATACGCTTTTACCCTATACTTGGTGACATTCTTCTATTATTCATTGTTGAACATCCATGCTCTGTGTTTTTACACCGGACCGGTTCCGCTTTTTTTATTATTCTCGCTGGAACATCCTCGCATGCAGGTTTTTACACCTGACCGGTTCCGCTTTTATCATTCTGTTGAATATCCTATCCGCATGTTTTACACCGGATCCGGTTCCATCTTTATTATTCTGTTGGAACATCCCGCTTGCGGTGAATTTCACCGACTCGGTTCCGTTATTATTATTATGTTGGAATAACTCGCCTATGCGCAGTACCGCATGCATGGTGATTTCTTTTGTTATTCCATTCTTTATTATACCCAAATAAGTTAAAACTTTGACTTCTATACTCCATGAAATTAGTAGAATATCCTCGATATTCATGCGCTTCATCCAAAGATCTTTTCATGGAAATATTCTTCCGATCATTCTTGAATTTTACTCTATGAAACAAGATTATGTTGACAATTTGACGTTAATAATTCATGGATTAAATAATTCTTGAACTTGTTTTATTGAATTATTATGTCATTGTCATCATCCTCATGTTATATTATGTTATCTTTGCTTACGTGCATAGATGAACTTAGTATGATTATGACTGAGGATCATTCAGATAATCACGACTTGATATAAATGATGTGACTAAAGTCCTCAAAGGGCACAGTAATGCGTTGATGGATAGTTTTTGGTATGATTATGACCAGGGGTGATTCGGTATAGTCATGACCATTGATAATTTGATGAAAATCCTCGACCGTGGTACGTGGATGATTAGATGTGGTGGTTTATTTATTAAGTTTAGTCTCAATGATAAAAATTGATAAAACTTTTAAAACCTAAAGATAGTAGACTTTATTCTCTACTTGACTCTTTTAATGAATTGCTTATTCATTTGCAGCTTAAACTTGGTTGTCTATTGTATTTTATCGGTTTAACATCGTTGAAGGCTAATGATAATTTATTCTCGCATTATCTTAGTCATAATATTTCTATCGGGCTAGTTGATCTCACCTTTCTTTCACCGTTTCTTCGTGAAATGAGAACATAGCCGGGACGAGCTCTGGAAACGTAAGTAATGGTCCGAGGATAGCATTAGTAGTCCTCACTATTCTGTGAAATAGTGTGATAATAGTTGTAATGAGGACTCCTTTTGAGTTTGTATAATATCTAGTAGACAATATTTGTATTCAAACTCACGCTTTATGTCGTATTGCATACCTACGCTTAGGTTAGTAAGTTATATTTGAATTTATGTACCATGTAAGTGGTGACCCAAGATGGGTGACGTATACTTAATTTTAGGGGCGTCACAAAACGACACCTAAATGAACAGTGATAATGTATTAAAATTCATTTTTAGGATCCTCATCGAGAAGAAGTTCACCAAGCAATTAGGAAGAGCAGCAAAATGAACTGTTTTATTTTTGATCTTGACACAGAAATTTGTTTTGAAGCCTAGCGAATGCACTGTTTCATTATTGCTTTCATTATAGTATGTTTCTTGAATTTATTTTGAAATTGTTTTACAATATGTTTATTGTTTGAGTTTGCTCTTACTTTTCAATTGAATTGCGCCATGGCTCGTCGTAGATTAGACAAACCAAGAGAATGAAGAGATTAATTGCCTTTTTTATTTTTGGTCCGAAATAGTTGCCATGGTTACCTTATTCATGCAATTTGTTATATCTATGGCACGCACATAGACATACGAGAGCACTTAATCGACTAAAGTACACCCTTTCTTGCTCGAATGGTCTAAAAATTTATGAGGGAGCTAGTGTATGATGAAGACATTACATACCACAATTACCTTAGAATGGATAGGCAAGTTTTACCAAATTATGTGATATTTTACATACCACAGCAAACTTAGTAGTCTGAAGTACCTTCAAATAGATGAACAAGTTGCCATATTCTTGTATGTGCTAGCCCATCATGTGAAAAAAATCGTATTCATAGTATTACAATTTCAATCGATCCCATGAGACAATTAGTAGGTATTTCAACAAAGTACTCAACGCCGTGATAAGATTGGAAGGTCAACTTTTTAAGAAATCTGGAACCTATACGTGAAAAACTCTAACCCACGATAAGTGGAAATGGTTCAAGGTATTTCTTTAACTTAGATATTTGTTATCCTACCGTAACAAGCTTTTTAAATTACATATTTATCATTATGTTTTTGAAAAAGATAAGTATTTCTTCTGTGGGTTGTTCAGGGCTTTGGATGGAACATACATAAAGGTTCATGTCTTTGAAGAAGATAAACCTAGGTATCGAAATCGAAAAAAATGAGATTACAACTAACGTGTTAGGTGTTTGCTCCCCGGAGATGCAATTTATCTACGTCTTACCTGGTTGGGAAAGGTCCGCAGCAGATGGTAGGGTACTTTATTCTGCAATGCATCGTAATCATGGTTTGAAAGTAAATCGAGGTAAGAAATAAGAAATATCTTAATATAATTAAATATATATAGACTTACACTAACAAAAACAAACAAACACAACCCTATTTAACATCCTTTTTTATTTGGTTAAGGTAACTACTACCTTGTAGATGCTGGATATACCAATGGAGAGGGCTTTCTTGCACCTTTTAGAGGTCAAAGATATCATTTAAATGATTGGTTAGATGGACATCGACCTACGACTGCCAAAGAATTGTTTAACATGAAGCACTCCTCACCTATAAATGTCATAGAGCGTTGTTTTGGCCTTCAAGAAAAAAGATGGGAAATTTAGAAGTCCTTCATTTTATCCTATTCAACACAAAATAAAATAATTGTTGCTTGTTGCCTAATGCACAACTTTATAAGGCAATAAATGACTATTGATCCGTTCGAAGATGAGGAGAAAGAAGTCAACCATGAGGAAACTAGAGTTGATGAAGACTACATCAATACAAATTGAGATCCCATGTATGGACAAATTTAGAGAAAATCTTGTCGTTGAGATGTTTGATGTGTGGAGGGTGACCATAGTTTATAGTTTATCAGATCGATTAATAGGATTTTGTATGATACTTATGTTTTAAGATTGAGTTTGTATGATACTTTTTGTGTGTGTGCAATGAGTGTTTTGTTTCTTTTCCTCACTATCGATTTATGCTTCGTGTGATTGATTGATTATGGATGGTGTTATTTCGAATTCTATCCAATACGACTTGAGCTAGGCCTCATTATCATCAACCAACATGAAAATGTGTATACTGCTTCCTAATATAGTCCTCCAAGTTCAAATATTTGGTGAATTAGTTTGGAACTTATTATACTTACGTCTTTGAACTTTTATATTTGAACATAATAAAATGTCTCATTGAAAAATGTTAAATAGTTTTAATACCCAAGAGAACATGGAACCGGTGTTAATTTGAATTGGGTAATTACCATAGTATTGTTGGTATACTTGTGTTGTGGTAGACCTCGTAATAATGATCCTCGAGCATTCGTCTGTTTACCCCCCTAAATTTGAATGGAGCCATTTGAATTTTGTATAGTATTATGTGCAGTGAGAATGGTGGCCCTTTAATTTTTAAAACTGCATTTTAACTTCATAAAAATGAATAAGTTCACAATATATATTTTGATCCTCAAACTATTGCATATTTGAGCCCATATGTTGTTGTATTCATAAAAATTAAGGCGGTTGATATTGTTCAATACAAAATCGAATTTATTAGTCAAGATGAGAGCTTTGGTACAACTTTTGTTAAAAATTCTTGTAGATCAGTTTGAGCATTGCACAGAAATGTATGTGTTTCAGCTCTGCTTTGTTTTTAGCATTTGTTTCTGGGCTTACTCGACTTCAACTAAGTTAGGTGGCTGACTCTTTGTGTATTGCATAATAAAGGAAAAGTTGAGAGTTATAGTTCTGGTTTTCAAAGCGGCATTTCAGTTCATACAAGGTGAGCTTCTTAGCCCTCTCAGTAAAATTTTACATTATATATTTGCTCATCAAATCAGATGACCGTATTTTTACTATGCATACACAAGTAAAAGAACTAATTTATATTTGGTCGACTTCAATTTATGATGGATTCTCAAGTAAATGATGAAGCAAAGGGCAAAAAGAGTAAGCACAAATGGGTTGAAAATGAAGATGACAAGCTTGGAATGTATGCTAGACATATTAAATACTACTCAAACTTTGTATAGGGCGATAATGGTTTTAAGCACAGGTTTTACTTGGCCATTGAGAAAGCATTGATCGAGAAATTGCTGCGCAGCAGAATAAAGGCAAAACCACATATTGAGTCAAGGTTGAAAACATTGAAAGTTTGAATGGGCAATTGTATATGATATCTTTGCATGGAAAGACATGAGTGGATTTGGTTGGGATGTTGAAAATCATGTGCTTGAAGCCTCTAAAGATGTCTGGATTCCATATCTTAAGGTAAGTCATTTTTTAAGATTCGAAGCATTTAATTTCTAAGGTAATTATCATACAGTAGAATAATTCTTATGTTTTAAGATTGAGCTGTTTGAATATATGATCAGAGTTTTTTTTAATTACTATGTTATTTTTTTTCTCTTACTTGTTTTAGGTGCACCAAAAGAGAACAAAGTGGCAGAATAAGACATTTCCACATTATTTGGATCTCTGTGTTATATTTGGCAAGGATAGAGCAACTGGAAAAGATGCTCTATCGGTTGCGAAAATGGTCGAGTTAGATGAAGAGATCCAAACAAATAATGGAGATGATGACTTGATTCCAACTCGCAGTGAGGAAATATCTAGCAAGTCCTCTAGTTTCAAGAAAAGGAAGAGAAAATCAAGTTTCGATATTGATTCTGAATCTGCCATGGAGAGGGTCACATTATTCTTACCGCATGACTCGAGAAATCATCTCGCTCAATTTGCTAACTTTCGGATTGAGGCTTCATTAAATGAAAGAACGGAAGAATCTCAATGTGCGTTGAGTAATGTGCCCTTGCCTTTAATCGATAAGTGAGCGTAACAAGGTCATGTGCAAGCTTGCTTCGTGAAGAGGAGTTGATGGTAGTCTTTTTAGCCTTCCCGATGAAATGAAAAGAGGGTTTCGTCAAAGATTTATTGAGTGGAGTGCTATACTAGTTATTTAGACATTTTATTATGTTACTTATTGAATCGATTTATATTGGGATTTTGTTTAGGATTTTTGATGGAATGCATTACTACTTGATTAGACATTTTATTAAGTTATTGGTTGTTAAATGAAATTATGTATTATGTTATTGAATTTTATCATCACTTTATAATATTGAGTGGGGTGTTATACTAGTTGATTTAGTTTTGTTGGTTGTATTTTATTTTACACTACTTATCTTTAGATTTCATCAATTAAAATAAAAAGTTAATTCTAGAGAAATAAAAAAATATATAAAAAAAGATAACTTACAAGTAAGAAAAAATTATAAAAAAATTATATGAAAAGTATAGTAAAAAAGAAGAAGAATATAATTATAAAAAAATCTAGAGAAATATGTGTTAAATTTTTAATATAAATTAATTTTAAGTTAAATTTGAATATTTGGGGGTATTTAGGTCACTTTCTAATTATTTATTTCATTCTTAGATGTATTCCTAACATCAACCAAACCAAACATGTACATGGAATATTAAAAAATTATTTCATTCCCTTCCTTATTCCATTCCCTACTCTATTTCATTCCTTCAA
Source organism: Panax quinquefolius (assembly GCA_020205615.1). Taxonomy (NCBI): domain Eukaryota; kingdom Viridiplantae; phylum Streptophyta; class Magnoliopsida; order Apiales; family Araliaceae; genus Panax; species Panax quinquefolius. The sequence continues at coordinate 17,251 of JAINUW010000713.1, read as the reverse complement.
TCCAAACGTAGCACAAGTCTCGAGCAAACATACAGAAATCGTCCTTGAATTGCGCAGAATCGTAGGGACGGGGGAAAAGAAGTTCTTGTATGATTGAATTATTATATTATGTCTTGATACATTTTGTTTAATCATAATGTGATAAAAAATATTATAAATATGTATTTAAAATAGTTCTTTCTTTTACTTGATTAATTTTAGTATTTAATATTATAAATATGTATTATAAATTATTGTTTTGGGGGCAACAATAATTATAAATGCAACCATAGTCATAAAGCCGCAAGTATTTTATTTGTTTAAACAACTGTGGTAGGACCTATATATATATATATATATTGACTTGGGACGGTAGAAACAGATGATTTGGGGCTACTACCTATCTAGGCAGCCTAGGTAACTAGAAATTAGAATTGTACGAAATTCCTTACAGGAAAATGATTGGTAGGTAATATAACACATTCATTTTAAAATATGGAACGGATGATACGGTGCTACCTCCGCTCTTTATCTTTCTTTGGAGTATGTGGTAAGGAGTAGTAACAACTATTAACAAGGGAAGGGCAAGGGCAGGGGTGTTCCTTTTTGATCAGGCGGCAGCTAGCTTCAATTAGGACTGAAAATATTAAATGATATATATACCATTTGTCATTTCAAATTACCAAATAATTAACCTCATTAAGTACGTACGTACTACATTATTTTTTATACTGCATACATGTATATGTTTTAGCTAGTCATGAGCTAGTGTATGTATGATGTAAATGTGTTGTGTATCATATGTATGTATGTTTGTATGCGTACATGTATGTGTAAATATGTGTTTATGTTGATGTATATATATGTAAATATGCGTGTATGTTATGTATGTATACAAGTCTTAACCAATAAGCAGCTTTAAGTTATTACTTCCATGCCATCCCAGCGTTTTTGTCAAATTATGTGAATGTGAATTGCGCAAAATAATTGTATAATTTAAAATCCTAATTTATATAATAAAACATTCAGTTTAAACCTTCAAGATTACCTCAGGATATATATTTACTAACAAAGATGAAAATCTTATTTTATTAGAGGTGTAATATATGTACGTATGTCGGTAGAATAATATTAATTTTGAAGATCAATTGAGTAGTTATTCATATTAACTCACTTTAATTAATTTCTTATTTCAAATTATAAAATTAATTTGAGACGAATGGGCTATGAGTTAATTAATCTGATTATAATATATATATATTATCAGACACAACCAGCTTAATTAATTGGAATTAATCAGAATTAATGTTCAGCTAAAATGTTTAGGTCATGGAATATTTTAATTTGTATAATTCCAACCACACTAGCTAGCTAGGTATCCTTTTCTTTGCTCTGCATGACTTTCAAATCAAGATATTTCTCTCAAAATTGACTATATAATTAAAAGTATAAACTTGATTTAGTTTGATTAATTTATCAATTTTTGGTTCAGCTGTTCTAATTCATATTAACATAAGTAATATCCAAATTTGTATAAATTAAATACTATCTAAATTTAAAAATATTCATATCTCTGAGAAGAATAGAAAAAAGGAAAAAAAATTTCTTTACTATATATTCAAATTAGTAGAACTACTATACAAATTTATGATAATTAAAAATTAAATATATACTATCTAAATTTATAAAGTTTTCAAAATAAACTCAACCAATATCAAATAGAAAAAAATAACTTGTAAAAGAATTAAAACAATCAATTAAACCCTAAAGAGATATATCACGCGATTTAATTATATCAATATTATTCATTGATTTCAATAATAAATTATTATCATAACTAATTATTTAATTCATTTAAACTTGAAATTTTATCAAATCACATGATTAATTGTATTAAAATATATGTGAATTTGAAACTTAATAACTGTAACATTAGTTGAAGAATCATAGTAAATTCATTCCTAACTAATTGTCATAACTAAATTAAAAGTTATTAAAACATGAGTTTCATTAATTTTATTCGGATTAGAATTTCAAGCAAATTTCTCATTTCAATATTAACGCTTTCATTTTTTTGTTTTATTTCATTACACAGATACTTTTATATAAATTAAAATAATTATTTTCACATAATTATAACTAAATAAATCTACAATAATTTGGTTTTTATAAAGTAAATGATCCAATTCTCTAATCCAGTTTTTATCGGTTGAACACTCTGTTAGGGTCTAGTTTGGCTTCTCAATATTATGAGAAAAGAAATAAGAAAATATTCCAAGTGAGTGCAACGTGGCCTTATCAGCTCACCCACCAACGTTCCAGAGGGGCTTGAGAAGGACATGCCATTGGTGAGCTGGGTAATGAGCCATGAGAAAAATTTTAATTAGCATAACGTTAACAATTTTAACACATTTTTGCTTTAACACATTTTTTCTTTAATTTTATTTTTTTTTTTGAACGAGACTCGATCTTATTTTAAAAATCTCTTTTGGCGTGAGACAAGTGAAATTTAATTAGATAAGCATGCACGGGTAAGCGACATTTATTTTATTTAAAATAGATGGATAGAAATTGTAATTAAAGATTTAAAGAGAGAGAGAAAAACTGAATTAAGAGTGAAATCTAACAAAAGAGCTCAAAAGTTAAATTTATATTTATATTCGAATTTTATCATTCGAATATTCATTATTCGAATTCGATTAGACTCGGATCGAATTATATTTAAAGTATTCACGGGCTTCGAATTCGAGTCTCTACATAATAACTAGCTTTATAATAAATATAATTATAAATTGAATTTATTATTTTACTTAAAAATGAGAAAATATATTTGCTATTACACTTTATAAATATAAAATCTCAATTAAAATTAAAAACAAAACAAAATAACAATAATAATCAATCATCATAATTTGATTTAATTTTGTATATATTATATGAGAATGTATTGAAATCTAATTAAATATGTATCAATCGAAGATGATCGAATCATAATTGAAAATTCGAAAGAATAATCTTAAATTTGAAGTAGATAATCTTTATTCAAATTTACCGTATTTTTATTCAACTATTTTTATACTTAAATTTAAATTATATTATTAATTCGAATTTTTGTTTAACTCATATTTTTTTAATTAAACTCGAATCAAGTCCGAAGTTTTGGTTTGTTTTACCTGTAGTTAGTTTTTAATTGGTTGATAGTGTGAGATGTTGCTTTCAAATGGTGACATGCATGCCGTAAAAATAATTAATGGGAAAGAAAAAAATGATATGGGCGTACGTATGTAAATTTAAATATAGCTGAACAACCACCAACATTCCGACAAAAATGTGTGCATGATTTGTACTAAATCGGATGGTAAGCCATCTTCATCACCCGGCATAGGCGGAATGGCATGCACGTGATCTCCCCCAACAAGCATTGTGCCTTTAATTAATTTCTATCCTATTATTATTTTTCCCTTTCATTTCATGGACATATATATATATATATATATATATATATATATATATATATCTCCTTAAATCAATCAAATTTCATTGTTCTTTTAATTAATTTCTATCCTATTATATATTTTCGCTATACGCTTGCTTATCGCTAAAATTAAGGACATTATATATATATATATATATCGTAATTTCTACCCATCGCTAAAAGGAAATAAAAAAGTAAATTTCAGAGAAATTCTGATGAGCTTAAGATTCGATATATATATATATATGATTGTTAACTGTTGCATTTGTACACTACTACTACTACTACGTGACATATTATATTATTATTGGTCCACAACTCAAAAATAATTTGTGGCCTCAAAAAATTTCCATTTTCATACTTACTCTCCAAACACGGGATTCTCCAAACACGGGATTCTCATTTTTGACGTAATTTTCTTTCAAGTGTTTTCATTATTGAATCGTAAGATTAAAACTTGTTCTTGGGAGGATATCCGTAAGAGAATTATATTTAATGCTACGTTTGGATCAAGAATTAAGCCAGAATTTTAATAATTATTCATTTATACTAATTAAAAATCATGTTTTGTTAGACGGAATAATTATACCATTCTTATTCTTTTCAAATTTATTTAATTTTATTCATCGAGATTGAATTTATAAATTTTATTCATTGAGAGTGTGTAATTTTGTAGTAACTCATTACAACTAGAATATAATAAATTATTTCACTTTTCATTTCATTCCTTCAATCCAAATGTAACATGAGTGTTTTGTAGACAAGCCTTAATATGCTCAAAAAAAAAAAAGAGAGGCCAAAATTAATTAATTAATTTTCTTTAAATTAATGAACCCCAACCAATGGACACATCACACATATATTTGACGGATGACTACATTTGGATGGTCTTTAAATGATACAACTATATATTAGTCCCCACTCCCCCGTCAGATCATTTTCAAATTAAGTGGTCCGTAATCGGTAATTATGACCAAATCAAAAATCAGCTTTTAATCGATAATTATCCTAATTAATTATGCATGTTTTGTGTTGTCCTATCCTATCCTAATCGTTCACCAGCTAATATAATTAAAGAAGACAATGAATATCCTTATGATACCTTTTGTTTACAAAAAAATTATATTTTATAAAGACTATTAATTCAAAAAGATATCGTTTGCTTTTAAATTTAGAATTGTGACTATTAATCTAGATATTATAAAATGATTTAATAATTTTTAGATTATAATTATAATCCCGATATTATAATCTAAGGATTAATAGTGTTGGGATTATAATCTCATGGATTATAATTTTCAAACAAACATAGCCTTACTATTTCCTCACGATCATCTCTTTCATGAGACTAAACCCCACTTACTATTCATATGAGAAGGAACTTGTGTAACTAATATTTTTACTTGTAAAAATAATAATTACCTTTAAATAAATATTCCCCAAAAAGAGTAGTATACATGTTACGTAGGCCAAGATTTGCATGACCTAACAATAGGATACGAAGAAAATAAGATATTGAAACGACCACAAGCAAGCATTAGCTAAATATACAGCAATTAATTAATTAATATATGTGGATATTTTAATTTGTACGTACACCAGAGAATTGGAGACCCACCCACATGTTTTCTTGATCGATGTTATGTGGATATTAATTGTTAGGTACGTAGCTAGCTAGATCTGCTGTGTGTCTCGATGACTCGATCATGTGTTATTAGGTTTTGATAGTCTGTTCTATATATATAAGCTGCTTTTATTTGATTACCAGAAAGATAAGTGAGCCAAATATAATAGCCAAGTGATCAGTCATAAGCAATTTTTTTAAACACATGTGAATTAGCGATATATGTATGTTATAGGCTACCTAGGGACATTCCAAACATCGATCGCATTTTATTATATTATATAAATTTGTTTTTTTTTTTTAATTATTACTTAATAGACTCGATATTAAAAGGGCAAAAGTATTGGGACAGCTAGCGTAATTAATTTTTCCTGAACAACTCTTATCATGCATTGAAATAAAATGAAAAATCACGACCTCGAATTATTAAAGGTATATTTGTCTACATAAGAAAATTTGTCATGCCCCTGTACTTTTTGCTGGCTAATATCACCTCCCTTGTTTATGTTTCACACACACACACACACACACACACACATATATATATATATATATATACACGTACAGTGTATGTATGTACGTAGTTCCCATTAATTTATGTTTTTATTGGAATTAATGTACGTGATCATTCACACACACACACACACACACACACACATATATATATATATATATATATATATATATATATATATATATATATATACGTACAGTGTATGTACGTACGTAGTTCCCATTAATTTATGTTTTTATTGGAATTAATGTACGTGATCAATGATCATTCATGTTGAGGGCGAGATAATTTACACCGAGTTACATATGTGCATCTTTGAGTATCTTTGTCCCAGCTTTGTTCTATTTTGTTAAAAAAATTGTATTGAAAAGTAAAGGGTAAATGATATTTTTTAATTACATGCACCGAGCGTTAATATTATAAAATTCATGTGATGTGGTAATTAAAGTTATAATTAAATTATATAGTATAAGACTAAAACATTATACTCTATGTCCTTTTAAAATATAAGATTAATATTTACCTTTTAAAATTAAATTAAGATATTTTTAAATTCAAATTAATATAAATTTGTTTAATTTTAGATAATACATAAACTACTTAAAAAGTAAATTAAAGGTAAAATATATTGTAATTAAAAGTTAAAAGAATCATGCTAATTTTAAATTAAAAATATCTCATATTTTATATCCAAAAAATGGGAAATATCCCAACATGTACAAATAGAAATTAATATGTATGCGTACATATATCGCTATGATTATAGATTGTGTAAGATTACTCAAATTACAAGTCATGATGAGCATCCAGACCAATTAATTATATAGTATGAAGATTGAAGAATAAAAAGTAGAACCATTTCCCAATTAATAATTTGGTTCCTTTATATATTTTGTTAATAATTAGTTCAATATTAAGGGACACTGTTTAAGCATTTAAAAAGTTAGTGGCAGATATAACTATATTGATTAATGATTTTCTTATTGTGGATAATGATATATTAAGCATGCCATAATCAACATCGACCAACTTCATGTGCTTGTGTACCTTATAAGTATTTGAGGTACTATACAACAAATAAAGTTGTAAATCATGAATCAAACAGTTCGAGCTCGATTTCAAAAAATACAAAGTTAGATTCGTTAATAATATGATTTATCGAATAAAAATATAATTAAAATCTAAGTAAGGTTATATTCGAGTAGTTTAAAATTTAAATTACTTGAATTTTCGATTGTAATTCGATACATACTCGATTGATACATATTCGATTAGATACTCGATTGATACATATTCGATTAGATATTCGATAAATTCTCTTATAATATATACAAAATTAAATTAAATTAAATTAAATTAGGATAATTATTTGTTATTATTTTTTTATTTTAATTGTGATTTTATATTTGTAAAGTGCAACAGTAAATATATTTTCTTATTTCAAAGTAAAATAACAAATTCAATTTATTATAAAGCTAAGTTATTAAGTGAAAACTCGAATTCGAGCTTGAATTTAAAGTTCGCGAGTAGTTTGAATATAATCCGATTAGAGTCGAATCGAATCCAAATAATAAATATTCTATATTTTAATTTGAGATATAATTTTTAATATAATTTGAATTTGAATATTAATTTAATATTTTGAGTTGAATTCAAGCCGTTTTCGTTTCGTCCAAAATGAATGTGGTTTTGTGCCTTAATTAAGAATTTGAGGTACTAGAAAATAAAAACATGTATGCAATTAGTAAAAGTTAATATTCATGCAACGAACTGCTCCACCAAAAAAAATGATAGAAAATTGGGTATTCAATTGTAATGCTCTTTATTGTTGAGTGTCCAGATGGTTATGATTTGAATTTACTGACAAAATATTTGAATCTCCCATATATATATATATATATATATATATATATATATATATATATATATATATGATGAGGAGAATAGTAATTAATATATATTATTTACTTAATCAAGAAATTGAATTTTGTTACATGAATGCATATATATAAGTTGAATTTAATTCAATTATAAATATAATTGCTCACATAGAGATTATTATAAAAGACATTATAAATCAAACTTTGATAAATTCAACTAACAACTTAAAGAACAAGCAAGTATTTAGGGAATATACTTTGCCAACCCCAACCCATGATTGATTTATTAAGAAGTGTAAAACAAAAGGGCAGGAATGATCGGTCGGATGAATGGAAATGGGAAACACCCGATCGGTCATGCATCTTTTTCTTCTTATTACTTATTCTTCTAATTTTTCTTTTTGACCTGCATGCACGTCACTCAGGTAAGTCTCTTTCTCTCTCCATTATATGTCTTTAGGAATTGATGTTGTTAACGCCAAGATCTTTCTCCACGTCTCAATCACCAAGACGCTGCTCGATATCCCGCATACCAATGCTCAACACCAAAAGTTTGACTACCGATCATTTGTGGATAAACTCCGTGCGTGAGAGTCGATTTCACGATCACAAGGTTAACAATGGAGAGAAATAATATCTAATGTCCGAGAGAAATAATAATATGATTGTATGTTACTTTACCTTCTTATGTGATCTTAGCCCTATACATATTCCAAGTCCCCTGCCATCGTGCCACTCATCACCTCGACACACTTTTTCCCACTCCCTATTATTTTAGTGAAAGTATGCAATGTTCTTGCTTCCACACCTGCTACCACTCGCTTGCCACCGCCATATTCGAGTCCCATCCTCATTAATGCCATGCAGAAGGTGATGCAATACAAGAGTCAACTATCACTTGGCATAATGATTACCTAATCAAAGTTGGATTAAGTGACATTTTGTATAATGGGTCAATTCAACGACCAAGCCCAAATAATGGAAAGAATCGACCTAAACGACCGGGATCCAACCGAAAGAACCCAATGAAATGATCAAATAATCGGGCCCAAATCATTCTGGACCAACTAGACAAGAATAATACGATCCAAGAGAGGTTCCCATTAAGTCCGGCCTAATAAGGAAAAAGGATTATACTTCAATTATTACCCCCTAGTCTTATATTAAATGTGGTGTTTAATGAAAGACTATAAACATAGATAGGCCTCAGACGTAACAAATTATGATAAGTCATAAGAGATCCAAAGTGAAACTCACCAAAGCCCATCAAAATCGGTCCAAATTGATATCGAATAAAGTGGGAAGCCCAATAGACGCAAGCCCACTCAGGTGAAGATATTTAGACCCAAAAACGGATGAAACCTCTTTCCATTCATCATCATTGCAGTGAATTAAATGTGCCGCCCTTGATTACCGTGTAACTGTCAGTATAAAAGGTAAACTTTACCAATTTTGACGGTTTTACCTGCTAATTTGAAATTTGAACCTTTGAGCTTTCTTCTCCTCTGCAAACTTCTTCCTCTGATTCACGAAATTTCAACAATGGTGACTGTGAATTCCAGCCATAACTCTCCCAACCCAAACCCTAACCAAGAGGGTTCAAGTTCCAACCCCAATCAACAACCACCGGGGAAAATCTTTCTCCGATCCCCAATCGTCCCTCACCGACTTTTTAAGGATCGGGAACAGCCCTCATGCCAACATCCTTCCTCTCACACAGAATCCGAATATGATCCTCGGGACTCGTTATCGATTCTCGACATGTACGCCGTGAGGGCCCCCGCCCCCAAGAGTATGATGCATCAAATGACCGGACGGTTGGGTCGATACGCCACCACCTTCTTGGAAAGGGGGTTCGCTTACCTCTCCATGTCTTTATCGCATACCCTCCTAGGTTCATGGGAGAGGGCTTTGCTCGCTTAGTGCCCAACTCCTACATCCATATCCCGGTATTCATTGCCTTTTGTCATGAATTAGAGATTTCTCCTCCGTTGACATCTTCTTCACCCTCTTCTCTCACGGAAAGTCTCGAGAACGAGGCTTCAAAATATTGAGCAAGCAGCCTCCCCGACCCAACACCGATTCGAGAGAGACCTCGATGGATACCCCTTCCAAAGAACAAGGGTTGGCACGAGAAGTGGTTTTTGTCACGGACCCGAGATCTCTTCTTCCAGATTGACTACCTCGACGGGGTCTCTCACGACTTTGGAGACATCTCCGGGGCGATGAGGAGATGGCAGACTTTTTGAAGAAGATTCCTCCAAAGAATGGAGTTTTACACTTCCGACCAAACAAGCTCTGGCTATATGATCACAAATGTAAGTTTCAATAACTTTGTAACATAATTTCGAGATATATAAGTGATACAGTTCTCGATGTATGGTTTTTGCAGTGTCTCGATCAAACCGACTTTTTAAGTGAGAGACCTAGAAGATTTTTAGCAGGATGAATGCGATGCGAGTGAAGAGCATCCTATTGAAGAATCTTCCCAAGTTGATCCCCTATCATCGATCCACCAACTACTTCCTTCAAAATGATGAACCTCAAACCGACGAACCCAACATACCCGAAGAAAACCTCAAACCTCGTTACCAAGAAAAGATCCGCCAAAAGATCCAAATCCACCCAACCAAACTAACCCGAAAAGTGATCCGTAAACACTTCCCAAAGCAACCCCACAAACAACCCTCTCAACCGACCCCAATCCTACAACTTCAAACTACCTGCTTGGTGAGGAGCTCGCTTCGACATTCCTTTGCACGATCGGGCTAAGGTCCTTCGTAAAGAAAATAAGGACTAAGATAACCCCCCTGACCGTCAAGAGCTCCGAAGTTCCCACATCTTCTACCGTCATTCCTCCGGCAACGTCCACGTAAACTCAAGTGCTCGACGATGAACCCACCGGTCCTGCCCCACTCCATCTCGAAAGAAAACATCCATCGACATACCCATCCTGCTTCATCTTCGCACCTTCGCCAACCCCCAACCCACTCTCGCTGGTCCCTTCTCTCCAAAACCATACATGTGACTCCTCGCCAGATCAAGAATGAACCCCCCGCTTTCTCCTCCAAGACAACCAACTACCGAATTTCCGCAGGACGCCATGGCCTCTCCAACGATGTGGCCCCTGATTCAATGCCTATTTTCCTTTCAACTGCTCAACGCCTTTGTTCGTGAAACCGATGATCATTTGCTCGGAATGGCTTCAAACGGGATTTAGTCAACAGAGGTAATGAAGCTACTTGGGTGAAGGTAAACGATTCTCCCTTTATCTCCGATTTTATCTTCATACTTATACAATCGAAATCGATTAAATAATATTGAAATGATATAGGCAATGTTGTGTTCAGGCTCTTTGGTCCGAGGTCCCTCAAGCCGAATCAAGAAGAGGCCTCGAGGAAGGAGAATGCCTTCTAAAGTCTCGCCAAGAAAAGACTCAACATGAATGCATTCTTCATACAAATGAAGGGCTTCAAAAGAGTTAGCTCAAGCCAAGGGAGATGAAGGCCTCCATGAAGAGCTAAAGTCAATCAAAGTACAAAGACGAGGAGATCGCCAAATGAACATCGACTTGGTTCGGAGGAGCCGAGATAAGGATGGAGAAGATCGAGGAATTAAAGGTCGATGCTAAAATCCCGACCAAGACCATCCATAAACCGGAGGCGGCAGACTACTCTCATATGAATAAAGTGCTCAAACTCAAGAAGAAATCCGAGAACTCAAGGCTCTTCGGGACCTTGGGCCTCTAACCGATGATCTTATGAAACAAATACGGAAGAAAATCTTAACTCCTGGATTTAAATCAACGGGAGATAATGAAGATATTCTTCGAGAGTTACGAGCTCTGCCAAGTCGCGGGCAAGAGAAGTCGTCATGCAAACCAACTTGGATCCATCCTTACTCGATTCTTCGGATGACGAAGATGGCGCTCCAAGTCGATATGTTCTTGTTTTTTGTTTTTTTTCTTTAATTTATAGGACTTGTAAAATTATATAATATTGTGATTAGCTTGAACATTAATGAAAAATGGCTTCATTCATATGACTTGACTTTGTATTTATTTTCCGCCAATACTCCAATATTAATTTAATCTGAAAGATGCACAAACTCCTTCATGGATCGAACCCGAATCGTTAAGTAACAACTAAACATGTCATATAACGAGATAAGATGAAGTTAAAGAATGAGGCATTCCAAACTCGACACTTAGAAAAAATTTAGGTAATAAAGTAAAGGGATACTTATTAATTCTTAAAGTGAGAGATGATCATGCTTTTTTAGAATTTGTTTACCCCAAAGACCTAATAAAACCAAGAGATGACATTTGCCTACCACGAAGGGCCCCTGACAAAGTCTAAAGGACAACGCTCATTTACCACGGGCGGCCTCACAAGATCTCGAAGATGACACTTGCCTTCACCCCGGCGCGGTATTCGAAGAAACCTGAAGATGACACTTGCTTCTACCTCAAGGGCTCTGACAAGGTCTAAATGACCACCGGCCATTAAGGCTACCATCGAATGGCCAGCGAGTCCACCCGAACCTCCTAATCACCAATGACGCTTGCTCACCACGGGGCTATTCGACAAACTCATAAGGACCACCCTGCCGAAAAGGTCGCCATCGAATGGCCAAAGTGAGTCCACCCGAACCTCCTAACACCAATGACGCTTTCATTACCACGAAGGGCCCTCGACAAACTCATAAGGACCACTCATTAAAAGGCCGCCATCGAATGGCTACGAGTCCACCGAACCTCCTAACTCCGCTGAACTGATCAAAGAACGAAGACAAGATTTGTTTGAGAAAAAGGAACTTTTATTGATGATTTACATAAATATTTACTGTACTTCCATGTCTCGACATCATTTTTACCGAAAGTACTTCCTTGCTTCGTCATACAAGCGGGTATTCTTAATTGCCGACCCATCTAATGCCTTTCAACTCGATAAGTTCCGGCTTGATTTCAAAGGATTTCATATGGTCCTTCCCGCTTGGCATCGCCTTTCCTAGATTCGAGGGTGAGATCTTCTTCTCCGAGGACAAAATCTCCATCCGAACCTTCAAACTTTACCCCTTGTTGTAATGTTTCGCCACTTCACGATAGTCGCCAATTTGATTAAGGTCGCTTTTCTTACTTCCTCAAGCAAATCAAGATTGGCCTTGAGCCCTTCCTCATTGTAGATCTCCTGAATCGATCGACCAAGACTTGAGATCCAATTTCAACCGACTAAGCGCATCGCATCTATAGGCCGCCTAAAAGGTGAATCCCCCATTGTAGTCCCTGAGTAGTTCGATAAGCCCATAACACGCTAAGTAGCTCCTCCGCCATCTCGCCTCGACTTCGCCCAATCTGCGGCCGATCCCATTCAAGAAGCCGCTCGTTTAGTCACTTAACTTGTCCATTCGACCGTGGATGAGCCATCAAGTCTTTCATCGTTTGAATCCCTCAGCTCTTTCAAAAATGCTTCAAATTTTGATCCACAAACCGACGCCCATTATCCGATTTACCACCTTAGGAATCCCAAAACGAAATACTCATCGATTCTTTAAAAATTTCAAGATTCATGTTCCGCTATTAACCCCGAGTGGTTTTGCTTCTACCACTTGGTCATATAGTGATGACAACTATAACAAAACCGACTGACCTTTTGCCTTCAGAAGGGACCTCATTAGGTTTATAATATTCATGAACGCAATCAAATTGCAAAATAATGCTAAGCGTGTAAAAATCGAGTTTAAAAAAAATTTACAAACCATAAACCCCGATCACCCTTTATGCATAATTATTAATTAAATGAAAAGATAAAGAATAAAATCATACCTCAAGATCGAGCTTCCTCGTGTGCAAGTTCACCTCCAATCCTTTTCGCTCAACTTGAATCCACCGGGTTTGGTTCCTTCCTAGATCAACATTAGCCACCCAAGGCGTTTGGCCTCTAGAGGTGATCCACCAAGGAAAAATAAAGAATTCAAGAAGATGGTGTATTTGCTCAAACCCTAGTTTTCTATCTCTATGTAAAAAGGTACTTCTCAACAAATTGGAATTACGTGGTTGTAAAAGTCAACAAACCACTTACCACCCATAATAAGATTCTCTTATTTATGTAATGCCAAGCAACCCATCTAATAATTAAGGAATTGAGTTTTATTTAATTAATTAAATTCTTTAATTAATTAAGCTCCCTAATCTTATTAGGGATAATTAATTAAACTCCTTTAACTAATTTTCCTTCCTAATCCAATTAGGAATAAATGAGAGTACTTATATTAAATTAATTCCCAAACTCTTTAGAAATTAAAATAATAATAATTGTAATAATATTAATAAGACCCTCTTATTAATTTATATTTAATATTTTAAAATATTAAATAATAATATTAAGCTATTTAATTTATTCTATCACCATAGATTAAATTAAATATACATAACATATTATTACGATTATGCCATTAACTTCTAAATAATTATTCTTCCTTTTATGGTGCTGACCTTTAGGTTCTCCATATTAAACCTAAGTTATGAATAAATCAATTAGAACAATTCTAATCTTATTTAAATAAATAAATTAAACAATTAATTTATTTAAATAAATAATATTTATTCTACAATGAGGATAGTTTCCCAAATCATCAACGACTTTCCAGATAATATAGATTTCAACATTAATCATAAAAGAACCTTTTTGAAAGAATAGTTACTCGTGACAATTCAATCCTTCCACCATACAACGTCCCAATTAAATATAAGACATGGAATTTCCAAGTCTTATTTTATTTAATTATACGTATTTCACTCTTAAACGCACAATTAAATAATGCAAATTGTAACTCCTTTCTAATTTCATTCTCTGCCCAAGGACTAGTGGGTTGTCATTTATCGAATCACATAAAGACATTTCTCTTCTATTATTAAGTGGTAGATTCTTTATCGATCATACATTATCTCCATGTACAACTTATTATACCCAAGTAGATACCTTTGATATACCCTAAGGGTATTAAGGAATAAGTCAAAGTATAACTCATCATACACAAGATACTATGATGATCTCAAGTCTAAGGATCACTTGTACTACTATCACTATGTGAATTCCTATCGATGCATAAATAAAACTCCATTAGGTATTCCTTAGCGAGCCACGCTCAAAGGAACTTATTCTCTAATAAGCACCTACATACTTGCTTTTAGTGTCTCCACACAAATGATCACGAGATCAATCATCCTCATCCAACGAAAGTAAAACAACGATGTACTAATCTATCCTGGATTCACTAATCCTAAATTTAGTAATCCAACGATTGGGAACTATTTTAGTTTTAAGCTTTCAAGAATTTAGATCTCATTAGAACGATCATCATCATTATTCTAAAAGCATTGCTTAAAACCATGGGTTTATCACATATTATAAAACAAAGATCACGTAGATAATTAAAAGCCTTTAATAAATTAATACTTTTTATTAATAAATGAATAAGATTGTTACAAAGTATATTGCTTTATCAAACAAACATCGATTGCTTGTGCATACTACTTTGGACCAAAGATATCAACCCCCGCATAAACGAAGGGTATAGGAGATAAGATCGAGTATAGCTCTTCCGGTAATCGGCGATGGATCTGATCATTGAGTTGACACTTCGCACTTCTTGGCGTATTCAAATCGCTTCTTTGAAGATGGTAGGCCATGAAGACTTTGTCGAAGACTTTATAGGCTAATGACTTAGCCATTTATTATACGGTCGCCACAGACGCTTTTCACGATTTCCTTAGAAGCATATTCAACCCGGATGGAGTCGCATTTCAAGAGTGGAGATAGAAAGCCCTTCTAATAGATCCCCATCAATCGTAACAAAATTAGCACTTTATACTTGATTTTCTTGGCGAGCATCCCGATCCGAAGGTAAAAACGCCATCCGCCAGACACTTATATACGGAGTCAACCAAATAGTTGGTTCAATAACGCACATCACCGATTCATAATGGACACTAGGATGTTGGAAAATTTCTAAGTAAATCGATCCATCAAAGACGTTAACATCCGGTAGTGGCTAATTTGAGAAAGTGCATCCGCAATGGAATTGTTATTACGCCGCACCCCTGAAACTGTAGGATTGAAATGTTGAAGTTGTTCTTCAATTCTCGCCAGATATTTGATCATTTTTGGGCCTCGAGCTTCAGATTCCCGGAAAGTCGCTTAACGACTAACCGAGAATCACCGAAGATGATTATTCTTTGTACTTCAAGACTTTTTGCGGTGGCAATTTCTGCAAGTACCGCCTAATACTCACTTTTCATTGTTTGTAAGCTTTGAACCGAAACTGGCGGCTTTCATTGCTGCTTGAATCCTCCCACTCGTAAGAATAATCCTCGCCCCACCGACGTCCGTGGTAGAAGACCCATCTGCATACTAACGGCCATTCACGAACTCGCTTTTTTCTTTGAAGAAACTGCAATCGCTCTTCGTCTGATCCTTCACTTTCCGCCACAACTTCATCGGCTGAACGAAGCATTCAATCTGGCAAAATCAAGGCAAGGTTGCCTTTTCACGGCGGTTCGGGGATGATATTCAATGAAAATTGGGACAATTCCATCATCCACGCACTTAATCTCCCCGATACTAAGCTTTCCATAATCTTCTTCAAAAGGTCGATTCAGATATACTATTACTAATCTACCGAAGTATTGCCTCAAGCTTTCCATTGCAGCTTATTAAAGCAAAAGCAAACTTTTCGATGTTCCGGCACCTTGTTTCAAAGATCCCGGCGATACGGCTTAATGAATAAACCGTGTCTTTACTTACCCCTACTCACGCACCTAAACCTCCCACCGCCAACTAACTAGAGCCGCTAAGTACAAATATAGGGGTTCAGCAGAGCCGGGCTTCACCAACAAAGGCGCGAAGATAAGTAGGACTCGATGCTCCGAAGGCGCCCTCACACCAAGTCCATCAAACGCTCAGATTCTTCTTCTACTTTCAATGTATCAAAGAACGGTAGACATCTTTCCGCCGACTCGACACTGAACCTCCTTTAAAGTGCAGTAATCCTTCCAAATGACGTTGAACATCTTTAAATGATCGAGAGTCTTCATGTTCGTGGATCGCTTGAATCTTCTCTCGATCGTTTCAATTCTCTCCGATCGGCCGACAAGATAACCAAAATTTGCTGCCTTTCAAGAATCAAGGTGCACTTAGCGGGTTCAATCTCAAATTGTGGATGATTTAATCGTCTCGAAGCATTCTTCTAAATCATCTGTGATGTTTATGCACCAACACGTTGACAATCATGCCGCTCACGCACACCTCCACATTCCCGCCCAAGCAATATTATATCCGAAGACACGGTTCATCATCCTCCTCGGTACGTGGCTCCCAGATCATATAGGCCGAAAGTCATTTTCTATAGTGCATATACCGAATCGATCGCGTAATGAACGCCTTCTGCAGGTATATCCTCTCTTGATACGGAAATTTGATGATATCCGCAGAATGCGCCCATGAAAAACTTGCAAAAGCAAAGATACCTTTTAAGTGGCATCGATGAGTTGGTCGAGGGTAAAGTAGTGTAGAAATCCTTCCATAAGCTTTATTTAGGTCGCTGTAGTCGATGCATTTCGCCATTTACCATTTTAAGCTTCGACCAAAGACTACATTCGCCATCCATCAGGGTAGTCGATCCGAAGATGAAGTCACCGCCAATGCTTTGCAATCTCTTCATCAATGATTCACGTTCGACGCTCAAAATCCTTCTCTTCCGTTTCTGGACCGGCTTCTTCG